>BGPR01000004.1:5301235-5316685 GCA_013235015.1 Araneus ventricosus | reverse complement strand
GCATTTATACTCAAAAAGAAGGGACGAAGAATTCTATCACTTTTTACTTTCGCGTAAAGAAAATATAAATTGTGAAAGGGTTGTAATCGTCGAAAAAAATTTGTATGATTTATAATGAAAATATATGATTTCAAATATTTTTCAATAGGTTTTTTGTATGTATATTTTACTTTGTCGATACATTTATTTGCTTTTTCTTTTTGTTTACACATATTAGTATTAATATTGATATACGCATTTATACTCAAAAAGAAGGGACAAAGAATTCCATTACTTTTTACTTTCTCTTAAAGTATAAATTGTGAAAGGACTGTAATCGTCGAAAAAAATTGTGTCTTCCAGATTTTGGTCAGTCTCCACGTTTCTTGCTCCCTGAGACCTCCACGAGCTCCCTGAGTCCCCCACAAAAGCATTTTTGCCATTGTGTCTGTCTAACGGGTCATGCGCATGTGACCATATCTCAAAATGATCGAGCTGTAGAGACGAAATTTGATTTGTAGTATTCTTTACTTTATTCCATACTTGTACTTCACCTTAACACCAAAGAGTAGATCTGTATCAAGGTGAAAACAGGTATAGGGAAGTTTCTCTACTCTTAGTTTTCTTCACTTCTGCAACGAAAGCAAAAAAAGATTGCTTTAGTATGGGAGTTACTATTCATATCCAGAGAAAAATTATATACATTTTTAGTTATTGTTCTTTTTTACACGTGCATTCCGACTTTGCTTAATGGAAATGTTAAATACTTCTTTTTATGTATACATTATCTTAACTTTATTTAACAGAGAGAGAGAGAGAGAGAAATTAAGTAAAACTTAATTTTTAAAAAAAAATTATGAATGAAAATTTAATTTAAAAATTACTTATTTCTTAGAACCACTTTTGATTCAAGGCTTTTCTAGAAGAGAAAGTGCAGAAGCTATGCCTTTGAATTTTCATAAACTTGAGATGAAATTCATATGATTCATGTGTAGTGGGGTTTTTTTTCTATTGCTTTGTTCGAAACCTTTCTTCATCAACAGATTGAGACTAGAGATTTCAGTTCACTCGACCAAAATACAGTTTTTTTTCTTCTAGTGTAGCAATGGGTCAACAGGAATTCTGAAAAAATAAGAACTAATTTAATCCTATTAGAGATGTATTTTTAAAAAATCAAAAGAATTAGGCAGAATTTCTAATACACCAAACGATAGATTTATACATTATCAAAGGACATATACAAGAAAATGCATTTATTTATTGATTTTGCATTAGTAAAGTGTCACAGCCGGGGTTATATATGTGCCAGTCGGCCTATGTAATGGGTCATATATGCCTCATTATGCCCCTTATATCGCCTTTTGAGTATCATAGTGGCGAAACTTAAAAAAAAAAATCGATTTTCGAGTTCACCAAGTGGCACCTGAATGAATCCTTTTTCACATGCCAAAGAGACCGAGGATCCATTTTCAACCCGGCAGGGAAGCGAACCCCGGTCTGTGCAAAAGAGACTAAAGGGCATCTCAATTCCTTGCGTCTAGAGGGTGGCATATGCCCTAAAGAACGCCGCGCGTCATTCGGAAAAAAATGACACTTGAAACGCTGTTTTCTCGGGATGATGAATTTCGAACATTCCGCATTATGATTCTCAACAGGCGATGTATTAAAACTTGAAAATATGCTCCCTTATATATTAAATTTGACTAGGGATATACATGTTCAACAGTTTCGAAAAGGTTAAAGTAGTAAAAATAGAATTTCTAAACACACAAATAAAAGCTAAATGCATCAAGCGTTTTACGAATTCTTTTTATCACGCACACTTACTAAGTAACATATATTTTAAAAATGCATGCAAAATAATCGAGGCAATTTTCTGTCTATGTATGTTCTGTTAAATAAAAATAATAACCTTCAATGAAAACCAAACAGAGAAAAAAAAATAAATTAATAGCGGAAGGAATGGAACTAAGCCCATCGATAAATATTCATTGTTCCAACTTCTTCCTTATTCTTGAGGGTAAGAGAAAAAAATCGGTCTTCTAAACTAACTAATGTTTTCATCACTCTCACACATCTTTCGAGAAGAATAAATAAATAAAAAACCCAGGTGAAGAAGTACTTCATTAATCGGCAGCACGAGTGTAGTGGGCGCTACGGGTAAAAGTAACTGGACAGGTCTCCCCGCCTGAGATGTCTGTTACATTGGGTGAATCTTTATTTGTGCTACAATGTTTCTTCAGTAGCGTGGGTCAAGTCTTGATCATAGGGCAGCAGAAACAACTTCTCTCGCTGACACTATAAATCTTCGTGGCCGCTCCCCTCCTTCAAGATAACGGCTCGAGTCAAGTTTCTTCTTGCTATCTTACTTTCCTCCTTGTAAAAGACACCCGTCAAGAAGGTTGGATTCTTCGCAGAAACCCACCAACGTTGATGAATGAGGGCTACCAGAGTAAGGGAATGCGCTTTATTAGAGAGACATTTAGAAAAATCAAGAACGGGGTTTTCAATGGTGTTTGGGTTGTTTGGATGCCGCACCTTTAAATTAGGGATGAGTTTGAGGTTGTGAATGGCATAAAGCTACCTACATTTCATGAGTCATTAATTATGTAAGACATCTGTAGTGTCAAAGTGGTCATAGCAAAAATGAATTAAACTTTAAGAATGTCTGCCGTGCGTCATACAATCTGTTTGGAACGTACTGATGTACTTTTCACTTTGGAGGATGGACGTTTGTCGTATTATTTATGTCTATTTCTGTAGCTGTTTAAAACGTTTAAACCATTTATATCTTGTGGAAACTCCATGTCTATTGAAATTGATCATGGAGAGTCACTATAACTCCAGATACGAAGGTATGTATTGCTGTTATATCTTGTGCTCAGAAAACAGCAGTGTAAGGTTTTAAGGCATCCGCTTATGATCAACATGTATTAATTTGAGCAATGAAATCTATTTATATTCACGTCATGTACATTAAATGTGCCGTGGTGATTAACCGTCGTGTCCGAGGGTCATCCGTACATCAAATTATCGTGTTTTTTAACTTATCATCTGAAATCAAGTCATTCATAGATTTTATAATTTGATTCAAAAATAACGTGGAACCATAAAAATCTCAAGTGTTCCATGAGGATGAAATGAACAAGACAACAAAGCATTTCTTATAGGTAGGAGGGGTAATATTGGAATTCATTCCACATACTGCGAGAGGAAACCGGATGTTACGCAGCAGCTCAGCTTAAGACAACGTGAAATCGGACATTAGATGATGTCATGTTGCATTTACAAAATTCTTTTTATACTTGCTCACTAAGATACAAATTTTATAAACTGATTCAAATTTCTACTTCTTGTGTTTAAAAATCCACATTTATTTTAATCCTAAATGTTAATAATTTTCGGTGTTTAACTTAAAACTTGCATTCCCTATGTGCTATATCCGAAATATTGCCGAAATTCAGCACGCAAGCTCACTGTAAAAGCAAATTCTCAGCTGGCCTCCCCTTTTTTTTCTTGCAAGTGATTCGAACCTACTTATAAATTCCTCAAGGGATGCACGTGTGGAAGTCGGCTGCCTTTCCAGAGCGGAAATGTGTGCATTCTTTACTGACCCCTGACATACCTGGAGATTCGAATCCACTGCCGTCTTCTTTTGTCAGGCGGAAACACCTATCCACTACTTCTAGACCATCTGACATGCCACGCCCATGCTTCCGCTCTACGGTGACAGTTTGTCGCAATAATTTTAAGGTTAAGCCCCTCTTCCCAATTAAAATAAAAATTCTTCTATTGGCTGTAGATATATGTTGGCTCGCTCTGGTTGGCCATCTAACCACTTGTAGAGCGCTTGGCTATTTTGGCTTCTCTTGGCGAGTAAAATTTAATTCTACTCTAGCTTTCTCAATATTCTAAATTGGCACGGTTGGCGATTTTCGCCGGGAGATTCAAAGTGACTGGTTTATGCTTTGTGAGAGGAGACGAAGGTTATTTTTTCCAAAGGGATGTTTTGAGGAAGAAGCAGCAAGGAGAGACGTATTTTAGATGGCATTCACCACCAATTGCGGAGAGACATTGTGGGGAGACGGTATCTGAAAATGGAAAGGATTTTTGGTGCTGCAAAAGAACTTCACTATATCAAATGATTAGGCGTGACACAAGCGATACTCGCCGTTGCGTCGTTTATCATTCACGGCAGGCGTGCTAGGCCTAATAAAAACATCTAGTCGTTTTCCTCTCGAGCTGAGGCCCCGCCGGTCAGCAGGAAAAGGACAGTATGGGATGCAGTCTACATCATCTAATAAATTCTGCGTAATACTCAAAGCCAGAACTTAGGAAACTGAATAATTCTGAAATCATCATGTTTCCGTGCACTGAAGATTCCTTCCAGAGCGAAAGATAGCCTTCGAATAGTTCCATGGAATCTCCAACGACATGTTCTCATCTGCATTTCGTGCGTAGCGCGCCTGATGATTGCCAGTGACCCACCTGAAGCTGATGTGCTACCCGACATTCACCCATAACTCCTGAGCCATGACCAGCTTTCCAGTCACTCATCCCAGTAGTGCCATGTACATCATGCTATCATCTTTAGCCTGATGACCACCAGTAGACAAGACCTCCCCAAGAAGAAAGTCACAAATCCCTAGTTTGGAAGTGGCCTTGCCGGAATCAGCCATTTAAAATTAATTATTAAAAAACAATATTTCTTAAGAAAAAATTTTAATGAATTTATTAAATCTACTGCAGCTGAAATTGGCTTTCGCTCAAATGATTTCTGAACTGATTAGCTATTATCTGATTTAATTATTTAATATTTTAAAAACTATCAGTGCTTGTTCAGATATTAAGTGAAATTTTCTTTATAAATTGGAAATGGTAATTACAGATGTTTTGAGTGCTTATATTATTCAATTTCCATTCATATTTAAATTTAGAGAGCAACAGATGTTTATCTAGGTGTGTTTTTGTTATTATTGATTAAACTGCCCATCTCGTATACGAGATCAACTCAGAAACAATATACTTAAAGATATGTGTACCTACTGATCTAACTACTGATGTGTACCTACTGCAAATCTAACATGAAAGCAGGTGTTTTCATATGAGAAAATACATATTTATGGAAGGGCCCTCTCCTGATTTGAAATGTTAGTTTGCATATATTTATATAGCCAAGAAGAAAATTAGATTTTAAATAAATTCTCATGTTTATCTAAACTGTTTCTATCATCATTTATCTCTCACACACTAATTTCTTGAGAGTTATCCCGTTCTGGCTTATTTAAAAATTGTATTTTACAACCTGGATGTTATATTTTAAAGATAAAATTTACACATCGCAAAACGTATTTGACCATTGGTTTAGAATATTGAAATTAATCAGGTGTGATGAACTGTTACTCTTAAAATCAAAATTTTTGCCTTATCATTCATGTGCATTTACTAATATGGTATGAAATGAATTTTAAATTACTATTCCTAGTAGGCATAATGTAATTAATTGTGTGTTAAACCTAAATTCGAGTAATTGTTCAAAACCCACCCCCACAATGATCTGCACATTTATCATGTGACTGTTGACGTCGAGTGAATTAAGACCGTTCTTTTTTTAAATGTGGACTTGAGGACTGTATGTCCTGTTCGGAGCCCGGAATGCTTGGGTTCTCTTCCTAAATCCTCTGATATGCAGCAAAAAAATTACTTGATTGAAAGTAAAACAGAAACTCCTACTAGTATTTACTTAAATGTTACTTAACGTTTTTGAGTAGACAACTTTATTTATTGATTAATAAAAAAGAGCGCTTAAACTATTTAATTCTAAAGATATAATACATTTTAATTCATGAATCATTATTGCACTTGATTTATATGAGAAAGCAGTTTTATGAAGTTTCACAACATAAGATTTCAGCTATACGGGTATTCTGTTTGTATCGTATTATAACAAAATATAACAATGTTTTGAATGCTGAAACATTCTTCAATAAGACTATAAAAGATAAATAGACAGGGAATAGATTTTATTTAAAAGTTTTTTATGTTTTTCCTTTCTCGTATACGAAGTATACAAAGAGAAAGTATTGTAATCGTCAAAAAATTCGAAATCGAGATTTTGACGGATCTCCACGTTTTAGACCCCCCTGAGTCCGAAAAACACAATTTTGGAATTATGTCTGTGTGTCTTTGGTATGTGGTCTTTAAACATAATTTGTAGATTTCTATCAAATTTTGGACAAAATCCGTCAACGGGAAGTCTGTCTGTCTGTATGTCCGAAGTCATGCGAACACTATAACTCAAAAACTTGAATAGCTAGATGGATAAAATTTGGTACACAGTTTTATCGTCATGAATGTAGATCCGTATAAAATTTTGGGCCAAATCTGTCAACGGGCTGACTGTCTGTCGGTCTGTATAATCGCATACTTGCTCTACTCCATGCGCATGCGCTCTGGTAATGCTTGTGCAAAGAAGGGACACTCCGAAAACTTGGCAGTTTGCCAAAAACCCATTCTGTCTGCGAGATTTTGTAAGGAAGTAAACATTTAGGTCCTGTTGCGCAAAAAAATGCGCAGGGGATTTTATTTGTTTTGATTCTTCAAACCACGCGTTTTTCTAACTTTGGTTAACTTGCGACGGAAGTTTATTTGGCGTTTTTTATTATTCTAGCTTGTATGAACTATATTTTTCTATAAGTATGCTGTGATGGTTCTATACATCCTATTTAATTTTGATTGTGCTTTCATAATTGATCTTTATCAAACATGTTATGAAGGAATTACCCTCTTAAAGAATTTGAACTGTATTAAACATTTTGCAGCGTATGCATCATTGTTCAATGTATTGATTATAAAGGAAGGATTACGCCACTTTGTACTTGAGACGGTAAGAGTAGAAAATTGGTTCGCATCTAATCGCTACGCATCTCTTTGAATTTGCTTCTTTACGTAAATATTTTACAATCACTATAATCTACAATGAGAACCTTCTGATAGTCATTGGATTCTGGGTTACAGTAGGTTCGAATTTTTTTATCCACGCGGGGGGGGGGGGGGGGGAAACAGCGCCTTTTTGGGAAAGTATACGAGAAAGTTTAGGGGAGACCACTCCCTCTGGTTACTGACTGTTAACAATATGAAATCTCCTATCTCCTTTACAGCTGCTGTGAAACAGAGCGACCTGCTTTCGAAACGAATTTTGTGTGGCATGCGTAATTTATGGCCGTCTTCGGAACAAGAACTTGCGTTCTTCTTCATCACTCAATAATCGTCTTACACCATGATAAGAGAATCAGAAAGAAGGACATTTCTTAACGCATTCTTCACATTGACTCAGATCACGTTACACGAACTGAAAGACGGCTCCGAATTTCCAAGAGTCTCGTCTTTCAAGTAAAATCTATATCTCTAGTTTATTACACTGACTCCAACTAGTGTCTACTATTACCTGAAAGCAATTTTTTTGTTAAAATAATGTGTTAAATAAATTCCATTGAAAGAAGAAGTCGCGTTAGAAAAGTTATTTACGGTGTATATCTGTCTTCACGTTATATTATAGTATCTTTCATTACATATTTTTTGAATATTGTGATATATCGCGTATATATCGTGACTAGTATGGTTTTTCTGAAAAACAGCGATGCTTTTTAAATGAATTATGTGTCATATATAATTCACTCTCCGTAATAAAAAAAGGATTCTTACTTGCAGTTTTAAATCTCAGTTTAATTAACTGAAAATAGTTTCCAATTTCTGAAACAGTAAATGAAAGAAATTGAAAAAAGTTCATTTTTACTTTCTCGTATACAAAGAGAAAGTATTGTAATCGTCAAAAAATTCGAACTCGAGATTTTGACGGATCTCTACGTTTTAGACCTCCCTGACTCCGAAAAACACAATTTTGGAATTATGTTTGTGTGTCTGTCTGTGTGTGTGTGTGTCTGTCTGTGAACACGATAACTCGAAAACTATTAGAGCTACGAGATGAAATTTGGTATGTGAGCTTGACACATAATTTGTAGGTTTCTATCAAATTTTGGAAAAAATCCGTCCACGGAAAGTCTGTCTGTCCGCGGTCATGTGAATACTATAACTAAAAAACTTGAATAGCTAGATGAATAACATTTGGTACACAGTTTTATCATCATGAATGTGGGTCCGTATAAAATTTTGGGTCAAATCCGTCAAAGGGTTGACTGTCTGTCGGTCTGTATAGTCGCATACTTGTAAAAATTATATCTCCTAAACCCTTTGGCTTAGATAATTAAAAATTGTTATGGCGTTTGCTAATATTAATTATAGATCTGTGCTCAAATTTCGTTTCAATCCGTTGGAAAAAAGGTGTTCAAATTGCATATTTTGTTCAAATTGCACATTGCGACTCTGTTGGCGAGCGTTTCGTTTATTTTACTCAAGTTAGTATAGTTGGCTTTTGACCTTGGCGGTCTACGAAATTGTAGCTTCGAAATCGCTTCGTTTCGTCCCATTTGGTTCTTTTTTCTCCTTTTGGCGAATTCTGATCCTGCTCGGATTATTTTATTTCCGTTTTGTCGTTTCCACGTGTGCTGTACAAAACTTGTTGCGTTCTGGGAATAAGCAGATTCGAAATTTTTATCCGAGCGAGTTTGCGGGGAACTGGCTTAATTTCGCTTATTTTTTATCTCCACTGCGCTAAGGGTTTTAGCTTATTTTTTGTCCCTACATGTGTTAGGAGTATACGAGAAAGTTTAGGGGAGACCACTCCCGCTGGTTATTGCAATGCATTACTGCTCTCACCATCATTTTATTTAAGTACCTTCATTAAGTTTCGATTGAATGTTTATTTCATGTCATCACCTTTGTGATAGTCTTGAAGCAAAGTAAGTCTTTTAATACGAATTGTAGTGGCTGACAGAAATTACGACCGTCTTCAAAATAAATTTTTTCCATGCAATCATCTCATTATAACTCGTCCATGATGTTAAGAGAATCAACCCGAAGGCATTCTTCACGGTGCCTTTCAGATCATAACACATCACTCAGTGATAAAACGCCGTCAAAATCTCTCCTTCAAAATAAATTTAAGTCTCTAATTTATTAATTATAATTACTTTTAGTTGCTTCTAATAATTATTACTAATTTTTGATAAAATAATGCATGGAATATTGTCCATTGAAAGACGAAACACACTCTGATGTGCTTCTTGCAATATATTTTATTCAAATTTGATACCATGTCTTTTGCATGCCAACTGTATGTCATGAACTTCTTATTTTTCGTAAACGCAAGTACACATCTTTCAGTTGCTTTCATGATTTATAATTATCTTCGAAGTAGATATTGAAATAATAATATTTTCTTCTTCATGCGCAATAATTATTCATTTGTTTCATCTTGGAATAATTGGCATCATCATCTAAACAAAATATTAAAATAATCAGTAAGAATTTTGCGGTTATTATCTTTACGGTTCTCAGATTCTCACACATAACCAAAAGATGATTTAAAAACCATTAAGAATGCCATCCTCCAAATAATATTTATGACACTAAAAAAACCAACAGTATATAGCGTTAATTTACGTAACTAATAGTAATCTCTAATTTGTTGGAATAATAAAATATAAAATAAATATTAATGATAAAGTTGGTTTGATATGACGGAAAATGCCCATGGGTTCTTATTTCCGTGAATGTTTGAATGTTTCCTACATGTCTTCATCACTATGATAGACCTGAAACAGAGCAATGCTGTTTTTTAGGACAATCACAGTTTTCAAATATTTACTTCCTTTGTCATCACGCAACACCTAAATCCGCTCCAAATCAATGACATCTTTGAAGGTATTCTTCACGACATCTATCGGATCACGACGCATGACCGAAAGAACCCCAAGAATTTTATCTGCGAAATAAAATTTATGATGCTAATTTTATTCATTAATAACGATAAAAACATTCTCACCGATAACTTACGAAGTTAATTTAGGTAATTGCTAACCATTGCCAATGGTTTTGATTCAATCAAACACGAAATAATTACCTATGAAAAGTTACTTTTAATACAGCGCATTCTTGTCCTTTTATTACATTTCATTTGAATGTTTATTACATGTCATCACCTCTGTTATTGTCCCGCAACGAGCTCTTGAAACGAATTTACGAGCGTCTTGAAAATAAGTGTTTACGTCCATCATGCAATAATCGCATCACACACGATGCTAAGAGAAATCAGAAAGAATGACATCTCAGATCATGACATATCACCTGGAGATGACTCGGAATCTCATCTTCCCAATAAGACTGAGATCAGAAATGACGGGAGTCTGTAGAGAGAAAACATGTCAAAAATGCAACAAGGACTTTCTTTTTTCTAATGTTTTCCCTTTACGAATCGAAACGTTTTTTTTTATTATTATTTATTTTTTAAATTATTTTTTTTTTTTCTTTTTGTGAAAAACCTTCGGAGAAGAATCGTTTTCTTTATGATCTTTGAATAATGAATGAAGGTGACTGATTCCATCTTCTGATGCTAATTTATGTAAGTGTTGCACGGAAGTCTTTTTAAGACTGTCTTCGGGTTGAAAAGGAGAAAAAATAAAAACGAAGTGGAGAAGGATGATATTCAAATCCGAAAATTTGTTAAAGATTTCTTCAACAAAAAAATGAAATAAAAAATCATGCTTTTGAAGTATGGAAATGACGACTTCCTACCTGTTACTTGGGCGATTAAAGACTCAAATGGAATTTTGATCACTCAACGATCTCTTTTGCAAAACGAGTTTAGATTATTATAAAAGATAATTTTCGAGCTTTAAAGTTTTCAGATTCGATGATTTATTTATTATTAAAGTAAAATGCTTTAGTTCTTAAATCTTTCTTTAAATGCTGATGAAAATTTTATTGCGATGTTTTGATGCGCATTCTTTGACCAGTGTTATACTAGAAAAGATTTTTAACAAAGAATCTTTCATCGCTTCGTGCTGATCAAGGATAACTTAACTTATAGAGCGATGTGAGTTAAATATTTCTTATAATAAGTAACAGAATTTATTTTTGAAGAGTGCTTGAGAATCGATTCAGTAAAGGAATAAAAAAATCGCACAGTTTTCTCAATTAAAAATTTCCTGCAATTGACAAAGGCCGCGGTGGCCTAGAGTTAAGGTCTTTGCTTCGGGGCATGAGGGTTCGAAACCCGATTCCACTGAAGATCCGCCGCGTATGGGGCCTGTTGCACGTTAAATCATACGTGGTGGCCAAACTTCCTCCCTATGGCGAGGTACGAAAGTTTGAAGAGGGGGGAGGGAAGCTCGGGTGTTGTCCTCGTCATCTGATCACGGTTCAAAATTACGAGGTCCGTCCCAAAATATCTCTCGCGTTGCTTCTTAACGGGACGTTAATATAACTAAACTAAACCAGAAATTGACAAAAAAAATTATAAAAAGATGTATGTTTTAGCTATGGTATAAAGACAGAGCCTTTATTATTTAAAGGACGCGAGGTATTTTGAACAATAATTTTTTTATTCTGTGTATATATCATTGTTTAATACTGTCTTCCTAAACTTTTCCACTCGTGACGCCTTTTTGGTTGAAAAACGCTTTCGCGACCCCATTTTGTCAAAAAAAATGTATATATTTGTTTGGAATATTGATAAAAATATTGGAAAATTAATTAAAAAATGAATTAATTATTGATACGTAAAAGGTGAAAAATAATTAATTAGAAAATTGTAATGAAACTTTTCCCAAACTTATTTTTTTTTAAATTTTGCTTGCAAATGTTGAAAAGTCAGAAAGAACAAGTAATATAAAAAAAAAAAAATTAAGTCAATTCCTACTTAGGTCAACAAAGAAAAATTTTATTTTAGAAATTTTTTTTCTCCCATATAAAACTAAAATTAATTAATTCAATTTAATTAATTAATTAATATTTGAAAAAACTGTATTAACATCAAGTGTCATCCACTACAAGTTTTAAAAAATGTATTTGAACTTGAGTGGATGAATAAAAAGTATTTTATTAACGATTGAAAATTTGAACAAGATATATAAATATATATAGGGAGAGTGTGAACTAATAGTAGGAATTGAAAAATACCCTGTGAGAAACGTCTAAATAACGACACGCGTTATTTTTTATAGAATCTGTATAGACTTGTATCCGATGAAAGCCCAATTTAAGGTGCAATTCTGAAGAGAAATTTATTTTCTCATCGAAGAAGAAAACAGTTGCTTTAAAAAGTTCAGCAGTACTTGGAGTCACACAGTATTTCATTAACATGTTGAGATATATTACATTATTAAAATAAATATGCTTATTGAATAGGCAGCGATTTAATAATTTATCCTAGCTTTTTTGTTTCCAATGATCTTATTTAATTGGAAACTATTGTGAAACTCGTTCATAGTCTTGATATACCCCACTTCTCTTTTTTAAAAGGAATAAATATTTGATAAGGAAAGATATATTAAAAAGTAAAGGAGAAAGAAAAAATAATTTTTTATCCCCTTTTTAATTAGTCTTCGTAATCTGTTTTGTTTTCTTTTATTAAATTTGCAGAAGCTAGCTTTAAACCCTCATTTATTTTTCATTCATTCCCGATCTGAGTTTTTTTAGCTTTCCTTCTGTGTCTTAGCACCGTAGAAGTGTGTGCGCTATTGCGGCCCAAGAGTTTCTTTCAGCCTATTTCTTTGCCTACCGTCATGGTATGAGGCATTGAAAATTCAAGAAAAGTATTATGCTTTCTTAAATGAGTTACGAAGCTCTCCCAGCAAATTTTGCTGTGAATGTAAGCATGGGTTTTTTTACTGTTTTTAAGATTATTTCTTTTGAATAAAAATGCGTTTGCGTTAGAGAACTGGTTTTTATAAGCCTTATTTTTCACGTCTATCTGAATTTTTAAATGATATGTCTGAAATTATTAAGCTTAAATCTGTTACTTGCCATGTTGGAAGAAAGCTCTCTATTAAATTTTATTAAATAAGCCATATCAATCTGAAATTGGAAGCTGAAAGAATAACCTGGTCATAATTTTATGCATAAATAAAGAGATCTAAAAGGAAACTTTAAGAAAATTTTCATAGTATTTTCTAAACTGCTCACTAATTATTAAACCAACAAATCAGGGCTACCCCTCAAAGAAGGAGCTGTATTTTCTTTTAATAGACGTTTACAAGGAGAAAAGCATCAAGTAATATAAAAAATGAGATAAATTTATGTCTGTAAGTAAAGCAATAAACTGTGTAGTTATTCAAAGTTTACAGAAACTGGCACCACAACCATTTTATATCAAGCAAGTTTATACTAATGTAAAACGATGTTCAATTAAAAAAGCAGCAACCGGAATTCATAACTGGCTTGAAAAATACTGGCATCACTCATCATTATCTCAGAAACTCATTAAGTATACAACAGAAGTGATATATTCCACTCAAAGAATGTACTTCAGAACCGAGAAATAAAGAATTGAAAATGTTCAGATTATTCAAATAAGGTTAATAGAGTCAGAATACTGTACAATTTAATATATATATAATCCATTGTTATTATCTGTGTACTATTGCATAATCTATATGTTCTGAAAGTTCGCTTATTCTTTAATACAGTAGAAAATAATAGTAAACATTTCCTACAAAACATCTTATAACGGATAACGTTTCACACAAAAACACAAACGAGAACCAGTTTTCCCTCAAAAGTTCTATCGGTATGAATTTCAAAAGCATCTTCCAACCTGTTAGACGACGCCTATATATGTCCTACACAAGGTGCTTCCTCCTGGAAAAATCCGCATTCTTTCTTTCCGAGTTATTCAAAGTAAATAGTGTCTATTTTTAAGCTTTTGTTTGTTAAAAACTACAATTAAAGAGCTGCAGAAGAACTGGAATCTAATAGTTACATAATTAAGAATTGATCATTAAAATGAAAAAAATAGAATAATTCTACATCGAAGGGTTTGAAATCGTTGGTATTCCAGTAGCAATATAAAAGCTTAGGACGTATTATAAATCAATGTTCGATAGATACTGGGATAAAATAGAATAGTATCCGAAATATTATTCTATTTACGCACTGACTATCGTAGATGATTGAACTAATTACTATGGAATAATTACTAATTGGGATGAATATCGTTGTTGCTTGAATGGACCATAAATATGAAAAATAACAAAAAATGAAAACATACCCAATAATCTGATTTCAGTTGTTAAAAAATAACCATTGATTTAGTCATTATAATAAATGTCGCTGTAAATATAATCAATCAGTTCAGGTATTGAAACCCTATGCAAGCACCCATTCAATATCTGCCTAAAGAAATAAGTTCGCTATAGAATTATTAAAACATCTTTCCCGTGGTTTCGCAACTGCTTTATAGCCAGCTTCGTATAGCTTGTTGATTAAGCGCCAGAATTTCTTACATTTATTTCGGAAAAGTGAAGTGTCATTAAGGACATATAAAGAACAATTCGCAAGAAGCCGAAAGTTTGCAAACAATATTGATTTAAAGTGTATTTTATTGGATGCTGCATAATTGGAAGGCAGGCTGGAGACGAACAAAAAGTTGTCACCTCTTGTCAGTCAGCTGATTGAGCCAGAAGCTTTTCAGGAGGAATTTCGCCGTTTTTATTTTCCTCCGAAAAGTCTGGAAATGAGATTGAGAGCTTCAAAGGGCCGAAAATTTTTCTCATCTGCCTTAATATCCAGTCGCGTGCTAAGTACGAAGAAGTTTTTCATCTATTTTGTCGCAACGTCCAACGAAGTGCTTCTCCTATTAAGGATGTATTCGCAAGAGCTGGCGACGTCAAATAATTACGCTACTAGTAGCTTATTCTTAATTTCTAAAAAGACTCCTTCGTCAGGTCTCCGCGAACAAAAAAGAAGAAAACAGAAGAAAGCTTTCTGCTGCTGCAGACTGACGTCTTTGTCCCTATTCTTGCCCTCTTTTCTCCTTGTTTAAGAATTAGTAACTTTATTTTTCCTTTATTTATTTATCCGCGCATTTTTTCTCATTCCCCCCCTCCTCTTTTCCTTTTCGGCAGAATTAGTAATTTAAATTATGAAGTCAAACTTGGTGAGAAGGAGAGGTGCCGCTGTTAACAGGATTTGGACAGCTTATCATGGCTTGTTTACAAATATTGCCCCTTCCTTAGAACCGTGGAATCCGGGGAGAGCGAGCATAACCTGATTGTACCTTCATTAGCAAGAGCTTGCGCGCCAGGATTACCTGACTTAAATGAGTCTCCCTGGCGAACAAAAAGCACGGAATAATCCAATTTTGAACTCTTCGGGAAATGACTGCGATAGAGAGAAAGGGAAAAGCCGTTGGGACCCTGCAGTCGGTCAGCAGGGACAACTCCCCTTTTAGATCAGCGATCTGATTTTCTGATCGGAATTCGAGACATCTCATCTGCTGTTCTCGGTTGCACTCCTCAAGTCGTGGCTTCCTCGGATTTTATCGTCTTATTTTTTAGTTGGAGCGGCTATTTT
>BGPR01000004.1:5206935-5301225 GCA_013235015.1 Araneus ventricosus | reverse complement strand
CGTGCTAAGTACGAAGAAGTTTTTCATCTATTTTGTCGCAACGTCCAACGAAGTGCTTCTCCTATTAAGGATGTATTCGCAAGAGCTGGCGACGTCAAATAATTACGCTACTAGTAGCTTATTCTTAATTTCTAAAAAGACTCCTTCGTCAGGTCTCCGCGAACAAAAAAGAAGAAAACAGAAGAAAGCTTTCTGCTGCTGCAGACTGACGTCTTTGTCCCTATTCTTGCCCTCTTTTCTCCTTGTTTAAGAATTAGTAACTTTATTTTTCCTTTATTTATTTATCCGCGCATTTTTTCTCATTCCCCCCCTCCTCTTTTCCTTTTCGGCAGAATTAGTAATTTAAATTATGAAGTCAAACTTGGTGAGAAGGAGAGGTGCCGCTGTTAACAGGATTTGGACAGCTTATCATGGCTTGTTTACAAATATTGCCCCTTCCTTAGAACCGTGGAATCCGGGGAGAGCGAGCATAACCTGATTGTACCTTCATTAGCAAGAGCTTGCGCGCCAGGATTACCTGACTTAAATGAGTCTCCCTGGCGAACAAAAAGCACGGAATAATCCAATTTTGAACTCTTCGGGAAATGACTGCGATAGAGAGAAAGGGAAAAGCCGTTGGGACCCTGCAGTCGGTCAGCAGGGACAACTCCCCTTTTAGATCAGCGATCTGATTTTCTGATCGGAATTCGAGACATCTCATCTGCTGTTCTCGGTTGCACTCCTCAAGTCGTGGCTTCCTCGGATTTTATCGTCTTATTTTTTAGTTGGAGCGGCTATTTTTTCACATAAAAGCTTATTTTCAGATGAAAACAATCTACTTTCGTTTACTAAATGCCACTCATATTTACAGATCGGAATTCGAGACATCTCATCTTTTTCTTTTCAGAACTTTCAGCGCCTTATTGCTCACCTTGGTGCAAATAGTGTCTTCCTTGAATTTTACTATCATTTTTTTATGATAAACCGAAGAGATTACATTTCCCCCACTAGATCTTATTCTGAGATAACAATTTACATTTGTTACGTACCCCTGTTTGTTCCCCTAAGATGAAAAGACCTAAAATCTAATATTCTTCAGGCTAATAATTATTTTCGGGCAGTTATGTTTATTAAAATGGAACTGAAGTCTTTATGGTAAAACATTTAAACCCATTATAAAGCGCCGTAAGTAATCAATCAGGACATCTTAAAATGTTTTTAACTTCTTTTGCCATGTGCCAAAATATGTAAGAAAATCTAATAAGATAAGGCAACATTAGAGGGTGATAAATAAAGAAAATTGACAAAATAAGTTTTGTTGAAATGCTTTAAATCAAGTTGCTTTCTTTGCCTTCGCACACTAGTAATGATAAAAACGTTCTTTTGAAGTTTTTGGTCCTCCAAATTTCCTTTGTGAGGGTTTAGGGTCCAGAATCATCGTTTAAGAAGAACCGAAAGAGGCACTTCTTAAACTTTCCCCAATCGTGACCCCGTTTCGGATAGTAAAATTTCCGCGATTCCATTTCAAGTCAAAAAAACTTTTACCACTACCCCAAAGTTGGAAAATAAATAAGAAAAAAAAACATTTAATAATAACTTTAAAAAAATTTAGCCAAAGAATATTTTAGCAAATTTTAATGTAACAATTTAAATTACTAAAACATTGAAATTTTAATAAAATCTTTAGATAAGTTTTTTTAAGAATCAGAAAAAAGATCTTAGAAAGAAGGTCTTGATGCTCCAAGATTTCTTTTCTACGAAACCCCATTTGGGAGTTTCAACCAAAAGTTTAAAAATTCCAGATTTCACAATGTGTACAATAGCTTGACTATGCGTGAGCAGCATAGTTTAAAAATGCGAAACAGCAGCAGGATTTGCTTTTCATACTACAGAGTGATCACTGAAGACTGAATGATCTTTGTGAAAGTGTGTCTGTCTGTCTGTTTGTAACGCTTTCACGGCAAAACTACCAAACCGATTAAATCTGTCTTTTTTCAAACAGACAAGTGATATATTAATTTGGGTTGTGACTCAGATCAGCTTCCAAGAGCTGAAAATCTAATCTTCACAATCATTCAGAGAATCAAGATAGTAGTCAATTCTACAAGTTTTCAGTGCTGTAGTAAGGATAAATGGTACTCAGAGCAAAGTATTATGTTTTCGCCTTCCTCATCATATTTGGCATTAAAACGTGAAATGACACTTTTAACTTAATGATAACACATAATTTTTTTTCACAGAGGCCCCCTCCCACGAATGGCGCAAGGGACATTTATATACCTTTGGCCCCTCCGTCTCAACGCCACTGGAAGCTTTGGAGCAAACTTTGCCTCCAGTAATATCACTTATGCAGTCAAGATTCAATTTTTGGTATGAAAATTAATAATTATACTAGATTCATTTATATCCGAATTCTCTTTTACCTTAATAAATGATAATAATTAAAACTTTGAGTTTATAAAGTAACTGCAATGAAATTATTGACAATCAAATTAAATTTCATAAATGTGGTTTAACCTAATTTTTTATTAATATAATATGTTACAAAAGAATGGAATAGATGCATGCAACCTCACAATCATATGACAAAACTGCGCAAGTCATCTGACATCAAACTGTACTTTACGTTGCATTGAGATGTCACGCGTAGCGTACCCAAGGTAACATGGGAATTATTGTGTACGCTCATCTTCAATAATCTGGAGTAAATATTTATTTACATTCCATATACAGGATAATAAGTTACATTTCCCTAGTATGGGTTCATTATATTTAGAGATTACGTACAAGTTATCTGAAGGCAGAATGCCCGCTTGGCACACGTCTGGACAGAGTCTGCCCGCATTCGTCTGATACAGTTCACAGTTATGATTAGGACCAAATCTGCAACAATTCCAGAATTCCCTCACACACTTTCTCAGTGCGTCACTAACCACATCCGGTCATTTGATCACCAGTGTCCATCTGCGCATCTGGAAAGCATATGTAAAGCATCTGGGAATGTAATACCCTCCCAATAGCGGGGATTCCCTGAACTACACACTACGACCTGCACACCTTATTTTTCTTTATGCAAGATATTTAGAAGATTTCAAAATTATATTGACGTCGCGCATTTGGTGTGTGTCACGTGAGCATGGATTAACTTTAATATCTTAGGTTAAATACGACTGAATTTTTTTTTGTTTGTTCTGAGGGGAGGGGTTTATGTGATAATAAAAATTAAAAAGCCCCGTTTTAAACAATTACGTGATAACATGCAAAACTCGATAACTTGAATTAAAATACGCAGTGACATAATTGTCACATGCAATTCAGACTTAATGATGTGAAGCAAAATTCAGACACTGTAAAAAATCAATACACAAAACAAAATAATTAAAAATTGAAACGAAGTTTTTTTTAAAAAAAATGTTTGCGCTATAATAAATGTAAATGTTGTTTTCCTTACTCATTTAAAATAAACACAAAAAAATATAGTTATGCACATATGAATAAAATAAACAACAAAGTCAGACTGAATTTTCTCCTAAAATCAAAAATGGATTCAGTTTGCGTAGACTGTAAAAAAAATCCCGTAAAATTTACGGTTTTAAACCGGCAGCTGGGTTGGTTGTGCAAAACCGTAAAAGTTACGAAGTAAATCCGTAGTCACAACGGTTTTTTACCGTATGAAATTAAGTTTTCTCCGTAAAAATGAAGTCATCGAAGTAAGTGACGTCATCTACTGAGTTGAGTTGTTTTTCTCCTTCTGTTCGAGTTGAAATGTGCTGATGTGTATTATCAATTAGGAATATTAATTAATCAAGGCTTAATTATTAATTTCAATTAGTTTAATTAATATAATTCTTAATTGAACTTACTTGGACGATTTCGATGCAAGATGGTGACAAAACTTCTAACTCCTCCGAGCCGGGGATCGAAACCGCGTTCATAGAAATAAAAGGCAGCTGCTCTAACCACTAGACCTCCGGAGACTTCATAAAATGAAGTAAAAATAACCTATTTGAGTTTTAAAGTCACTATAGCTCTAGTGGCGCCACCTAGTGGTGTAAAAATCAACTATTGCCAGAACATGTGTTTTAAGGTTAGCTTTCATGAGTGACAACAGGTTACTGCAACATGTATAAACAATAGCGGAGATGGAACCCTTTTAAAAACATGAAATGAATGCAATAAAATTACATTTAAGAAAAGGGAAAATTATCATACGGAAAGCAATACCGTATGACGAAAAATAGAATTTGAACTGACGGTTTTAAACCGTTTATGGCTGGAGCGGAAAACGGTGAAAAACCGTTTTGTCAACAAAACAGCTTTAAACCGTCAAATATACGGAAAAAGTCCGGGAAAAAAACGGATATTTTTTACAGTGTAGCATCATAGTAATATGAAAAATGTAACGCGCATGTCATCAATCATCTAACTGAACTTTGTCTGAAACTGTTTTTGTGACATCGTATCATTTCTCCCAACTGTTCAAAATGAGCAATGAATTTCAAAATTAAATTGGCGTGACACGGTAGACATATATCACATCACCATGAATTGGCTTCATTAAGTCGAATGAGCAAAACAGGCAAGTACACACTTATAATATGTAATGAGTTACTGCCGTATCTCAAAGATGCTAAAAATTGTTAACCTCGATATATATCTAGATTATCAAGTTATTTTTTAAACAAAACCCCCTTGTCCAACAATCGATCTAAAAAAATTAAACTATTTCCTGTTTTCCTAGACGTCAAAATTAACAGTAATCTAGACTCTCTCAACAAAACCTTGATTTTTTATTAGGGATAAGCCTTAAAAAATATGAATTTTTGATTCATTTTAAATTCCACAATAACTTAACGCAACTATCTTGTAAATAGTAGGTTAGATAGGTAGATTTAAAATAATAGACAAAACTTTAATTTTAGCAAATAGATCAGCGAATTATTATAAATACAAGTCTGCTTATTCAAAAATTTATGTTATTTATTAAATGATTAATTCACTGTACTCTATAATTGGTCTATCAGCATGCACTATAAGTTTTATAAATGAGCATTTCAAAAGAATTGTTCAAAATTTACTATTTCTAAATTACCAAGAAACCCAACATCATGGATTATTGCCAATCTTAAACCACAAATTAATGTTATTTTTTGTAAGAATGAAGCTGCATACGCATCCCTATATGAATCAAGGTTTCACTGGATTTTGCGAGTTTGGCTTCTCTAGATTTAATTGTCCGTAAAATATCTAGAAAACACCCTAACAAAAAAATATTAAAACAACATAAGAGATCACAAACAAGAATATCTTTTTTAATACCTGCTTCTGCTGCAATAAATGATTATTTATCTGAAAATAAATATACTGCAACCAAGGGCGGGTCGACTCAGTGACTCTGATCTTAAAGCCTAACAGAAGCAATGATTATTTCAAGCAAGGTTACATTATAATGATGAAGCCATTGTTATTCTCACAAGATTATGTTTCAATTCTTGCGTAAGATGGTTTCTCGAACAATGGATATTTTCTTTATAGATTCCTTATTTATATCTCAGGAAAGTAATCAAAGAGAGTTCTGACCTCAATTTAAAAGTACACTTTCATTGTAAGAAAACACTATCGAAAACTGCTTGTCGATTTTTAAAGCAATTAAACTCATACTAGTCGAAGACTCACTATTAAAATCATTTAAATGCTACTCGCTGATTTTGGTAATATGCGAAAGTCTATTTTTGAAGTAGCTACGTTTGCTACTTATAGGGTCTTTCAGTGTTTAAGGAAAATATTATAATTATCTATCAGGGTTTATTTGGTTTTTGAAATTTATAGCCAATTTTTAGAGCTCGAGAGTACAATAGATTTGGAAAATATGAAAAAAATAAAAAAAAATGATGTAAATTTCGATTGACCTATTTTTATTTCTTATTTAAAAAAGAGAGTAAGCAATCGTCTGGTTAAGTCATTTTTATACTTTAATTTCTTATTCAAACTAATCAACTTTTTTTCTTACATTATAGGAATCCTCTGATTGATTTACATACCTGTAAATATAAGAAACAACATTTTAAAACGCTGTAGATCAACCATATTTTGAAAAGCTCTAAGACACAGTTTCTTAAATTTTTTTCACTCATTACCACATTTTCGTTCAGAAGAAATTAATCGAGACTTGAAAAGGGAATGATTTTCAGTATTATTTTTTTCCTTGTAAAATGCGCTTAGAACTCTATTAAGCACGATCAAACATTTTTGCTTTTGGTTTGTAAATTTTCATTTGAAGTTGTGAATTGAAAAACTTTTTTTAATATTTAGAAAAGTCAATCTACTGCCATTTTTATGCAAAGCATGTTAAAAAATTATTTTGATTTACTGATAAAAAAATTAACTATAAAAATTATGAAATTGAAAATTATTATTAATCTGTTTTCAAAAACGAGTAGGAGATTTTAAGTGATGTTTGAGATACTGAAACAGTCGAATATATGATTCGAATATCGCTTTCTGTCCAAATACGATATGCAGAATTTTTCATCAATACTTGTAGGTATTGATGCCAATTGTAATAAGACGAGATCCAAATTTTCATATTTTATAATTAGGGAGCATGATTATGAAAACAATTGTTATCTCCTGGGAATTCAAAATATATGCATATAAAATTAATTAAAAGTTTAAAAGGTTCTTGTAAATTGACGGGTAGTGAAAAACGAGAATACTAACATTTCAGTTTCCAATAGAACTAAAAGCTCTGTAAAGTTAATGTTAGTCCTACTTTCCGTTTTACAGTTCCATTCACCAAAACTGTTTTGGGAAATGAGTTAAAATCAATTAACAATCCTGATGTCCGTTGAGGAATGAATGATGATTAAATAAAGCAATGTTCAGAACGGTTCTCGTAAAAAATTTCTAGTGTGTCGCTTAACAAGCAACACCACCTTTCTCGACTTTTTGAAATTTGAAAGCGGAATAAAATACACAATTTTTCGCAAGGAATATTTCTGAATTTTTTTTCTTCACATATGGTAGGAGCATGCGGTCTCATGTTAAAATCAGATGTGGACAAAATTCAGATTTCGTTGCGAAAAATTTGAGTATATTATTCAGCTTTGAAATTTCAAAAAATAGAGATAGGTGGTGCTCAGGGGCGGGTGAAAGACTAGGTGAACCAGGCGTGCGCCTGAGGCCCCGAGCTGAAAAGGGACCCCAAAACGCAAAAGATTTATTTTATAAAAAAATATTACGACAAATTGACTTATTTAAGAAACACCCAAAATTAATTTCTATCGAACCAGATGTAAAATCTCAGTTCAGATGAATTGGTGTTTAATCAATTCCAGGCGAAAAATCACGACCCCATCAGAACTTTCAGGCCTAAGGAATAAACCCATTCTTTATTAAAAATCTGTCGAAGCTGTCATTTCAGTGATTAGACTAAGTGGTGAATTTTCATTTTTAATGGTTATCAATTAATTCAGTTGTACTAATAGATGAGTTCAGTTATTCAATTTGTTTTTTCATTTCCAGAGAGCCAATTCCATTCAATGAGCTGTTTCGAATAATTGCCACGGTGGAAATGTGAAACTAGCGATTTCAGAGGCGTCGCGAGGGTACATGGCGCCCGGGGCATAGTATTTTTTTTGCGGCCCCCTAATCATATTTGCTTAGTTATAAAATTCACCAGAAAATAAATCCTACAGCAGAAGTTCTTATGTATTTGTTTTTTTTTTCACATTATATATATTTATTTACAAAAAAAATATTTTTTTTTCAAAAACAAATATAATTAAAGATTACCGTTTACTAACCTTATCATACAGAATTTATTTTCCAACAGTGGTTGCATAAATTTATCTATATACATAAGGAATATAGGTAATAATGTAAACAAATTTTAATAAAAATATATTAAATTAATCGTAATTAATTTTAAAAAGACAAAACTTCGAGTGATGCAATGTAGTGTTTTAATAGACAAATAATTATAATTATATTGAAGACTGGATTTAGATTAAACATGTATTTTTCTAGCCTTTATTCCCGAAAATTCATCATAATTAATTTTCACAAAAATTTCTCTTCCATGATAATAAATGCAAGATCACTTAGGCGATCTTGCCCCAGGTTTACTTGTAAAAATGAAAGAAATAATTTCAATTTGCTGAACGAGCGTTCGGAACTAGCAATCGACACTGAAATTGTTAAAAGTATCTGAAGTACAGTTCTAAGATTTGGAAAAACATCCTTTCCTGACGAAATTATAAATGTTAAAACTTCTATTACAGTTTTTGGACGAACATCTTTCCTAGTCACATATTTCTGCATAAAGCTCCGGTCTATCGAAATCTGTGTTGTAAAATCTGATTAGGTTTTCACAGCTTATTTGCACATCATTGTCCAAGGGTTTATTGAGCAACTTATCTACATCCAACAAAAACCCAAATTTGGAATTGAGATCATTCAGGCGAGTGAAGCGTGATTTAATTTCTTGTTGAATAGCATCGAGTCAATTTCCTCCTCCGCCGATAAACCAGCGTCTCTAGCAAGCTCTCCTGGCATTTTTCGTCTTCGTATACGGGCTTGAATATCAATTCCCCATTTGTCGTATATTAATTTTGATTTTTTAATGGCGTTTTGACACACATCATCTCGAATTTTTGCTATTTCAGTAGTTAAGGCGTTGAGATCATTAAACGCCTCCCTGAAATTCATTTGAGGATCTTGCTGTCTTTTCAGAACACGATCAATTTTTCTCAAAATTTCATGCCAAAAATGGATTCAAGTTAAGAAATTAAAGTTAAGTATATTTTGTAGCAAAATCATTGCTACACTTCTGGTGTCTTCCGTAGCATTTATGTCCTCTGATAATACTTCTAGTAAGTCTACTAATATTAATAATTCACAGACAATAGCATTAACCGCATCAGCTCTAGCACTCCAGCGGGTTTTGGATTCGCGTTTGATTGTCTTTTTTAAAGCACTCTTTTGAGCTTCCCACCGCAATACCGAACGCGACAAGAATAGATAAATGCTCGCAACAACTACGAAAAGGGTTATATCTCGAGGATCTTGCTTAAGCGCATATTTTTAAGATAAAAATATTTCAAAATATGTTATCAAAATACAGTGTTGAAGATACACAATGCTTCAAAAGTGCTGTTATAACAAAAAATTGCACTTTGTAGACTCGAGACCTTATTTTTATTGAATTAAATATATGGAAATAATCGAGGTATTGAGATTCATAATCTTTGCAAAGTTAACAAATGGGAATAAAGTGCTGATTAAACCTTTACTCTTTCTATTGAACATGAATTTAAAGAAAATAATGTTTTGGCATTTCATAAACAATATGTCAAATTAAACAAAGATCTAGATTAGAATACTGCATTCTATATAAATAAGCTATGAATTTAAGGCTAATGCTTGAAAATATTTCGAATTTTTATGAAATTTATATTATTTTGTTTCCAGTTTGTAGTTCAATGAGCTCATGAAATTGGCATGTTGTTCAACGAAATGTTTACTGTAAAATATTATTCAGCATTAAAATGATATTTTAATTGAAACTTACCTTATTGTTCATAATTTTAAAAAAATTGGTCAGCTACGCAGAGATTTCCAATGGATGAGAATTCACGATTGAGCGAGTATTCCAACAAATAAGTTGAACACAATTATGTAGAGAGCCGCACTAGACCTTCCCCCTGAATAGCAAAGAAAATATGTCTTATTTCTTCGCCATGCTGCGGTTTCGAGTCTCGCTCAGCTTCAAATATCGGCGTTTCTCAAAAGAAACATTCCCGCGGTAAGAAGAACCAGATTCATCAAGAAATTTCTCCTTTAACGAGATTTCTTATGTTCGAGGACGTACCTTAATGAGATTAAGATAAGAAACGGTAGGGGACCACGATGATAAAGGCTCTCAAATGACCTTTAATGAGCATTTAACAAAGGTGTGAGGGAATTGAATAGATGTCAAAAAATGAATAGAGTTGTTAGTTCCACCACTCTTGACCACTATTTTCTGGAAAATAGGACGGAACGAGAAATTTGCTGAGGATATCACTTTGCCGTTCATTTCCAAAAGACATCAATCATCTAGAAGCAATGCTATCCTAATACCCCCGCCTCGCCCTTTAAGCACTTACTTGAATACAACTAAATTTGAAAGTAAATAGAATGATCTGAATAATTTCCTGAAATTTAAAAATACTTGGGTGATTTTTAAGAATTTGAGGAAGAAAATAATAAAATTTTTTTCTGACTTGAAACACATTAAAAATTTTGCTACGACGGCGTTCCCCAAGGCCGGGTGTCAGTACCCCCACTTGCTACGATTTCTATTCATCTCCTCCTCACACTTTTTTTAAACGCCTATTAAAAGTCATTTGATAACACTCATCACCTACCGTCTTTTACTTTAATCTGGCTACGAAGTGAACATGGGAAATATAGTTAAAGAATGAAATTTCTTAATGATTTTGGTTTTTGTTACCACGGAAAGGTTTTTTGTTACTAGAGATGGGACGCTATTCAGAGCTCTGCGAGGCTCGAACCCCATTACGGAGACGAAATAAGTCTCGATAAATTTTGGGTCGCTGTCAGGGGAAAAAATCTTTTGCTGAACTTTACATAATTGTGTGAAAGCGAATTCTCATCCTTTGGAAATAGACACAACTCTGTCTAACGAACTGCCTCATTTTGAAAAGTTTTTATAATAAATAAGGTAAATTGCATTTAAGATATCATTTCAATTTTGAATTTTATATTAAGCATTTTATCAAACAGCGTACAAATTTTATGAGCTCATTGAGCTGGAAACCGGAATCGTGTAAGTTTCATAAAAAAATCGAAACATTTTTGAGTACTGAAGCTTAGTGTTATATTTATAGCTTTATCAAAAAGAACGCAGGTCTTTTCGCTTAATTTGAAAATAATGTTTTAAAGATGTGAAAAAAATTGTTTCTTTAAATTTAAATTCAATAGAAAGAGTAAATGTGTTAGTCAGTATTCTAGTCTCATTATATTTACAAAGATAATGATTACCAATTCATTTCCATATACTTAATTCTGTAAAAATGGGATATCGCGTACAAGAAATGTAATTTTGTTATCACAGTGCATCTGAGACGTTGCTATAAAAGCATTCCCCATTTAATATCCAACACAATTTTCAATTAATAATAACAAGAAATAATTTGTCTATTTAAATCTTATAATTCCGATATCGATGACAACATATTTTGAAACATTTATTATCTCAAAAAATATGCTCTTAAATTGAATTTCTGTATTTCTCAATTCCTTGTGTTTCATTTTTTAATCTAAAATAAAAAAAAAAATGTTAATTATCTGTCTTGAAAAGAGTCAAAAACTATTGTAAAGTTCAATTTATTGAACTTCTGTAATAGTTTATTAAATATTATGACGCCTCTATATGTGAAACATGAACAAATAAATAACACTTGAACTTGATATTTAGTCCCATCGTCTTTCGAGGCAATGGGCATGAAAACTTGAAAAATAATTTATTGTTTAGAATTAATGTATAATTTTAATTCTTATTAATTATTAAAGCATCATGTTGATGTTTTAATGAATACATCCAAATTAAAATTATATTACTGTTGAATTTATGTACTTGCGTTCACGCGTTTTTATTAAAATCAAGTTCATGTTCTATTCAAATTTTTTAACAGTTTAGTGATAATCTTAGTGTATGTGAGAAAAGTATTTTTAACTTGATTATTAAAAAATGGCATGTGGTTCTTTGTTGCATAGTAAAATAATCTGTCCAATTTGGTATTAATCTTCAGTTTAAAACTACACCAGGACGTTAATTAATGGCTCAAAAAATGTTTAAAAATTATAAAATGTTGAGACAAAACTGTTTATAACAATTTGGATCTTCAAGAGGTTGACTGGTTCTTCAATGAATAGAAGCATAGATTATATGTTGATTTGAATATTTAATATTAAATATCAAATATTTTGCATTCCCATTTTATAATATTTCAATATTTTGCATGAATTTAATTCTTTTTAGAGCTTTACGTATCACTAATGTTATTAGAAAATAATAGTGATGTGATCAGTAGTTATACAGAAGAAAATTTTGCTAAGAAAAAATTATTTGCATTTTCTTTTATTCAATGTATTCTGATTTTATTTCGATAATAATTCAATTTTGTTTTACATATGCCAATTCAAAACATCTTAATTATGATGAATTAAGATGTAATTCATAGATTAAATATACTGATTATGAAGTTACATAATGTAGCAATTATAAAATGTAAATATTATCAATAAAAACATAGTTATCATTAAAAGTATGTAAAATAATATTATTTTAAAACTTAATGACTGGCAAGAGGATGTAAAAGTACATGTGTATAATCCTTTCTGAGGGCCCCCCCCCCCAAGAAAATCTTCGCCTAGGACCCCCAACAAGCTTGATACGCTCCTGGTGGTGGTGCTTGTTAAGTGCGATACGTAAATTGACTCGTTTTAAAAAGCAGAGATGTGGGTGCAACGTATATTTTAATGATAATGGAAAGGAACTAAAACTTCTACAATGGGTGTTCGCATATTTTTAAAACGATTTTTATGGTATTTTAAGAACTATTTTATATATTTTTTTACGTTTGAAATGGTCAATTTAATAGCCCGAATTCTTAACTATCTTTCTACATGGTAGCTTCCATGACAATAATGATTTGTTTGGTATCGGAGGAGGTATTTTGTCCCATTTCTCTTGGACAGCTTTCCAAAGTCTAGAAAAGGTTGTAGGTTGACGTTTAGATAATGCGGTTTTTAAAAGTCCAAAATCTCTAAAATTCATGGGTGGTACAGAACTATTTACCAGGAATATTAGGGAAGGTTATAGACTTAAAACCCACTTCTTATTCTATTTTTTGCAGGAAATTAACAGTGGATTGTGATGTGCGGCTGCTTGTTTTGTTTTAGAGCAGTTCTACTGATTGATGGCATTATGAGTAAAGAGATGTTATTTTATATTAGAAGATTGTAGATAAAATATGCTTCCGATAGTATGTGTAGTTTATATTAATATTTTTATCCACTCTCTTTACTTTTATTTTGTCATTATATGAAAAATCATCAACAATCATAATTTCCTAAGGAAAACATTCTTTAGATGCTTTCTTTCCATGTTTTAAGATTTTTTTCTCCTCTTTGATGATAATAAATTGAATTTTTCTTGCAGTCATTTAAATAGACACAAGCTTCATCTATTGTTACGACGTTTTTTCCATTTTATCGAGCTTTTTATAAAGACTCTGCGGCGTGTTCAGCGATATGACGTGGAGAAAGTCGATAAAATCATGTCAATTATTTTGTTTATAGTTGATACTGAGCATTTTAATGATTTTGCAACAAATCTTTGACTTGGAGGATTTTCTTTAAACATTAAAGATCTCACCTTTGCAAATATTCGAAAAATTGCGTTTTTTCCTTCGATACGTTTTTGGAACAATTTTCCCACTTGAAACCAAACTTGGACGACTTGGACTTTTTCCTTTCTTATCAACAACATTGCCTATTGTGTTTTCAGATATTTAAAAAAACCCATGACTTTCACACTAACTATCTTTGGAAAGGAAAAAACATAGCCTCCATCCATCGCTTCTTTAAAAGCGCCATTTTGCATGTAAACAAAAATTTTATGTTGAAAATGATAAATTATAGCTTCAAAAATGTAATTGTTGTGAAAATGAATTTTTCCAAGCAAAAAAATTTTCCCTACAGCGAAACGAAATCGTTCTAAAAATGTGCGAACACCCTCTGTATAATTAGGATTGATCTAATATTTTATAATACAGCAAACGAATTTTTTAAGATTAAATTCGTAGATATTAGGCTACAGATATTTCTAATATGAAAGAATACAACATACAAAGGTTTACTTCGTGGCTTGTATATTCAAAAACTTAATCATGCTCAACTAAAACCAAAACATTCACCGTATGTATCCCATGAAGACTTTTAGTTATATTTTTTCAGTTATATTTGACAGTTATTCTATTGCCTTTTAGGGCTTATATTTATTCACCTGTCGCCTATGCTACGTTACGATACTTTCCATGGCAAATAAAGCATTTGTATGCGGATGTGGACACAACAAAAAGTATTAAAAAAATCGCTAACGTTATTAATCAGTCTAACAACAACATATTTCCCTGTTTATCAATCACATCTATGCATGCAGTGAATTAAAAATCACTTTTCAAAAGGCGAGTATCCTTAAGAACAAATAAATCATACCGCAGACAATATTTTAAATCAATTTGTTACAGACTGGCACTTTTTTTTACTTGTTCATCAAGCAAGCTGACAGGCAGTCAGGCAGGGAAGTGTACAGGAGCGAGCTGGCCACCAATTGTGGACTACCTGAGATAGGTGGACTTGGACACCTTGGGGCATCGGAGGTGGAGACGTAATGAGGGGGGGTCATTTGAAAGGGGAGGGTTCGTCCTTGGCGCCACGGCCTTTGTGAATGGCCAAGTAATAGCTCTCATCATTAACTGTTATCTCCCAACCCTTTGGCTACGAATTGCGTGCAGGGCAATGATGGTCTACTCTCACTTCAGTGGTAAAGGATCCGGCCAAGCATCTGATCTCTTATCTGGCCACAGGAGAAGAAGGACCTGCGGCCAGTCTTCAGATGGGGCCATTTCCACGAGGCAAGAGGCGGCGAGTTAGTAAGCCAGGTTGTTTTTTAGAGGGAGCGTTACGCAAGCGACTGGCTGTAAGTGAGCGTTCGCGGGTTAAAGATGGATGGGTACTTGAGAAAAAGAAAGGAAAAGTTCTGGTAAAGAAACTGATTGGCAAAAGTTGTAAGAATTGTAGGGAATAGTTCTTTTTTATTCAGAAGAATTAGATTTGCCTTCAACTGTACGTGAAATAAAACTTTGTAAACAAACAACAAAGTAGTAAAACTTTCGGAGTGGGGAGTATTTATCACTTTGGCATATAATAAATAGGCGTACAATATATTTTGCTTCAGATTAACGCCAGTCAATATATACATTTTACACATTCTTAGTTTTTTTCTATGAATATGCTTAATAAAGGTGATAGTCTTATCAAACGAAGTATACTTAATATAACTATATGTATATTTTCTTATGATTAAATTTTTATATCATTGTTAGAAATGTGTAATAAAGTTTTATTTTTTATTGAAAATATGTTGACACTAATCTTGTTAATAGATGACTTAATTTATTTAATAATAAATTATTTAAAAGTATTAAATTATAAAGACCATCGCATTATAACTTTCTTGAATATTTTTGATTGCCTGTTTGCCTTCTTTAATGCAAAGGATTTTTTAAATTTTATTTTATGATACATTTTGGTATTTTTATTGCATTACCATAGCAGAAGAATAAAAACAGTCACAGGACCGATTTATTGAAAACTGAACCTTAGTTTTGGGACCATCTGACCAATCTGTAAGATGTTTTACATACTAAAACATGCGAATGTTTTATGTTATCAGCAGATTTTGCATTTGACGTATTGTATAGCGACTTGTTCAAACTTTTAAACATCTGAAATAGTATTAATATAATAGAATGAACTATGATGTATTTATATATAATGAACTCTGATGAATGAGAAATAAAAATAGATAGAAGTGATTATTCATTTAAGATATAGACATTTTTATCAATCTAATCATCAATATAAGAATTCTTTGTGAATAATTAAAGAAATTATATTCTTTATAAGGAGTTCAATACGACAGGGAGAAAACAAAAATTGCCAGTACTTATAATTAAAGAAATTATTAATGTAAAACTGATTCGTTTAAAATCCCTCAGATACTGCGAAAACAAAATTATAATCAATATGAAAGCATTGATAGTTTAATAAAAATTTCATTAATTTCAAAAAACATTTGTTAAGGAATAGAATAAATGCAAGTATGTCATCTTCATCAGGGATCTCTTTGACTCCTCAGAACATAGAAAATCTGTATTAAACAACCCCAAAAAAAGTTTTCGAATGATTTTTGCGATTTCTTCTTAATTTTCATTGTCAGGTCATCATTTTCTGAAATCTGGGATCTCTTTGGCTCCTCAGAACATAGAAAATCTATATAAAAAATCGGCCAAAAAAGTTTTTGAAATCATTTTTGCAATTTCATCTTAGTTTTCATTGTCAGGTCATCATTTTATTAAATATGTGTAGTTAGTGTTCGCAAGTACCTTGCGTCTTATAGCCTGCATTTGGGATCAAATGTAGAAGCAGCGTATTTAAATGCAGCAGTTCGATATTAGGATTTTTTATGATGAATTGAAATGTTCAAGAAGTAATGTATCTAATACTATAATATTACAAATTTATGTCATGAACGTATGAAATTTTCTTCGGCTGTTGATATGAAATACAAAATTAGTTACACGTTTCCCAGAAATCAGCAAAATTATAGGGGGATAGCGGGTAGTATGGGTCACTTAAGGAAAGTTTAATACAAAATATACTTTTAGTTGGAATGAGCTATAACTGTTCAAAACCTTTCTTTGAACACTTGTCTTCATGTTTATTATATTGAACAAATTTATATAAGCTATGCAAATTACATATGACAACTAATTTTTAAGTCGATAATTTACAAAAATTTAAATATGTCGGGTAGTATAGGTCACACTAAAGAACACAAGGTTTAAAATAAAAGAAAATAATTTTTTGCTTACAAATGGATATATTTTGATTCTGTAGCCAAATTACAATAATAGAAAGATATTTTCTTAAATTTCTATCGTTATCTTATTATTTATTTAATTAATTTTTCTTCTTTGCAGTATACTTTTAAGCTCACCGTATTGGTCGGATGCAGCCCTTTCAGACAATTTATTTTCCAAAACACTTGCAATTGAAATTAGTTTGGTTTAGATATATGAACATCCCGTTTTGTAGCAACACGAGGGCTATTTTGGGACTCACCTTGTAATTTTGAAACGTGGTCAGATGACGAGGACAACGCCTGAGCAGGCACTCCTCTCCCCTCTCCAAGCTTCCGCGCTACACCAGCGGGAGGGCGTTTCATTTAGTGTGCAGCAGGTCCAATACACGGCGGAGTTTTGGTGGGATCGGGTTTCGAACTCTCCAACCCCAAAGCCGTTACCTTGCCACTAGGCCATCATTAAATTGGTGTGATAGACTGACTTTATGTAGGTCACATGAGCATGCGACTCCATTAATCGATCCAAAAGTATATTTAAACCCTCTGAGCGGTTAGCTATTTTGATCTACTTGCATTAAAGTTTTAAAATTTTGCTTTTAATGTGAATAATTGGATCTTTATTGCATTTAACCGAGTCTGAAATCTTAAGAATATTTTATCCATGGTAATTTAAGAAATTATACGCATAAACATGAATTATGTGATTTTGAACTCAATATGAGGAACGGAAAAATACGTGATAAACGCTTAGAGGGTTAAAAATTTTTTTTTAAAAAAATATTTCATCGGAAATTTATTGAAACATGGGAAATTGTTTCATATCAAAAATGTATCCAAAAGTATTTCATATCCAAATCGAAATGTTAAAAATTAGTTTAGTAAATTGCTTTTTTCTTAACTGCAGACATCCTCAAAAGGTGTCTTAAAATGTTAAAGACATTTGATTTTCCCCATTTATTTTGTTCATGTAGCTCTTGCGTAGTTAACGAAAGTCGATTTAATTTCAAACTAGCGTACAAGTTTTGTTATACTAATCCAACCACATTTACTGATAACAAAACTGACCTTGAAATACGTGAAAAATAAACCATAAATTTAATCATTTTATAAGGTCAGACGCAGTCTAGAAAACGTATGCTACTTATCTCTCTCTCCAATCATGGATGAAAATTTAAATAATTATTTAAATTTTATTACAGAAATTGCATATTTTTAATTAGTCCATTAGCATTTTAATAATTATGTTCTGAATTTTGCGTCCTTCGTTTCTTGGCATTTATCCCATCTGCAAGTCGAAAGAAAACTACTTCCGGCTTAAAAATAATAAGCATGATTAGACCGAAATGCAAATCTTAGTTGCTGGGACACTTTACAATTTCAATCTCATTTTTAAAAATTCATAGAGAATTTAAGGAATTCAAAATTTTGTATTTCTCAGAAAAATAAAAAGAGGACATCTAATAAAAATAAAAATAAAATTTTAAAAAACACTCTCAAGGTACAAAATATTGTTTTATCAAAAGCATGGACGCCAAAGCAAAGTTGTGAAAGCGCGAGGGGCTCATAGAAATACTTTAAGCACATTGGAATCTTAATCACATTTTTAATATATTTTAAATTAACATAAGTTTAAGAATTTCCTTTGTTGTGGTATTCTTTGTGGCTTAATTTCTTTATAGTATTTCACATGTCTTTTACTTCAAGAATTCCACATTTTCCCAACATTTAAATTATTTACATTATCTTGACTCAATAAGAACTATTTACAATATGTAGAATGAATGTTCACGAAATGAAGATTACGATTATTCATGATCACTCGGAGTCCAACTCTGGATCTCCTGCAGTACTCCTTCAATGGCGTCTACCACCTTCGGAACTTTTTTTTCTCTTCTTTCCACTTCCTCGGCCATGGGGTGACGTGGAGGTTGGACAGCATTATTCTCAGTACTCTTTTTTCAAATTATTTTTGATTAGCTTCTACTTTTTAGTCTTTAATAAATTTCATAATTCATTATAATAAATATTACGGACTTTTAAAATTAATATTTCTCAAATTGACTAGTAGATGAAGCCACCTATATGAAAACAATATTTAGTCAAATTAATATATTAATTGATAATTAAGTATTCTAAAATTATTAAAATATTGTATCTTCATTGGGAACACACAACCGTTAAAACGTTCATAAATCTAGTACATCAAGACATTAGTAAATCGATCACAAAATTCAGTCAAGATAACTCAGATTAAATAAAAGCGTTTAAAATATTGAATTATTTGTTTTGAAACTGCAATTTATTTCCGTTTCTTAAGAAAAAAAAAAAGAGAATTAAATATTACACACCACGGTTTCTATTAAATGTCAATTATTTTATTCTATAAAAACAAAGTTTCAAAATTAGTTTTAAATTTTGATTTTTAACATATTGGTAGAGTTCTCAAAAAACAGTAAGTACGTGATTCATTGATGCAACTGACTGATATACAATGGCTATATAAATGAAAAAATCACATACATAAACTATACACTTCTGCAAAACCGTACTTCAAAAACTAATATATACAGAGTGGCCATAAAATGATATAAGGTGTTTGGAGCTCGATTTTAAAAAAATCTGTTCAACCAAATGTAACCAAATTTGGTTTACATTCTATTCTAACCATGGAATTTCAATTTTTGCAAAAAAAAAAAAGAAAAGAAAGTTCCAGTTTTCGCCACCAACTGCAATAGGGCGCTGAACACGAAGCTAGTCAATTCAATTAGCCGATTAGTTCAGCTATATTAACGTTTCATTTAAAATAAACACAAGGGCTATTTTGAGACGGGTCTCGCACTTTTCAACCGTGGTCAGATGACGAGGACGGCACCTGAACTGGTGCCCCGTTTCCAAGCTTCCGCGCAACACCAGCGGGAGGGTGTTTGACCCCTTACGTATGAATTAATGTGCAACAGGCCAAATATACGACGGATCTTCAGTAGAATCTGGTTTTGAGACTGGAGCCCTACGGCTCCGAGGTCGGCCCCTTTCCAGTAGGCCACAGCGGCCCTGTTCAATTAGCCGAAAGAATTACAGAAATCACAACTTCCACTAAGCATTTTATTTTGCCATCGTAATTGTAAATAATGATAGATGACTGTGGTGGCAGAGGAATCTTGGCTTTAGGATCGGATAACCTTGCGTTCAAGACCCGACTCCACTGAAAAGCCGGCGTGATCTAGAGCTTTTTAAATTTGCCTTCGGAGATGAAAACCTTGGAAGAGTGGGGCGAGATTGAGATTTCGACATCTGACCAAATTCCAAAACTAAAAGTCGTTCCCAAAGTAAGCTTTGTAAAGCTTCAAAATCCGCAAATTAATCTAAATTGAGATAAAAAAATAAATTTTATGAGTCATGAAACAAAAATTTCGAAAATATAATTTTCTAATAAAAGCCAAAAGCAAGTTGACATTACGAAAACAATTTATTTTTTAAGGGTTATCGAAAAATGACTCGTGCAACAAAAAAGAACATCAGTAAAACGATTCGAAACAAATTGCTTGAATATACCTTATCAAAAGTCAACAAATAACCCTTATTATAGTAATTTGAGGTTTCCATCGTGCAGCTATTGATCTATTTATTAAGCGTCAAATGTGTGACATGAATACAAAAGGAAGAAACGTAATATATTTCTTTTAAATAGCTTTTGACTGGGAAACTCTAATAAATTTCACGGTGGTTGGAGTGGATGAGTGCTGAACTGACTTCCTTGATTGTAGATTCGATTCCGTAGGCGAAGTTTCGTGTCATGAAAGTTAATCGAAACTCATCCACGCATTGAAACTTCTGGCGTAATTTATTTCAAAGAAATCTGCACTTTTTTGCAGTTTCATCCTGTTAAACATTTAGTCAAGACGAAAATTTGCCCGATGAGATCTGCATTTTTTCTCTATTTTCGCGGTTTCGTCCTGTAAAAAAGTTTTTCAAGATGAAAACTGACACTATGAGTTTTAAAGAATATGATGCTAAAAAATGTATTCCATTCTATTTTCCCAAAGCATGTACAGCTGGTTTTAGTATATTTCCAATAATGAAATATTAAAACTTGGCCTAATTTCAGAATTCGTTTTTGAATTTTTTATAAGTAGTTCGTTTCTTTCACAAAATACTTTCTATAATGAAATGAAAATTAATTTACTTAAAACTAATTATTTAACCTGTTTTATATAGATTACTATGCTGAAAGAAATAAATTAAAGAAAACAGTTGAAAAGTTTTTAGTAGGTTTCTGAAAGCGAAAATACAGTGAGCAAGAGCCTCCGTGCTCTGGTAACAAAGTCTTGATTTCGACGTCCGTCGGGCAGTTGCGGTTTAGAAATTCGGGTCCTCCGTGCTTATGTGTCTGCTTCACCATAAGTCCGTCAGGAAAAACAGGGGTGACGTCAGTGGGGGGGACTGGAGGCCCCCGTGGAGTCAAACGTTTGCACTCCCTTCACGTACGAGCTATTCAACTAGTAGATAAATAAAAATCTGGAGAAAATTTGAGATGCTCATCATTACGTCCCTCCCTCGTACAGCAGGTCGTGCGGACTCGAACTCCTGAGGGTCAAACGCCTCCCTACCGATTCGCAGGTGTGCAATTTTGGAGAGTGTAGGCTCCAGTGTCGTCCAAGGTTCAAAATTACGAGATCCATCTAAAAAAATTACTTCTGAAACTTCAAAACAGACGTTAACCTAACAGTAACTAATAAAAAAAAGTAAATAATTATTGGAAAGAAACTGTCATACCTAAAATATCCTATTAAATTTCTTTCGAAAAGATATAATTGAATCTATAGGCATTCTGGGGAAAGGAACACACGCTTGGCAATTTAGCAACGAATTATTCATATTATCCCGTGATGCAATAATAAACGTCGGGAATTAAAAAATATAACTGTACCAAGTATTCAAAATATATAAACTAAGACTTAACATCTATCAGATTATTAATTAAGATCGATTTATTAACAAACCGATTAATATCTTTTCATTCGCTATTTACATTTAAGTAAATGGCGCATTCTATATTTCTCTCCAACAACACTAATTCAAATTACTTTGCAATAATTTTATTTTAATACTGAATGGATGTATCTTTTTCTAAAAGAAATAAACTCAAGAGGAAACTGGGAAAAAATTTATATAACTTAACATCATAAAACAATTTTTGGGATAAGTATAAAATCATTGTGTTGAGAACAACATATTCTTTTTAAAAATCATGGTTACTATTAAAGCCTTGATTTAAAAGAAAATCAATATAACTGCTTATTTCTGTCAGTTTTGTTAATGTATATCTGTTCTCTTCAGAGTTAAGTTTTTCTGCCATTTTTTCGGCAGGATGTGGTCTCTCTCTCCTAGAAATTCGTGGGGTTTGTTAAACTCTTTCCGACGCCTCTGGAACTTTCTCTGGCGTAATTGACCTTTTGACCAATGGTTGATCAGTTTTTAGGAGTCTTTTGCGGAGTATATTTGTGTTGCTAGAGCAGGAGTGGAGACGAAGGATGGACCAGTGACCGGTTAGAACGACAGAGAAAATAGAAAAATGTAGGGAAAAATTAATAGGAGAGTTTTTTTTTTTTTTTTGCTGCCCATGAGGGGTCTAAAGCCCTGAATTTTAGAGGGGTTAGAGCGGATTTCGGAAGAGGAGACGACGTGGTAGGAAGAAGCTTATTCTCGTACTGCGAAACTTGAATTCAAATTTAACAAGAGAACGAGTTGTGATTTGGTCGGGAAGGGGCCGAATGTCCTGAGATCCAATTTAGAGAGCTGATCGCATCATTAGGATATTTTTAGTGGAATGCGCTCTGGCCAAAAGAAACGGCCTGCCTTATCTGGTTGCTCTCTCCTATAAAATAGATTTTCCAGGCCTTGCAACCCCATCTTTGCTCATACATAAAATTAAGGAAATAAATCTTGTGAATACTATCAATTATGGCGCGTGAGATAATCAAATAATTAAAATAGTGCCAAAACTGGATCGCTTACAGTGGCTACCCTGAAACAGTATTATCATTATGTGTCTGGGTAAATAAATTCAGAATTTTGACCGGAAAGGCATGTATTCCCGTATGGTCATTTATATGTATAAAAAAAGAATTGTGCTGGTGGTGATGGACATAGTAGTTTATCAAACCGAAAAATTAGTCTGCGACTAACCATGGTTCAGTTCACAAGAAATATGAATTATCATAATTGATACTATACGACAAATGGTGCCATGACTTTTCCAGTTTCAAAAAACTTATAGGTTCTTTTTTTGCAGGAGATTATAAAAAATTGTTTTTTAAGATAAAATATTTTTTGAAGTGAAATTAGTAATTATGCATATTTCTTGGTATAGTTTCGTCAAGCACTAATATTATGTATACATATTTGTTTTTTAAATGTGTCAAAATCTTTTCAACAAATGTTTATTAAATCAAGAAATTGCAAATGTACCTGTATAAGGCTGTAATGATATTGTGTTTATTTTTGACTTATAAATTTCTTTCAGAATGTTTCTAATTTTATAATAAAATTTAGCTTCATAAACATTTCTTTATTTGTGTTATGCCAACTTAATCCACGAAGGTAAGGCCTGGTAGTATTTGGGTTTTGCGGATTTAAATAACACAACGCATTTGATTTTATTTAGTATCTGGGATAGTGATCAATCTTTGCTTATTTATTGATTTTTGGAAATCGGGCTTATAAGAAATACTAATTTAAGATAACTATAAACTTCTATACGACAAAGTTGAAAGTGCAACAGAACTTTATATTTGAATTGATATCAAGTGGTCTTTACCCGAATTATAAGGGAAAGAAATAAATATTACAGTAGTCGCATAATTAATGTACCGAATAGACCGCTGAGCTCATAAGATGCACTTGAATGTAAATGAAAGCTCAGCAAGTTTAGTTGGGAAATAACGGCAATTTATCACTAATTAAGTTATGAAGAAAACTTAATCTATGTGTTTATTTAATGCTGAATCATTTTCAAACACATTTTCTCTATTTTTATTTCATGTTTTCAATTGGATACATCAAATTTCTTTTTCGGTTCATTTTTACTTTCTCGTATACGAAGTATACAAAGAGAAAATATTGTAATCGTCAAAAAATTTGAACTCGAGATTTTGACGGATCTCCATGTTTTAGACCTCCCTGAGTCCGAAAAAACACAATTTTGGAATTATGTCTGTATGTCTGTGCGTGTGTCTGTGAACACGATAACTCGGAAACTATTAGAGGTAAAGGGATGAAATTTGGTATGTTGTCTTTAAACATAATTTGTAGGTTTCTATCGAATTTTGGACAAAATCCGTCAGCGGGAAGTCTGTCTGTCTGTATGTCCGCGGTCATGCGAACGCTATAATTCAAAAACTTGAATAGCTAGATGGATAAAATTTCGTACACAGTTTTATCGTCATGAATGTAGGTCCGTATAAAATTTTGGGCCAAATCCGTGAAAAGGCTGACTGTCTGTCGGTCTGTATAAGCGCATCTCCAACGCGTCCGTTATCTCCACACGCATGCGTATTGGACGCAATCTTCTGTGCACGATATTTATTGACTCCTGCTTGGCGCTTTTTTTTTCATCCGATTCTCCATACGCATGCGTACTTGGTAGCAATCTGTGCACGCGGAAGGATTGTCCTTGAGCGAAGAAAGAGTAGAAATCGGTATGCATTTAATCGGAACGCATCTCTTCGAATTTGATTTTTTACCTAAATATTTTCTGATAGTCATTGGATCCTGGGTTACAATAGGTTCGAATTTTTTTATCCAGGGGAAACAGCACCTTTTCAGAGAAGTATACGAGAAAGTTTAGGGGAGACCACTCCCGCTGGTTTTAAGGAAAAACATTATTTTGCATCCAGTTTCAACTTTTTTAATTCATCTACTAAGAGAATCAGAAACTTGCATGGTTTACAAAATAATGAAAGTTTTCAAAGGAGTCAATTGATGCTCAAATAATGTAGGCCATATGCTTCGTGCCAATTTAATTCTGGAATCCATTGCAAATTTTGCAGAGGGAAATATGACACAGCATTGCTTAGACAACGAGTTAGATCTTATATGCAGTTAAGCATATTATGTGACCTTGCCCCCCCCCCCGGGGGGGGCACCACGAGTTCGTGGATGAGAAGCCTCCGGATAAGTAAGTGGGTTCTCACTTCTCCAAGCGGTATAGTAATGGTGCGGGTTGTGTTACCCGCTATCGATGACGACCTTCGGGAGGGGGTGGGACGTGGCCGTTAGTTATCCTATCTCATTATGCGAGCTGTCGCAGCTATTTATAATAACTTTAACTTAATTACTATTTCATTTCCTATTTAATTAGTTAGTAATTAATTCATTTTTGTTTGCTACAGTTTTATTATAGCCTTTTTATTTCGTTGGAAAACAGATGCCATATACAAATTGCATTTTTTCTTCTGAAATGCATTTACAGGTGAGAAGCTATTTTTGTGCATTTTTGAATTTCATATTTAATAAGCGTCAGTGAATTCTCCCTAAAATGTATCACGAAAACCACTGATACAGTATTTTCAATAAATAAACATCACAACAAAAAAAAATCCCTCCAATGTGGTCTTTCCTATAATTTTCTGATTTTTCCCTACACTCATTATTATGGAAATGAAATATTCAATAACTAATAATTTTCTAAGTTTTGTTCAATTTCGAGATAACTCACTGTTATCTCTAAATTAAAACAAAGCATTGTGTAAATCTCTGCTTCTCATTTGAGCCTCATTGAGCCAAAAATGCCTAATCATTGCTTTGATTCTTTCGGTTAAGCAATTTTGTCTTTGAGCAAGCAGGTCTTAAATGAAGCTTATTACCGGATACTTAACTCTAGAGTGTGCACTTTAAAAGCAAGATTTTACCTCACAGTATATTTTGCATTACAGCTCATCCTCATTAGTGAGTTAAACACGATGAGAAAGAGAATTTGATCTCACAACGGAAATTTATTTAACAAAGGTCTTAAGACATCACTGAAAGCAATTGCATTTGATTAAAATTTCCAAGTTTTATTTTATCGTTCTTCTAATTCGCCTCTCTATCTAAAGGATTCAATTTTCTGAAAGGATCTAGCTATATGTGCGAAGAGAATAGAAAGAAGAAATGAATCATTCTCATTAATGATTATAAATGATAAAATTAATGATAAAAATGATAAAAAATTAAGGAAGTTAAGCTTCATTTCTACTATGCGAAGTATTCGAAGAGAAAGTATAGTAATTATCAAAAGATTTGACCTCGACATTTTGACGAATTTCCACTTTCACACCTCCCAAGTAAGCATTTTTGGTATTATGACTGTCCGTTGCTGTATGTCTGCCAGTCTGTCTGTGAACCCGAAAACGCTAGACGAATGAAATTTGGCCTTGAAACCAAAATTGTGGATGGCCATCAAATTTGGAGTTATGCCCTTCCACAGGAAGTCTGTCTGGCCATCCGCTTACAGGTGAACTCAAAAATGTGATGAAATATGGCACGCGGTACAGATCTGTTTTAAATGTTTTATTTAATCGGTCGATGCGAAGAGGGCAAAATGTATACTCGATTCTCTTTATAACATAACGAAGCTAAACACAAAAGGCGCCATATAAGGTTAAATTGCATCTTGCTAAATTCGGGGAAATTTCTTTTTAAAACGGAATTTAAACAGAGATTGTTAATTTAAAATCAATAAGAGGAAGGCCATTTCTTTGATTTTATCGATAGGTTTTGAGTTGGAAAAAAATACTTACTTATTAATATTTCTGCTTTATGTTTTAGTTGGATTACTTTCCCGTTTTAAAGGAACTCGAGGGCTATTTTGGGCTGGACAAAGATTGCATGACGGGGCAATATTTGAGCCGACATCCCATTGTCCAAAATTTCTCGCCACACCAGTGTGATAACATTTGAGAGATTTAACATCCAGTAGGCCCACATACGCTAGTGATTTCCAGTGTAATCGATTCTCGAACACGTGATCCTCGGATCTGGTAACGGTGATCCTCATATGCCAATGGAGATAACACAGATTCTATGCGATTCCGGTATTTGAAGGTGAACTTAAGTAATTTGAAATTCCTCAATTACACAGATTTTTCCAGGCCAAATGGGGTCTACTGTTAAGGTCTCGGCTTCGGGGTTCGAAACCCGATTCCACAGAAGAAACGTTCTGTAAGCAGGCCTGATTTGCGCTAAATCCTTCGAGATCAAATATCCTCCTGCTGGTGTGGTGCGACAGCTTGGAGAGAGGGTGCTTTGCTCAAGTGTTGATCCCGTCAGCTGACCACGGTTCAAAATCACGAGGTCGGTCCCAAAATAGCCTCGTGTTGCTTCAAAACGGTACGTAATATAACTACAATAAACAAATTAATTGCCTGACAGTTATGAAAACTGTAAAGATGGGTAACTCATCTCTGTAGGAAGTTATTAACTCTTTTTAGAAGAAAACTACACAGCGTATAATACAGAATTATCAACATCTCCATCTTGGAACAGTTTTGAAAGAAATCACGGCGAGTAAAATTTTTTTGAAACAAAAAAGATGGTTGCAAACATGAGGTGTCATTTGTCAGGAACAAAGCACAACTTTTACTGCCATGCTTGATTTTTCCTGTTTTCACTAATATTAAAAATAAAACTGCATTTCTTTTTAAAAATTCCTGCAGCACCCATATAATTTTACTTTTTGTATTTGGTCGTTGTCATCCTTCAAGTTTGACAAGCTTGACATAAAAGTACAAATGTCTTACAATAGAAGTTGATTGGAAATAAGTCCTCATCAAACGCAACTGTATTTGGTTAATATTCAAGGTTTTGTTGTTTTATTATTTTTAATTCACTTTGGTATCTCAAAATACGGAATAAAATTTCTGAAAGAAGCCATCTGCTCGACAAGAAAAGCAAATTACATCATTCTCATAAATAATCAAAACTAATTTCATGTGGAAGAAAAATTTCAGCAGAAAATTAAAGAACTTCATTTTTGATAGATGTATATTTTCGAAAGATTTATTATCATCAGACTAAGACACATGTATCACTTATTTACTCGTTATAAAAATTTAAACTGCGCCATTTATTATTTGATACAAAAATCCCGATTAAAAATGTCGCAGGCAAAAAACACTTGATGTATGCAATATCAAATTTATTTGATATGCAAAACGTAACAGATCTCAAAGTATCCGTTACATTTTTCATTCTCTTCAATTAGTTTAAGCTGCGTTTTTTACGTTGTTTTTTTGAAAGGAATGCATTAAGTTGTAATTACCCGTTGATCAATAAGATTTGTCTGGCAAGTGTCTGAAATTTTCCTTTCCTATTCAAATTGGATATAATTGACTAATGAGTTGACTGAAATCTCAATGAATGGCTCTCAAGCCGGATAGATTTGAATATACCGCGTTCTTAATGTCTCAATAAACTTGAATAGCGACCCTCTTTTCTGTTCGGTTGGATAGAAATAAAAAGGACTGCAATATTTTATACATTTTTTGAATGGTGTGCTAAGTTTTAGTTCTTGGATTTTTTAGAGAAGAAATTTTATTCTTTGCTTGATTTTTCAAATAGATCGCTTTTGAATTTCCCATTAGAAATCTCTAATAATAATAATGTTTCAAAATTATAGTTTCTATTTATATATTTTAACATATAACGGGAAGGCTATAATTAGCAATAATAATTTGTGTCTTTAACAAAAAATGTAGGAAATTTAATGAATTACTTATCACTTTATATCGCACTTTAACATCATTTTCTAATTAATGGAAAAAAAATTTCTCAGTCGCGAAAACATAATGAGCAGAATAGACTTACTTCTATGAAAATACCTTGTGTGTAAAAGATTTTTTGTTGTTGTTTTAACAAATTAAGAGAAAAAATTTGAATGTAAAAAGCAGTTAATTAGCAGAAATTTCGGAAATTCTTTATTAGTTCTGAAATCACATTCTTCTATGAACGTTAACAAGCATGATTGCGAAAAACAGTTCACTTAAAAATAATTGTTTTCTATTAGAATCTTGTATATTGGTTCATTCCTCCTCAGGATTTTAAAATCTGAATTAAATATTATAATAGCGTAGCTTGTTTAGATGCTCCGGGCATCAGTTTTTGGGGATGCAATGGAGACAAAATGCTAGTGTGTTTATGTCACTTTTTAAGACTAAATGTGATGAGGGGCGAACGTATAATTACCATGTCCCGAGTGCCATTTGCACTAAATCACTGATGACGAATGTGAGTGAATAAATCTTAATATGCCTAAGGCGCCACTTGCCCTAGCTACGCCACTCTGTTAAAAGCTCTAAAGGACATCTCCCTATGTCGTTGAATGTCAAATATTCACCAAAGGTTTGGTTATATAAATAGAAATAAAATCATAATCGTCTCCTGACTGCACAAACCTTCTTTTGCTCTAATAAATGCTAACAGGTTGTAAAGATACCGACTCTAAATATACCAAACAAAACCACTAACGTTAAATATATTTAATTGATAAGTTCTTAATTAAATTCTTTACATCATATTTCTGTATATACATTATATTTCTGTATAAAGTGGTTAGAATTCAAGTTGACTTGAACAGAGCATAACAATGGTCCTAAAACGCTACATCTCGGTGACTTGAATTTCAGAACAAGGGAAAACGAATGTCGCAAAAACGTTATAAATGCTGTCCTTTTTTCATTTCAGAACTCTTTACTTTATACGTAGTAATTAAAAACATTTATGATAGTTTCTGTTTATGATATTTTTTAGTATTTATTGCACTCGATACCACTCACAATTCATAACTAGCATACATCACGACTTTGGTTGAAATACTATGCGACGTCAATCGAATTATATTTTTAGTAATATCTTTACACCAAACTTTTTCCGATATCATCTATTATTAGATTTTTTTTCTTTTTTCTTTTGAGTTGCTCGTGTCCTGTGTTCTAAAATGTATACCATCAAGATTTGGCGTTCTTTTGTGTGTGTGTGTGTGTGTCCACCAGTTTTTTTCTCTTCAGTGCTCTAAATAGTTAGAAAAGGTTAATTCAATTCAAACCACATGATATTTATTCATGTGATTCAGAATTTTTTTTTTTTTTTTTTTGCCAAAAGATTGTCGTTAATTGAAAGAGCCCTATTAGGGACTTTAAGGCTATGTTTTTCCACTAACATTTTTTTTTTGGGGGGGGGGAATTTTTTGCATCGTTCGTTTCCAATGTTCTAAAAGGCATACCAAGAAGATCTGACTTTCTGTTGACCACTAGCCTTTCTCTACAGTGCTCTGAATAGTGAAACTTTAATTCAAACCACCAAATAATTATTCTCGAAGTCCCTAACTTTTTTTAACCAAAAGAAGGATAGAAAAAGCCCTGACATAGATTATGGTTTTAAGATCAGGAGGCTCCAACCTGCAATTTACTCGAAGGTACACCACAGGTTCTTGCCCAGCAATGAAATCTAAAGGTTTCTTCGCTCTTCCACACTGCTTCGAGAGCGAGTGACCATTTGGCCTTCCGTTTGGAGCGCGCCCCTCGAAATCGACGCAATATCTCGGGAACAAGTGCGAAAAATCAAATACGAAGAAATGGTGTCTGTTTAAGATTCCAGCGAAGGGGAGAAAAGCGATATCTAGAAGGCCAGCCAAAAAGGCGCAAAACTGTTCTTAAGATGTAGAAATTCGCTTCACAAACGCGACACTTTTTTTTACCGTCATCTCCCCCTACTGGCTCAGAGTTTCCGAGTTTCTTCCCTTTTTTTGGATGTTTTGTTATTTATAGAGTTCTTGTATCACGCCCAAAAGGCAAGTCATTGACAACTGACCAACATCTAAAGTGCTTGCAACGGTCGTTCCAAAGCAGGTCTTTTAACCGGACTGCAGTGCATAAAGGTACTTTCCCCAATGGTGTTACTGTCCGGCAGAAAATTCCAGATAAGTCTGCAGGACACGAGGATTTTCATTTCTAAAAGGCCTTCTTTTCCTTTTTTTATATGTTCTTTTTCTCTTTTTCTTTCCTTTCTTTTTTTCTTCTTTTGAGTTGCTGTTGATTCGACCATTCTGGACTGAGATGTCGCAAAAGGAAAGTTGCTAGGTCATGTTGAGTTAGCGAAAATTTGCGTTTTCTAGTGACTGCTCCTCGAACCGATTGAAGAAATCGTTTGAAATCTTGAAAAGTGGAATGGACATCCCAAAGGCATTACGAAGATCTTGGAAGATGGATTTTCTGAATTTTAAACTATGAGGGAGAGTTCTTAAAGGATGTAATTTTATCAGTGGTATCTTATTTCATGGTGAGGGGTGTGGTATAATAAAATTGAGTTTATTAATCAAATATTAATTTTTACTTTTCGTGTATGCAGTGAGTTACGTAATGACAGCCCATGTTCAGTGAGCGAGAATTTGCGTTTTCTGGTGACCGCTCCTCGAACGCGTTAAAAAAATCATTTGAAATCTTGAAAAGTGAAATGAATATTACTAAGGCATCGTGAAGATTCTTTGAGGTCAATTTTCTGAATTTTAAACTCTGGGAGAGAAAAATTTTTAAAGAACGTAATTTTGCCAATGGCGTCTTATTTCGTAATGAGGATAATAAAAATAAGATCATTAACAAAATGTAATTTTTTTTCTTTTTGTTGGCATATTGAAGGAACTGCACTAATAGTGTCTGTGATTCTAGAAATAATATAAATTTGTAAGGGAATTTTGTAGGCAATCTGACTTGATTTTATATTTCAGTTCAATTGAGTTTCAGTTAATTTGAGCCTACTGTCAAAAATTCCTTTGTTAAAGAATGTCAGTTATCTATTTCAATTCAGGCAGTTATTTGGATCAATTCAAAGGAAATTATCATTATAATTTTTCATTTCTGTTTAACCAATGGCGTGGAGGTTTATAAAAAGTTCGTGCGAGCTCAAATCTGCTTGGACCTATGTTCTATGTATACAAATGGGAAACCGAGTATGCTAAAGCCAGGTCAGCACTATGGCCAGGTTGTCTAAATGGAACTTTTTCCAGCCTTCTCTGTAGTGTGACTCAAATGTAGACAAATTTCTCTTGATAAGTTCTCCAAGAAAGCAAAAATATCTTTTGTGTCTAGTCCATTAAATACATTCGAATAAATAAACCGAGGTTTATGTCCTTAAAATAAGTATTTGCACTAAATTATGCATTAGGAAAGGGATTTTAGGAAAAAAAGACAATGATATTTGTTATTCTTGTTGATTTTTGAACCCGTCTGAGTTTTGAATCAAATACAAATTGCAAGTCTTTTGGGCGTTGCTTAAACTATATTTCTACAGATTACAAATTCAGTTATTAGTGTACGCTGTTTGAAGATTTAATGATAGTTTATTTTGAACAAAGTTCATTAAAGTTATTTTCTGAATTGCCAAATGTTAGGAGTAAACAGGAATTGTTTTTAAATTAATTATTTAAGCTAGGAAGATTTCTGGTTATATAGTTTTGGATTGATTAATTACGAGGGTTGGAACTTTAATAGTGGCAACGATGTTGTAGAGACGCCATGCATCGAAACCAAATAATGTCGTTTATACCACACGTTAGTTACATACCTACCTTACCTCAAAGGAAATGGACTCTCCTTTCCCGTCTCACGCGTATGCGCACTGACGAGAAGAACAGAGCCTCGTGTTAGCTGGCGGTCTAATGTAGTGTTGTCACTATTAGCCCATTGCAATTAGGTAAAATAGGGGAAAAAATTTATATAGTTTTGAAACTTTGGTCAAATACCTCTTTGACCTCCAGGATATCGGAACCGAAAAGTTTCCACCTCTCCGGTCCGGGGGGAGCTTCCGCCCCTAGGGGGGAAAACTGAAGTGAAATGGAGTGTTAGGTCAGTTTTTTCTAGATTTCTTCAACCCTACACATTCAATGTTAGAAATGGTGTTGTTGAAAGTCGTAGAGCATATAATTCTGCGTCGAATGAGTACCAACACTATATATTTTGTTGCAGTGGTACGATTTCAAACTCCTATCGAAGTTGCAATGATTTTTCAATTTTCAAAAAAAATAATCTTTGTTCTTACAAAAGACGACGCATACTATCGAATATTCTGTCTAAATAAAGATTGTATGTGTAAGTATTCACTTTTGTAAGCACATGAATATGTCAGAGCACCAATACCAGAGTGCTAGTGTGGTGTGGAAGTTAGGAGAGAGAGAGTACAACTAGTCCATTGCAATGAGACCAAAAAGCGACAAATAAGCGAAAATTTTATAAAGTTTTGAAACTTTGGTCAAATACTCTTCTGACATCAAGGAAACGGAAACCGTAAAGTTTCCATCCCTGAGGGGGGAACTCCCCCCCAACCCCCACGAACTTGCAATACCATCAAAGCACAAAATGATCGTACCCAGCTTATAAAACAATAATTAACATTGCTTATTTCTTTAACTGCAATAAATTATTTTCATAAATATTCTAATTATATGTAGCCTCTTGCTGGCCATGTTTTATAATATCTTTGATACAGTTCCAGAGCGACCAGTTGGTAACACTGACAACCTTTACTTCGTTCTTGATGGAGGTTCTCTTATTCATCGTATAGTATGACCAAAGCAAGAGACTTTCGGTGATGTTTACACCCCATATATGTCTTATATCAAGAGGCATTACGGCGATGAAGTAACAGTTGTTTGTGACGGATATACCGAAAGCAGTGTTAACACAAAGGTTATTGAACGCCAAAAGCGAAGGATGAAGAGTACCTCAAGAGAAATAATTTTTAATGAAAGCACAGTTCTCCTTGACCCTCAGAGACAATTTCTAAGCAACCTTGCAAATAAGGAGCGTTTCAATTCGCAAACTTGCCAGCCACTTGGAGAACGTATGCATATGCACGTTTGTAGCAACAGATGATGCTGATGTACATATTGTGAAGACCGGTATAAAGACATACGAGAAGATTAAGAAACATGTTTATGTAATTGGCCAAGATGTTGATATTCTTGTTTTACTTACTGCTCTTACTCCAGACTATATAGATATTCCTATGTTGAAAGATGGTAAGGGTAAAGTCAAAGATAGGTTTTATAGCTCTAAAGATCTGTAGAATTCTAATCTTGTGATCGAATGCAAAAAAAATCCATTCTCTTCGTTCATGCGATTAGTGGTTGTGACACAACCTCAGGGTTCTATAGAAAGGGAAATCTACAAGCAGTGCAATTGCTCATCTTATTCAGGCTACTTTCCTCTTTCTTCGTGTTGCTGTACAATGCGATGATGAACCTCTCTCCTGCTCTTTCAATCTCAGTGTAAGTTGATTTAGTGCTATTAAAGATCTCAGGGATATCTTGCAGGTATTTACTGAGGTTGAACACTTTAGTGAGGTTGAGCACTGCTTGTAGTTTTCACTTTCCATAGAACCCTGAAGTTGTGTCACAACCACTAATCACATGAACGAAGAGAATGGATTTTTTTCATTCGATCACAAGATTAGAATTCTGCAGATCTTTAGAGCTATAGAACCTATCGTTGACTTTACCCTTATCCTCTTTCAACATGAGAATATATATATAGTCTGGAGTAAGAGCAGTAAGTAAAACAAGAATATCAACATCTTGGCCAATTACATAAACATGTTTCTTAATCTTCTCGTATGTCTTTATACCGGTCTTCACAATATGTACATCAGCATCATCTGTTGCTACAAACGTGCATATGCATACGTTCTCCAAGTGGCTGGCAAGTTTGCGAATTGAAACGCTCCTAATTTGCAAGGTTGCTTAGAAATTGTCTCTGAGGGTCAAGGAGAACTGTGCTTTCATTAAAAATTATTTCTCTTGAGGTACTCTTCATCCTTCGCTTTTGGCGTTCAATAACCTTTGTGTTAACACTGCTTTCGGTATATCCGTCACAAACAACTGTTACTTCATCGCCGTAATGCCTCTTGATATAAGACATGTATGTGGTGTAAACATCACCGAAAGTCTCTTGCTTTGGCCATGCTACACGATAAATAAGAGAGCCTCCATCAAGAACGAAGTAAAGGTTGTCAGTGTTACCAACTGGTCGCTCTGGAACTGTATCAAAGATATTATAAAACATGGCCAGCAAGAGACTACATATAATTAGAATATATATGAAAATAATTAATTGCGGTTACAGAAATAAGCAATATTAATTATTGTTTTATAAGCTGGGTACGATCATTTTGTGCTTTGATGGTATTGCAAGTTCGTGGGGGTTGGGGGGGAGTTCCCCCCTCAGGGATGGAAACTTTACGGTTTCCGTTTCCTTGATGTCAGAAGAGTATTTGACCAAAGTTTCAAAACTTTATAAAATTTTCGCTTATTTGTCGCTTTTTGGTCTCATTGCAATGGACTAGTTGTACTCTCTCTCTCCTAACTTCCACACCACACTAGCACTCTGGTATTGGTGCTCTGACATATGCATGTGGTTACAAAAGTGAATACTTATACATACAAACTTTATTTAGATAGAATATTGGATAGTATGCGTCGTCTTTTGTAAGAATAAAGATTTTTTTTTTTGGAAAATTAAAAAATCATTGCAACTTCGATAGGAGTTTGTAATCGTACCACTGCAACAAAATATATAGTGGTGGTACTCATTCGACGCAGAATTTTATGCTCTACGACTTTCATCGATACCATTTCTAACATTGAATGTGCAAGGTTGAGGAAATCTAGAAAAAACTGACCTAACACTCCACTTCACTTCAGTTTTTCCCCCTAGGGCGGAAGCTCCCCTCGGAGAGGTGGAAACTTTTCGGTTCTGATATCCTTGATGTCAAAGAAGTATTTGACCAAAGTTTCAAAACTATATAAATTTTTTCCCCTATTTGCCATTTTTCGGTCTAATTGCAATGGACTATATGTTTTCGAAACAGGAACAACGGAGTTGGATAAAGATTGAATTTGCCAGAGGTCGTACAGAACGACAGTGTCATCAAGGTCTTCAAGAAGCTTGCGGGGAATCTGCATTGCCTAACAGAACACTGGGAAGATGGATAAAAGCCTTCAACGAGGGACGCCAAAATGTTGCAGACATGCGTCGACCAGGTCTTCCTAGTGTCAGTGAAGAAGTGTATGCTGTTGCCGCATTACTGGACTGTGATCGATGCCATACGATTCGTGAGCTGGCCCGAGATGCAGGATTAGCGTATACGACTGTGCTTCACATTCTGAAGGAACGCCTGGGCATGAGAAAAATTGCATCACGATGGGTTCCGCATGATTTTACGGAAATGCAAAAATGGCTACGATACGACTCTGCTCGTAACCACTTCGAGCGCCTTGAGCGCGAAGGAAAGGCTTTCTTACGCCGTATCATTATGCTGGATGAGACATGAGCCAAATCTCACGAGCCACAATTGAAACGCCAATCGAACGAATGATGTCATTACGGGTCACCACGAAGATCGAAAGTCCGTTAGAACCCCAGCAATGTGAAAGTTATGATAATTCTCATGTACCACTGTAATGGTGTTATCCTAACGCATACCGTTCCCCCACAGCATACAGTCAATGCACAGTAAGAAGAGGCGGCACATTCTGCAGAACCCACCCATCATTTTGCAGGGCAATGCTCGGTCGCATGCATCGCAAGCTGCGGCTGATTTGTTTGTTCGATGGGGCTGGAAAGTGCTGCGCCATCCACAATACTCCACGGACTTAAGCCCTTGTGACTTTGACATGATTCCTAAGATGAAGGAACCACTTCGTGGCAATCGCTTCAGAACTGTTCCAGAGATTCTTCAGGCAGTAGACCGCTCCATTCGAACTATCAACACAACAGGCGATGCTAATGGTATCCTACAACTTCCGCATCGCTGACAACGGGTTGTGCACAATGCTGGTGGCTGGTTGAAGGACAGTAAAACGTGGTAACATGTATCTCTTTTGTATCAGTTGTAAATAAATAGTTGCCACCATTAAAGTTGCAATCCTCGTATTTTTACATTGACTTTGTCTGCGAGTTAAAGTTTCTAAGTCAGTTACTCGTGATTGTTTCATCAGTTGCAAAAACGGAAAAACGTGGATGTTTACATTGAAAAATGTTTGTATATATTTTAAACTCATTTATAGTGAAAGCATTATAAAAAAATGTCCGAAATGCAATGGAGTATTAAATTTAGTGCTTTTGTAACTGACTCGAACAACCATTTCATTAATATTTTCAACTGTGCACTTCTGTGAAATATAAAACTGCTTTTCATGGAGTTAAAACACTTTCCGATATGATAAAAAATATATGAAATTTTTTTCTAGGCGTATGATGGTAAACAGGGAGATTTCGAAACTTCGAAGGCTGCTCTTTTTTTTCAAGAAATCGTAGATTTCTAATTATTTAGTTTTTTAATCAATTTCTCATAAATAGCATTAACTGGTCTAAAATTTCCTCTGCTGCTTTTCATTCTTTACAAAAAAGAAAGAAGGAATGTTTTTATATGATAATTTAATGTTTGAAATGTATTCTAAAAAAACTGAAATTTCTAGATAAAAGAAAGCTCATTGATAAACACCTCAAAATCATTAGGATAACTTTTCCTACTCTATTGACAAATTTTTAGAATCTTCTGGTGGATTTGAAGGAAAACATTTTGAAAATATTTAACTTCTTCCTTGAAATCTCGATTTAAAAAATAAATTGGGACAGTACCATTGACAACAGCAATATCTAGATAATGGAAGTTTGTGTTAAAGATTTTTAATCTGCCTAAAAATGAAATATCCTACTTAGAATTGTTAATTCACATCTTGAAATATAAAATGTTTGATATAGAAAACTTCCATTAAAGCGTTATTCATAACGAAAAATGTAACAAAAGTATCAAAGGAAAGAAAACTATTGAGCGAGAAGACGGAAGAAACACAAATCCAGGTGTCGTCCTCGACATTTGTCCACAGTTAAAAAGGACCGAAACAGCCCTCAGTCGTTGCTTTAGAAAGGGACGTTAATATAACCAAACAAATTAAAACCAAAGCTAAGGATATCAATCAATATAAAAAAAGTGCTTAAAATTCTAGGAGAATTTATGTCACATGTTAATGTGTATACAATGTCAAATTAATTAAATAAGTCATGGCATTATAAAATGATAAAAATTTAGATTACTCTTCTATATTCTCTCAGAAATTTCTCTTATTCTATAATCTCCCGAAGAATTTAACTACTTAACTCTAGAAACTCTGTATTAAAGAGCACGATTTGTTTCCTACCAAAGAAGATCAATCAACATAAAGCAAAATCTTGCAATAAACATAACGATCCCAAAATCTTAAGATATCCGAATATTCCTCACCCTGCAATCATCTCTGCAAGTGTTCTAACACCTCGTAACAAAATAAGTACATTTTCTTGCAATTGATCAATACCATATTACAAACACACTCTTAAAGTGATTGAGAAGCTTCGAAAGTGAAGTGAAGGGATAATGACCTATGAATTTAAATTATTCCTAATAAAAGTGTCAATAGTTCTTTGGGAGGCATACATCAGCAAAGAAAACCAACTTTGCAAAAGCGAAAATGCTCGGTACTTAGGAATCTTCCCAGGACCTATTTGGTGGAGGAAGGAGTTCTGCTCTTTTTCATAAAGAGGGGGGTGACGGTCTTTTGGGGGGGGAGGGACTCGCATCTTTTCCCCATCTCCGCTCGCTTAATAAAGATACTGGAGGAGAGGGAATTGATTGTGGCTTTGTTTCCAGATTTGGTTATAAATCATACTTTAGAAAGAAATCCCAGCGGCACTCTTTGGTAGGGCCCAGCTAAATGCGTTTTGTGTGTTGATGAAAAGCTAGGGATAGTCCCTAATCGCTTTAATGTCGGTCGCGAGGGAATTTTTGGACCCCCTTAAAAATATCAACGAGTGAGGCGTAAAAAAAGTGGGAATAAATATTTCAATGTGGGCTATGACAACAAAACGCACTTCCTTCTCCGTAATTTGGGTTAGCCGTCGGAAACAATCACGGATTCTTCTTTCGGAGGATTTCTGTATTTCATCTAAAGAGGTGGGTTTTTTTTCTTCTGGATTTTGCTTTATTTAATATTCGCCTGATCAGTTCCAATATGGAAAAGGAGCTTTTTGTCCGTTTAGGCCTGATTGGATCCGAATAGAATTTAGTTCCAACTTCCATGGTTAGCAGAAGGTATCTTATGTGACTTCACGCAGGAGAAAATGGCAATAACTTATTTCGTAAATTATTCTTAAGTAAGTGAACCGACTTGCAGTATTAAAATATCTGTGCGGTGTTTGAAAAATTTGGAGAGAGCTATTTAAAGCTCGCAGATTGTTGGAGTCTGTCGCTATCGATGGATGATGTTTGTGAGAACACGACAACGACTGTTCAGAAAAGTTTGTATATTTTTTCTTTCAATACAAACAACAGAATGAAATGAGAAACGTCATAATCTCTATTTAAAATGTTATATGAACTGCCTCTCAAAACCCTTTTTAGAATAACGCAATCAGCTTCGTTATTTTAATGTCCCGCTTTAAAGCTGTTTCGAGATGGGCATGGTAGTTTTGAACCGTGGTCAGATGTCAAGAACACCTGAACCCCTGTCTTCCCACACCAGCCATAGGACATTTTACTCCTACGTAATTCGAGTGCCCAAGAAGCGTACAAGATAAATCTCCAGTAGTACCGGTATCGAACACGTGACTCTCCGGTCTCGGAATTGACACTCTACCATCATGACACTAGCAATCCATCGTTCATATTCATCGTAAATTTTCTAGTTTTATTTTTTAAGTTCATAAATTTTTGAACCTTTCGAAGAAAAATAAGTTAAAAAAGGAAACTTAACATCTGGTAATTTAGAAAAGAAACATGTTTAATAGTCAAAACTTTCAATAGGCATGAGACGGGTTTATAATAAATTAAATAATTTACCAATTGTTAGGGCATCCTTACTTTCACAACTTAAAATTTAAATAAGTCTACTACTTCATGGCTTTCATTATCTTTTTTTCCATTTGCGACCCATTTTCCAACGAAGAATTGCATTGTGACGTTGGGTGTTTATATGCATTATCAAAAAAAGGGCAAATAATGAGTTTATTATAAAACATTAAAAGCTGTAAAATCAATACGATTTTTAAATTGCTTTTGGAAATTAGCATCAAAAAATCTGATTGAATTATTCACAGCCCCAAATATTTTTTAAGCAACCACATTTAGGAGCACAATCCTATATATAAGAAGCATTGTTTTGAAAACTAGGGTATTGAAACTAGTGCTGCTTATTAAAACCACTCTTAACATTACATTCACATATCAACGTAAAATTTATTTTGTAGATGTTGGGTGAAAATGTTACATGAAAAGCAAGATGATATTCGTAGTTATTCAATAATGCCAGTGTTTTGAATGCTATTACCAAGATAATGTGAAAACAAGCCATTTATTTAGGAAAACCGTAGAGACGATAGTCTGTTTCAGTTAATAAATATGAATTGTTTAAATTTAAAAGTATTTCCAATTCTTGTCTAAGAAATGGATTTTTGTTCACGGAGTCGATTCATGCACACATGACATACGCAAATTTAGTTTTCTTATCAATAGAACTTCTTTGCCGCTTGTAGTATTATTACATCAAAACAACTTTCTGGTGGAGGTCCGATGGCATGCGCGGTAACGTTTACAATGTAACTGTGACGTCACTTGAATTGAGTTCATTGTTCATATTTTTGTTCGCAAATGTGTTTCATGTGATAATCTTTTTATTCGTAAATGATTCGTTGGGAAATAAATCAATTAGCATGGAGGTTTATGCCTAAAGTTGGTATATTGAATTATTTCTAAATGGTTTGTAATAAAATAAAATCGATTATAATCCATTTATTATGTAATTATATATATGTAATAATATAATTAATAATTGTCCCATCATATATATGTAATAATCTCACTTAATTTTACTTTAAATTCTAATATTGCAGATTTTAAAATCTTAGTACAATACTAATGAATTCCAAAATCACTTTTCTTAAATTCCAATTTCGTTTTATTTCCCGAGCTGGAGGTATATTAAATCACGCATTTTGGCATATTTATTATCAAAAGAATACTTAAATCGCTTCCACGCGCCCACAGAAAACCGAACTCGGCGACTTGTTGGCGCCAGACTTTTCGCTAAAACACCTACGTAATTTGCTAAAAATAGCTAATATTCCCTTCACTATGATCCCGTGTCTATATGTTAATCCCCTATCTGAGAGAACGCGGGGATTTTTCGTTCTCTTTTGGCTTCAAACTTTCATACGAGATGTACGTATATTCCGCCCCTCTCCCATATCTGGATAATAAATGAAAAATAGTTATTTACTCTGCCTGCTTATTACTTAACGACTACACAAACAAAATTATTATTGCATATATAATTATTATTGATATATATATATATATATATACAAGAAAAAAGGACAAAAATTTTAATAAATTGAAAAATATCATGGCGAGCCGCTCGTCAGGGAGGAAAGCTTGCCTATGATAATAATAAGTGCTTTTTTTCTGCTAACGACATACGAAATCCGTAAAAATTTATCCCCTCAAAAAACACAAGACAATTAAAAATGGAAAAATTCTGGAATAAAAGACAAATACAATGCAGATGATTTATAAAATCGAAAGCAAAAAATCCGAATACATAAGACCTAGAATAAAAATAATACAGTAATATTCACAAAACAATAAAAAAGAAAAAAAGGAAATGGCTTACCACCGCCAGGAATAAGCACACGAGACTTTAAGAAGCACGAAGAAATGTCGCCAATCCAATATATAAATAGTAATATGAACCAAAATATAACCTGTTATATATTATGAACATTCAAAACAAAATAAACCAAACATATCAAAAATGCAATTCAAAAACTAAAAATTTATTAATGAAACAAAATTTAAATTATGATCCTATAAGCAAAAGTGCAAAACACATGCAAAGAGCACATGTAAAACAAATCTATAAACTATATAACTCTTACAATTATTAAAAAAGTCAAACCAAAAATATGAAATTTTCAACAATAAAATTAGTTGATCTGCTTTGGAAGAGCATTAGCCAAGTTAAATCAATTTTGTTGTGCAAACCATCCTTGTTACTAAAATTGTTGAAAAAACAGAAAGGGTAATTTACCCTAAAATGAAAGAATTTAGAATGAAGAATCCATACGCTAACCCTAACATAATATCATCGTTATATAGAAAATATCTATATTAAATCTAAGATATACCATCAATATATTGAACCATTACACTGCACTAAAAACAATAAATACTTCAGTCAATAAAATATCCATTCTTATTCACTAGGAATTATAGAATCAATGTGTTTACTTATCCTTTACCTTAAATCTAATCTCTTACCTTGAATCTTTGCCTAAATCTCAATACAAACCGCCATTTATCTTGACATCACTAGATTGCCACAACTAGATTTCTAACTTTGATTCAGCTTAAATTAACCAAATGTTTCAATTTATTTTAATTTTAAAAAATTAGCATCATACCTATATTAAAAATCTCAAATAAATTAAATTATGCAATCAATTAAAAATCTAATATTTTTTTATAAAATAAACTATTTGAATATTTAGAATCCAATATTGTTTTAAGGAGTTTTTTATTTTATAAATCCTGGCGCCATCTATGTAGTAATTGAGAAACTAGTAAAGCAATAACCAATTTGAAAGAAATTACATAATATAAGTAATATCTAAAATATACATACCAAAAAGCCAAGAATTATAAAATAATCTATTAAATACTAAAATGAATGTTTTATTCTAAGTGACCTAAATATTTCTTATCTATATAAGAAATATTAGAAGTTTTTTATACTAGTGCACAATATAAAATTTTACTATGTTAATAATTCTATTATGATTGTCTGTTACCAAATTGTTATTTCTAATTATATAATTTTTTAATTCTTGAAGACTGAAATCCTAAGATTACTATCCCCAAAAGGAAATTTCTTAGTTTGAAAATTAAATGCTGTTCTTTTATCAAAGATATGTGTTACAATTTTACTATCTATAATTTTTATATCTAAATCTAGAAATTCTGCAGCTAATTCATTGTCATTAGTTTTTATTACTTTGAAATAGTCAGGATAGAAATTAATTTTTGGCTTTAGGTCTATTTCTTTATTAAATACTATCAAATCATCTATATATCGAGATAATATACTAGCTCTATTATTAATTAAATCTTTCTCGTAGTAGTGTAGGTATATATTTGCCAAACTATTGCTAGCTGGACCTCCTTGAGGTAATCCTTTAATTTGATAGTAAATCTTATTATCAAAAAGAATATAATTTTCTTTTAGTACAAGATTAATAAGAGTTTTATATTTATTTTTATACTAATATTTTTAGAACAAAATCTTTATGTATTTTTACTAGGGTATTGAACAAATCTTCAGTATCTAGACTATTAAATAAATCCTTGAAGCCAAATGTTTGTACACTAGATATTCCAAGTTCTTTGATTCCATTCACAATTTCTACACTATTATTGACAATAATTGTATCTCTTTGCTTATTGAAATTTTCTCTATGATTGTCTTTATGTATTTTTGTAAGATTTTGCCAGATTTTGCAATTTATGTATTGCAACCATTGGTAACACTTCTAAATTTAAGAAGACTCTTGTGAAATTTTGGAGTTAGAAAGATGTGAGGATAAGCTTTTTAATATCAGGAATTCCTAGTTTTTATAGAAGGCTTGAATTCTATCAGAAATTTCTCTATCAGATAGTTTTGGCTCATTATAATTATCACTGTTAATTATATACTCATTAAGTAGTTTTTGTAATAATATTAACAAATTATAGCAAAGTTACTGGGCACTTTGTCTATATAGACTATTACAAAGTCTGCTTGCAACTCTTTTATTTGTTTTTAAATATCTTGATATCTAATATAATCTTGAGATTTAAAGTTGTAGTTAAAAATATGTATTATATATATATATAGTTAAATGTTTCAATTAATCAAAACATGTGTTATAGTTTAAATATATGCAAATATTAATCTAAAAATTAAAATCAAATTACCTTATCAATAATCATACAAATGAAATACAAAAGATAGTTTGAATAACGACTATTATACTATGAAAAAGAACAACCTAGAAATGGAATTGCCAACAATCAAATGTTTATCAACCTTGGGAACTGATATGTCGCATTAATATAGATTTGTGGCGCCAACCGTCTGCGAAAGACAATTGTTGGAAAAACGAAAAAATAGCGGAATAAATCGCCAAAATATTTCAAGATTAGGAACGAGAAAGTAAATAGCTTATAACATAACAATTCCATAGTTATATTTATTGTTAGGATTTGACCATTATCCTAAAGACAGTTCCTCATTTAAAGTGAAAATATTATTTCTAAATTTAGCTTTTAATATTATAATAAAACACTATAAAAATATTAACTATAAATTAAAGTTAACCTTTTGTAATAATATATATTTTTTTGGAAATGTACATGTTACCGTGAAAGACCGAAATCTGGAGAATGTCGACTTTCACCGGTGAATGTCAACATTCACATAGTAATGTCACCGGTGAATGTCAACATTCACATTTGGAGAATGTCGACTTTCACCGGTGCAAGTCGACATTCTCCAGTTTCGGTCTTTCACAGTAACATACATAAAAATAAATAAATGAATATATGATGCAATCTTATTCTTAATATAGTGGCGCCATCTACCTATGAAGTGATTTACTAAAATCTTTGTTAACTAGGGGGCTCCGCCCCTGTTCGCTTTCTCTCTCCAACCCCTGAAACTTCTTACGCAATTCCATTCGGATGGCAAAGCGATCCGAGCTCGCTTCGCCCGCTCATCGAATACTAAAGTACTTTAGTCTAGGTATGATTATTAGTATCGCAGAAAGAATTATTTCTCTGACTTAATAATATACCAACAATATACAACATAAACAACCTGGAAAACCTTTGATTTACATGCATTTAAAGGGGGGAATCACTGTTGGGGTTATATTAATTTCATGTTGCAAAAGTGTACAGTTTTATCATTCACCATAAGCAGAATGAAGTAAATTCACTTACAGTAAAAATATATCTGGGATAAAATAGTCTGTACAAACACGGTGCCAAAAAAATATAATCTATATATATACACGTTGCAAACAGTATGCAACTTGAATCTTTCTCCGAGAGCAGTGTGCAAGAGAACTTTTCTGAAGTATAATTAGTTCTCTAGTCCTTATTTGTAATTTTTATATCGACACATAGCAAATAGTGGACACCATTAGTATCATAAAAGGTTACTATCTCGAAAATTCATAGATGCAAATGCTAATGCAGCATTGTACTCCCTTATATGCTGTTGATAGTTTCTGGCCTCTAGTGAATTGTTAGTAAGCAATTCCTATATTACTAAGATCGAGAGATTCCGTCAGATTCGGTAAACGAACTTTACAATCGTGACAGTATTTGGTATACTTGTTGCTGTAGTTCAATTCATTTCGCCAATAAAGTGCTTAACAAAAATTGCATATTTCCGTCACCAAACCGCAATCGTGCTCGGAAACGATCGTTTCGACTTGGGAATTCACCCTATTAGCCATTTGTTGCTCGCTGCGTGCTCTGGCTCAACTAAGCCTCTCGGCGGTATTTCTAGCCGATCTTCGCTGCAACTTTCATCCAGGGATTCCCTTGCACGCTGTTGTTTTCTACGCAAATTGTATTCAACAGTTCGCAAAAACTCATTTTAAATCAATAAATTCAAAAAAAAGTAACGAAATTTCCTATAACCCGTAAGCGATTAGCTCAACCGGTTAGCGGAATTCTCGGCGTCAGGGTTGATATTGGTAAACAAACTGATCGTTGCCAACCGGGAGAAAGAAATAAAGGTCCTGAATGCGCCACGCATAAGCGTTTTGTATAATATAGATTCCATTATATATGATCAAATCAAAAATAAATCTAAAAGACTTTTAATTTAATGGTGTTAAATATTTCTTATTAACATAAGCATATATGAAATTTATATGATACCCATATCTCATAGCATTTTCAAGAAAGATATCAATATGAGACTGCTGTTTTAATCTGTCTGTGACTAAAATAGTGCTTCTATGAATATAATTTAAGACGATATTTCTATAAATTTGACGACTAATGTTGCTATTCCAATAAGGTAACTTGTTTATATTGAACTGAAAAGTGCTTCTTTTATCATAAATCTCAGTGCTTAATTTATTATCAACTATTTTTATTTCAAGATCTAGAAAATCTGCAGAAGAAAAATTAATTACTAGTAATATCATTAATTTTTTGTAATATCAAATATTCTGGATAAAAGTCAATTTGTGGTGTGTAGTCTTCTATAGGTGGTGTATATATATTAGAGTGGCCCATATTATAATGGTGAAAAATTTACTTAACATATTTAAGCTCACACCCCTAATTTTTTTCCTTTTACCGTAATGTGTAAGTACACCAAATATTTCTTCAATATATATAGGTTAACCCGTGCCGCATCGAGCTTGATTAACCCATTGCTGACAGGTACGGCGTATAGAGTGCGCCAGTGGGTATGTACTATAAGCTGAATAAAAACTATTGAAAGTATAGAGGTCACCACCCTTTTAACTACCCTTCTAACATTCCTCCTACTTGCTCCGACACTTCCACTGACAATGAAGCAGTCAGTGTGGTCTGATCGCGCTTGAAAGTGAATGAAACGCTGTCCATAACCCAACCAGGCTATCACGAAACAGCGGGAAATTATCCTTACAGAGCAATATTCGGCTACTGCTTTCTGTGGTCTTGAAAAAGAAATTGCTTTTGCTCTTCATCCTCTGTTACGATTCGATTTAAAAGCTTGCATAAATTTTACACCTTTTTCGGCTGTATCATTGACAACACTGAGTTTCCCCGGAATGTTTCTTATGACTTTAAATAAGAATCGTCCCTATCCCAAAGACCTGGACTGAGATTCAGAAATCCAATTTCTCCACGTCCAATTTCTTTAATAAATTTATATTTTTCTGAGAAATGAAGTTTGCTAATGCTTTTCTGAAGAAAAAGCATCAATGAACTAAATGTTTTGATGTCATATCTAAATTCTGAATGACTTAAATAGTAAGTATTCATTAGAAAATCTTGATAAAAATTTGAAAAATGATAAAAATTGATTATTGTTATAATTCAACGAGTTCCCTTTAATCGCTTCAATTTTTCATTTTATAAGTGCATTAGAAAGATATTTTACTATATTCAGCATTTCGCTCTTACTACATATTTCGTTCAAGCATTTATTCCAAATAACTCCATTTTCCTCTGATTTTTTTAAAGAAAACAACAATTTTTCCATGTATCTGATGCCGAGATGGAAAATATGACATCTTTCGTTCTGCATATTTCTTTAGAAATGCAATCGCACTGTTGATACGACTAGTGTTGGAACTACTTGTGTCAGAACAGAGAATTTGAGCCTTTTCTTCCATCCCCAATCTTTTAGAGTAGTCCAGACATCCATTGTTTGTTCCTTCCCTGAAGAATTTTGGTACCCGACCAATTTTTCTTGATCTTTATATGTAACAATCATAAGTAGCCTTTCACTTTTTAAATCTTGCTCATTTAAAACAGGTAACAGTTTACCACCCCAAAGAAAGGATACGAAACTAGGTTAATTTCCTTTAAATTATTCTTTAATCTTAGTAGCCTTCTTCTGATGAAAATCTTCGAGATATTTTTGGACCGTGTTTCGACTGATTGCCAATTCATACATGTTATGCTTTAAAGACTCATCTATGGTTTCGAGAATAAAAACGACATTTTACTGAATAATATGTCATAGATCCAATACAGCCATTAATTTTGGAGTTAAAAAACATCTCCTCCTAAGCACATTTTTATCCCTAATCCTGTCTCCTCATCTTTGTTTCTCTCAAGAGACGTCTGTGTAGTTTACTTTAGTTGTATCAACGTTCCGTTTTGAAGCAACGCCAGGGCTATTTTGGGAAGGACCTCGTAAACCACATTCAGATGACGACACATAAGCTGGTACCTCCGTCTCCAAACCTCCTCACCACACCAACGGAAGAGCGTTTAACCACCTATGTGTGACTTAGCGTGTAATGGGTCAAATACATGAGGGAGCTTCAGTAGAATCGGTTTCGAACCTGGAACCCTCCGGCTCCGAAGTCGACATCTTACCACTAAGCCACAGCGGCCTGAGACGTCTGGGTAATAAGTTGATCAAAGCCCAGGTTGATCAGAAATATCCTGGATGCCTGACGATTCTTCGGATGAATCTATGATCTGAGATCTCTAAACTACAAAGAACCTTAGTTCAGGTGTTTTCTTGTTCTCTGACTCTCAATAATGTCTTTTCTTCACGCTTTGCAAGCTTCATTTCGATTCCTATAAAGACATACCCTCCGCCCTGGCTCTCTTTGACTGAATAAAAATGTTATGGCTTCAATTTTTATAATTTCCAAAGTTTTAGAGTCAGCAGTGTCAAATAATTTTTTTAAATCCGATGTAAACTTACGTTCTTGTTCTCTCTGTGTTTCTGTCCTCCATTTTTAAAGATTGCGCGAATAAGAGTACATCTTCATAATTTTTTCAACACAATGAGGTGTCGCTCTTTTAAGAAACTTTGCCTTCTCCCAAAAAATCAGGCATTCGCGCACTACTGAATTGGCACTTTCATTTAGGGACAATTTAACCTCTCGTGTAAATTATAAAATAACACCGATAGTACTTGTCGGTTGGATGGAAGTTTGCTTCCGTTTATTTGACTACCAATTAAATAGATATTTCGATCACCACGTATCAAATTAGAAGCCATAATTGCACTATATTTGACTCGGACAGCGACCAGAGCAGACTGGAGGCGAGTCGTCGCTGCCTGCACCCACAGGCTTCCCACTTCCACCGGGATGCGGCAGGTGTTCCCAACCTCAACCAACGAGGTGTCTAATTGTTTCTTGGTATAAAAGGGAAAAAACTGGAGGGTGTGCGAATTGAAATTAAAACATTAAAAAATAAGGGCCACCCTAAAAAAAGACACACAAAAAAATTCATTTATTGTGGCTGAATTTGTTCCTAGATATTTTTCATTACTTACTTGCTCATAAAATCTAAATTGCATACAATACCGATGTATGAAGCTAGAAAAGAACGGAAAAGATGTATTTAAGTTCCTTTTCACATAAACGGCAAAAACTGTTAAAGAAATACGCAACTTCAATGCGTTTATAATAAAATGCATATTAAATGAATTTTAGACACAAAACATTTTTTGGATGGTGAACAGCACGGGACGGTACAATAAAAATAGAAATGATTTATATTTTTATGTAAATATGCGCATGAAATTTCTTCCCTGTTTTCTAGCACTCCATGTAAATTAGGCAATGTCTTTAATATTGAGTTCCTAGTGCCTCTTTCCAATAGCGCAGTGGAGGTGTATTATCATAACGGGGAATAAAAAGTGACTGCTGTAACATCTGTTAAAGGAACGGTGAATAAGCTTAATACAAACAAATGGAAATGAAATTTTTATGAGAATGTTGGCGTGTTCTCGATGTGGCTTCGAAATAACCATCTTTCAATGCATTTCTTACACTGTAAAATAATGCATGAATCCATCGTTTCTTCCACATTGGATACATCTTTTCGCAGCCTTAAGAAGATTTACTTTGATCTTTTCGACAGCGAACATCTAATCAACGTTATTACTCGGTCTGTTAACTAGATTTGATGTTTGTTAACAACTGGGAATTAAGTTTCTAACGCTAATTTTATTAGATTTTTTTATTTTGATTTTGTTATGCCATCGGAGGATTTCAGTTGTTAATTATGAAATTTTTAGACGAGGAAATAAGATGTGGTTTGAATTTAAAAATAAGTTTTAATTCTTCCGAACGAAATGGAAGTTTGATATGTTTGAAATGCAGACTTTAGATAGAATATTTCATTGTAGGGTCTTAGTGAAAAAATAGTTGCACAATAAAATTTGTTATTTAGAATTCGGGAATTTATAATAAACTCTATTTTCGCCCTTGACTTTCAGCAAATAATATGCCAAATATCGATAAACATGTATTTGCTTACTATATTTCCGTTTGTCAGAAGGAATTGATAGAACAAATTTTGCCACTGTGAAACACACCAGGAAATCTTCAAGAAAAAATCAAAAATATACGTATTAGCTAAATCATCAATTTTTGAGTTTCTGGCTTCTCATGAATAACTGCAAAATTGCTCACTTTTAGTCATCTTTTACTGCAACATTTCTTCTCAACATCATTTTAGTACAGTTTTTATAACTAAGTACTATTAGCCGTTACTTTTTGCATTATTCACATTTCAGATCCCATCTGAAAATTCTAAAAAGCATCATAAAAAGCAGTTCTAATTTACCAATTTTTAATACTAGTAACTTAGTTCAATCAAATCATTCATTTGATTTCATTTCAAAATTTGACAGAATTTCAATTTTCAAAATTAACGTTGAAAAGCCCCTGTCTTCCTTTTTTTTCTTAATATCGCACAGTTGGGGAAAAAATTCACTTCAAACCCGCGTGTACGTATGTTTGGTAAGGTCCATAGACTCCATTAACGTATGACATGACAAACGCATCTCTTTTCCTCCATCAAACATTACGTTTTCTTACAGTGGTTTGTAGTATCACGGCCTATTGACTCCTACAGCAAGTGTAGTGGTCTCTAAAACTGAAGTGCTGGAGGATTTGAAGAAGATCTCATAATCATAGAGGGATAATATTATTTACCTTTTAAAGTAGTGGTTATTATGAATGCATGAATTGAAGCTTCACTTAAAGCAAAGTAAATATAGAATCCTGCAGTTATAAACTTTCAAAAATCTATAAATTTTATAAATAAAAAAAGAAAGCACACATACAGAAATTCTCTGTTTCTAATGAAATAATTGAATTTTTAATAAAAAGGGAAGTGTGTTTTAAAGATAATGGTATGTAAAAATCTTCAAACTGATTGAATCAGCTTGTATCTATATATTAATACGTGAAGAAAAAACTTTGTACCCCTTTTTAAGCACATTGCGCGCACGGAGGAGTGTGAGATTTGGCATAGTTAAAGTTCATATGAAGAAGGAGTGCAGAAAGATAAAATGTATTTGTAACTCATATTATACATAAATTAAATTAAATAAAATAAAACATTCATTGTTAACGCTCATACACCGTAAAAAATTACCGGAGTAAATGCGGAGTGGATGATTTGTAATTGATTTAATCCCCCATCAGTGAAATCCACTCCAAGAGGGAGTTTATTTAGGTTATTTATATAAAAAAAACTCTTCGGAGAGAAATACAAAATGCGGATGATTTAAATCTGTCAATGTCAAACACATATTAGTATGAGGTCAAACAATCGCACAGAGTAGAGATTGTCTCTAAGGAATTTATATATAGTATGTATTACTAATGCATTAAATAAAATAAAATAAAATAAAACATTCATTGGTTACGTTCATACTGAATGTCAAACACATAAAAGTATGTGGTCAACAGTCGGGCAACATTTATTTTTTTAACCGCCCGGTTTCTTTCTTTCCATAAAAAATATATAAAAAATACGAAGCACGTATTCTTTATTTCATTTTTTATTTAAATTTTATATAATTTGATAAAGATAGGCAAATTAATTGTGTAGCCTTGGCAGTATAGCAATAAAAAAACCCAAGGAAATGTCAGGAAACGCGATATTGTTTTTTAAATACGACTTAGCCAAGCTATACCTCATTTTTCCTATCGTTCGTATTTTTAAAATAATTCGAACATTAATGCATAATGACGTATTTGTACACTCTCGCAGATGATGTAGTAGAACAAAATTCAAACAAATTATATGCAATGATTATAGAGGTATACTCTTTGACAAAAGAACCTCAATAACGTTCAAACTTAAAAATTTAATGAATTACGGTCGAATTTCGACCGCTGGGCGACCTCTAGTTTATTAAAAACCATCACATATTTACAAATTAGGGGCTTATTATTGTCTTCCTAAGGAATGGTGAACGATAAAATGAAGTCCTAATATCTAAATGAGCTGCTAAAACATATAAGCAAAGCTCAGTTGGTGAAGTTGACTCTTCATTTATTGACGCGTTTTTCGATCATTTAGCTAATATTGATAATGGAAATAATATTTTCATATCTGTCTTAAAAATACTCCCTTGAAGTAGATTTAAAATCATTATGACTGTTTCTTATCAGGATTTGCTATTTTTAATTAAATTCATAAATTATTTTGCATTGTGATCTATTAATATTAATACACAAAGTATAAAAACAATTCTATTTTGAAAAGCAAATAGTATATAACACAGAGTGTGTAATTTTATTAGCAAGACGTATGATAGGAAAGAAAGTATCTCAAAAAGCGACGCTTGATATGATTAAGTAAGCATTACTTGATATTATTTAAGCTCAAAATAAGTTTTTCCGTAATTCTGTTTTTAGGAAAAGGTATCTACGTCGCGGCATTGTTTGTTTTCCGCAACTATTTTTAATCTCATTAACGCAACTCTAACATTTAAAATGCTTAACATATAGAAAATTATATTATAAGCTATACAAATTGCTATTTTTCAATATAAGATAATTTTTATTATATTTTTCACAAAAGCGATATTTCGTGTCTCCAGTTCAGTAATGAAGCACAGTTATTTTTGTGCAGAAGACAAATATTTGAGCTATGTAGCTTCATATTAAGACAATAGATGTCTATAGTTTGAAATTTACTAGCATCGATTTTTGATTTATATATCTATGTTTACATGGAGTCTATTAATTTTGCATAAAAAATATTATTATTTTTTTATATTAGTCAAAGTCGACAAATGACCATAATAATGAATTAAAAAGTTTATAAATGAACGGTTTAAAAAAATTAAAAGAATTTTCAGAGGTTATATGCGCATTTTTAACGATGGTGTTGTCAATAAGCTTTATGAATACGCATTATTTAAAAGTTTTATTACGAAAATTATATTTATTTTAATGTATATGAAACTGCGCGATATCAGAGAAACATTGATTTAAATTATGCTTTTGAGATAATTCCGCGTTGATAACCATTTACAAAAAATATGTATTGTAATGTAGGCACAGTCGTAAGATACCAGATGAGCGCCAGTACTATGAAAATTTTACAGAAAACTGCTAACATAAATTTTCTTTGAAAAAATATGAAATTAATTCACGATCCGACAGAAACCTAAAATTACACTCGAAATTACCTAAGGTTGGCTGATTCTTCTTCAATCGGACACCGCAGAAATAGAGTTTCAATTGTTCCATACAATTTGCCGATCAATAACGATATTATGCAGTTTCATATTAATCAACAGTTTCCTTCGCATCAAAATTATTTGGAATTAATCATAATCGTTGCTTATAAATAGCGATTGAGAAATAGACCAAGATTTTAAAACAATAAAATACCAAATCGTTCAAGCTTGGAGGATTAAAATAAGTGTGTTTTCTTATCTTTCTTGCATCGGCAACGCAGAAGACAAATCTCCGTTATTCAATATAATTTGAAGAACGACTTTGTAACACTGTTTCGCATAACAGCTTTGCAACAAAAGGATTTGGAATTATTCGCAAGGGTTACTTAGAAATAAACATATGTCGCGGTTTGAAACTATTGATTCGAAATTAGATGGCAAAAATAAGAATGACGAAAATTTCACGTTGCAAACCTAAAATAATTCCACGTTTAATATTTTGGTTTTTGAGTTTGAATAAAATATACCAATATTTTATATTATATGCTTGAATGGCATTCAAATAATATAGTGATAACATAACATAACGTAACGTATGATAATAATAATGATAATATGATAATAATAATAATAATGATAATAATAATAATAATAATAATGATAATAATAATAATAATAATAATAATAATATGATAATAATAATAATATGATAATAATAATAATAATAATATGATAATAATAATAATAATAATAATAATATGATAATAATAATAATAATGATAATATGATAATAATAATAATATATGATAATAATAATAATGTATTATAATATAATATACTGTATCTGAATATCGTTTTAAAGAAAACACATAGTTACCGTATGAAGTTCGAAGTGTAAATTGGATTAATAAAATATCGAAAAACATTGAATTGGATTGGCAGCTTAAAAATGATATGTCGGAAATAATCAAGATTTAATTAAGCAGTCTTAAAATGTGTGTTAAAACACGCTTCTAAGAACGTAGGTGACATTATAATTTTACAGAAGACCAAACATGCTTGCTTAGCAACAAAGTTGCTTACCAAGATCCTCATCCGTATCTGAGAATTAATATCATTTTTTATATATTTCCAAAGAAATAAATCGGAAGTTTATTGTTTTGTCTCGACAAGCAAAAACGGCCAAGGAGTAAAATGCCATTGTAACCCGGTACTTCCTTTGACGGAATTTGCGAAGGTCCCCCCTTTCTAGCGTAAGACGGTACGTTTTCCGTTCTGCTAGTCAAAGTTGTAGAAGTTTGATATATGACGTGCATATACGATACTTCGTGTTAGGCATATGCTAATGAAGGGGTTTAAATGCATTGAAAAATTTAAATACCGGTATTACGTTGATTTTATCCTTCTTACTTTTTATTCCCTGTAGTCAGAGAGGAGGAAGCAATAGGAAGAAAGTTCCTACCATGTAACATGGAAATTAATAAGGAAAAGGAGCAAGAAAAAGAATGGATTTTCAGCAGAAGGACAACAGAAGGCTGAACAGTTAACGCTATTGCTTGGAGATTTAACGCGCCTAATATAAATGGAAATTGGAGGCGAAACAGTTGAGTGATCTTTGTTTATATTTCTTCGGGAAATTCAAATACAGGAACACTTATGCTGCAGAAAGTAAAATTATTTTTTGATGCTCCCACAAGATAGAAAGTTGAAAAATAGGAACTGCCTAATTTTAGAGGCAGCTCTTCCTCATCGAATTTGTTTTAAACAATTTTCACAGCTACATTGAATTAGATGGACGGAAGCTATGCTCTATTTTAACTATTTTATTGTTGTTCGATTAGATCTGGAGACTGGGGATTTTTTTTTTAAATGTGTAACGCATTTCTTAGCGTGTCGAAGAAATTCATAAAATTTTTGTTTATTTAAAAGACAACAAAAATGATGCCAAGATAAAGATTTTCTTACCTTATAACTTACTCCTAAACAGTAAATTAAAACTATTTGGTTTAATTTGAAAATCTACTTTCATCAATTTTGCTTACATTTCATTAAAATGAATTATAAACAAATTTGGCAAAAACCCTTATAAAAATAAAAATATATAAGACCCATTGCTAGTAACCACAAGTAATAGTCACCCCGACCTGCCTAGGCATACGGAAATCTGAATGATGGCCGTTGCAATAGAAACGAGTACTGAGGTCGGGTCCTAATGGCCAACACAGCCTCACGGCCCAACCCCTCCCGTAGGAGGTACGTACTATCACTGGAGGGGGGACTATGCCCCCCCATTTCTGTAACCCTAGGCGGGCGAGTGCCTTCATATGAAACCTGAGCCACTCATCCACATTTCGTGGTGCCCACATCAGTAGGGTAACCCATTGCTAGTAAGGTATTCCTGCAGTAATTAAAAGATAACACATAATTAAAATAACATGATAACATGAAAAAAAATTTGTGCACTTAAATTATTTTGGCAATTCAACTATCTTAACATCTCAAGAGGATAACAGTCGGTAACTTAAATGAATTGCTGAAAATCGTTCGCGCTTTTTCTTAAATATCCGTATAAACCTCTTTGAAACACATTCTACTATTAATGAAAATTTAGAGAATCGATAGATGAAACTTTGTTCACAGTCTACAATTTTAAAGGCTATTTGTAATTAAAACCATCTTATAATCAAAATGTGTTTTATATATATTATAGATTGGGTGCAAAATAAAGCGAACACCTTTGGAAAAACAATGTCGCACTAATAGTACAGCCGCGGAACCTGAAACAGAAGTCTGCTACCTTATGAGCGTAAGAGGAACGGTACAATTCTCTCAAGATCTGGCAAAGGTGCCCATTGTACTTTCTAAAGAACGTTGCAATGTTAGACTCGATAGATTTCCAAAGAAGCATGAGTAGCATTAGCATGGGTGCGTTTAGGTGGAGCCTGGTGGACACAAACAGCAAACCTTGGGGAACGGGTGCAAGGAATTAGATACCTGGGTTTGTGACGGCTTACATGAAAGTTGATGAAATTGCTTCTTCAAAGCTCAACAGCAGAAAAAACTAAGCAAATTTATATTTTAGACAGGAATTGTAGCATATAGTGGTTTGAAAGAGCAAGTAATCCCAATTCCAAATAACATTAAAAATGTAAAGTCAAATGTGTCAAAACAAAAAATGTCTCGAATAAAAATCGAAGACGAACAAACAAGTCGAATGGAAACTTGATTATGTAAAAAATTTACGGCACTATAGCAATTCTTAAATCATTGGGGAGGCCTCGGATTACTGGCAACAATACAAATAGTATAGATCTCACCGAAAGTAGGCCACATAGCAGTGGCAAAAAGTCATCGGCTTTGATGAAACAATATTTGTTCCATTTCAAACCATCATCGGAGGTTATGTTTGATGAACGCTCAAAGCACCTCTTCCTCTTGACTGTCTCTTGCTAGCTGTGAAGAAGTCTGTCGCTGACTTGGAGAATGCGAAGCTAGCTCATGTAATCGTTGTTCGAAATGGGGAAGACCTCCCATAATTTCGTGCGCAGCTTGCAAATAGAGTGTCAGTATAACAAATAATATAAAGATGCTAATTTTATTCAAATATCTGTAGGTTAGATTTTTTGATAAGCGATTATTGATACAATTTTTACTAGCTACTAAGTTTTGGATGCTGCTTAAAAGGCATGCATTTTGAACAGAATGTGCATTTCTTATGCTTATTAAACTTGAATTAAACTTTATTTTGTTTTGAAATATAACGCCAAAATTATTTTAGATATTATATAGGTAAAAGAAACTTTATCTAATATTTTCATCGCATCTATAAAGAAAATGACCTCTGTCTTCAAATCTAACTGAATTATGATACATATCAGGTATTGATTGTTTTTATGAGCATATTTCAGCACAGTTGCTTTAGTTGAATTTGACGTCGTTTTCGCTTTTACATTGAAGTTCAAAATTTTGAAAACATCACAGATCTGAGATTAGACAGGTGCGTAATTACGAGAAACAGAGAAAGTACAAATTTCCTAAAGTAGTTCAGTTTAAATAATTATTCTTGCTATACTTGAATGCTATACCTTGAAGATCAAACCATCACTGGAGATTTAATTGACTTGAAATACAACCATTACTCCTGAATGGGAGAGCTCATACCAATTCATGCAGATGTGAAGAAATAACAAGTTCTTGTCGCTCCCGGTTGGACCGACTGCAAGAATTATAGCTTGCTTCTTCTCCAGCATGAAGAAAAGCTACAAATGTTGATAGGGAAAACGATGCCATTAAAACTTATGAAGTAACAGCGGGCATAAAATGCAATAGGGATATCAACACATCACTTTACCACGTCAAATCGATTTAGCCATTTATCAGACCGCAGGACCTACTTATTCATTCCGGCTTGGTAGAAAACATGTCTCTGCTCATTTAGCCACTTCTTGGCAGCTGCCTGGACTGCATCGTCTGACTAAGTTACTCCTTCATTTGTGAGAAGTAATCACTAGGAGCTAAATAAGGACTGGATGGGGGATAGCACCACGCCTCCTATTTGGAACTTTGTGTCAAATCTTGAATTTGGCGGACAGTGTAAGCTTAGTATTGTCATGCAGGAGATGACACCATTACTCAACTCACCTGGCTGTTTTTGTCGGATAACTTCACATAGCATCGCCAAAGTGGCAAACGATTTGACGGTGAAATTCATATGTAGAAACATTTAATTAGCCCATAAAAAACACTTCGCGCATCAATGATAGAAAAAATTTTATCAAGTCTCGACAATCCAATTGCTGCAACTCCTCTGAAGTTCAATGAACTTTGCCAACAGCTACACCGGAACAACTAGCGCCATCTGTTGCCCCTCTGATGAGAAAAGTTTCACTTCAGAATTATTTATTTTGGAATAATACTTCTTGTAAACTTTTATTTCTGATCGACATCACTGGTTTACAAGGAAATCCTAAAAACTTAGTTACACTGAATAAGTCACTTTTTTATAATCTACCAAGTATAATAAAGAATAAAATAAAATTAATAATGCCTTTTTATTCTTCTTTATCGGGTTGCATATTGCGCTCGAAACCCCAGCGGGAATGCTAACATTAGTATATTTTTAATGATACATGCATCACTCAGTGTCAATATTAAAAGATGTAAATTTAATAAGCAGTGATTTATGAAAACGATTACTTATCAAGCACCAATCTTTCCATACTTTATATCTTCGAGTGCATGACAGTAAAATAATTGAATGAAGACTAATAAATAATCAAGCAAATAACCAGTTTTCTGTGGACACTATGAGAAGAAACGAATCTTAATCATTTTGCATTTCGTGTATTTGATGGAAAATACTAACCTTTAATAGATCTTTTACAAAAATTTCCATATATGCAAACGAAATATTAAAAAACTCAGATTAATGTTATTTTTTAGTTTAAAATAATAATCCATTATTTTCTTAAAATTTTTTTTATAAATGAAGAATAAATTATTTCGCATTCGTTCATTTCTTAAAACACCTAATGATAAATAAATTTATAAGTTCAATACAGCAAATAAATAAATATAAATAAAAAAATAATAAAGAGAGGAATATTATGTTCACATATGACATGTCAAATTATATAAATAAATAGCGAATTTGATTCGTTGCACATCCATATTAAGAAACACTTATTGTTTAACATTTATAAAATAAATTAGCAAGTTTAAGAGACTTAGTGAAAAGTATATTACTTGCTACCAGATTAGAAGGATTTAAGTTTTACAGTCGAAAGGGAGATTAGGCTTCCTTTAGATAAAACATTTAATGAACGTGTTTAATTAATTAGCTTTGATTCTGGATTTTGTTGCTTTTAGTTGTCTTCTAATAGTCTTTTTATTCAGTTGATTAAGTGTCTTCATTTAAGAGCTATCAAAACTGAAGCGGAATTAATTCTGATTAAATATGCTTTTTTTGTGCTTAAGAGCTAGAAAAGTTAGATGAACTCAATTCGAGTTGTTGTTAAATGCTTTATTTCAGGGTTTCAAAATCTGACTTAAATTATATATTTTGTAGGAGAAAATTTCTGGTAATTTTTTATTTTGTAAATTTGTATTTCGATGTGTTTTGGGTTGGGAAATATACAAAAACTTTCAAATTGTGAAATTGCAGATGTGCGCGGAAAGGGATGCCCCATTTTCGAACCTCCGTTTTAGAAAAAGTCAAAACCTTGAAATGTATAAGAAAAATTCAGAAACATGTTGCACCTGTTCCATGACAATTTTCTTTCTTTGATTGATTTGTTCTGTTCAGTTAATGACGATATTCTTCTATGATGGATTTGATTTATTCAATTCATAAAGATTTTTTTCTTTGATTGATTTGATTAATTCAATTCATAACGATTTTCTATCTTCATCATTCATGACGATTTTCTTTGGCTGATTTGATTAATTGAGCTCACGAAAATTATCTTCTTTGATTGATTTGGTTAATTCAGCCAACTATATTACATTCAATTTGAAAAGCTCATGATATTGGAAGGCAGATATAAAGGGTTCCCGAGAATTATTAGAAACACTACAAAATTCTATAAAATAAAAACTAGAACATATAAAAACAAAATACCTTTACTAACTTATTACAGAACTACAAAAGTTCAAAATATCGATGTGAGGTCCCTTGGTTGCGTGTTGTATGCCCAAGTGATACTCGATTTCACGCCTGTGTTTGCAAGCATCTGAGAAGCTATCGAATGAACAGCAACTGTAATACGGTGCTTCAGTTCCTGCATATTAGCGTAAGGCATCCGATACATAGAATCTTTCACAAGATCCCACATGAAAAATCCAAGGGACCCATTTCTGGATTTTTAAACTTTTTCTCATACAATACATTTCCTAGCTCATCCTATCGGATTCTGGGAATAAACAATGCTGTGAAACAAAACTTTAGGAGCCGCGTTAGTAATACGAGACATCGGGACAACGCTACTGTTCCGAGTTATTTTTTTTGAAACTTTTGTATTGTGTCCAATATGTCGTCCTGTATAGGGTGTTCATAGAGTTCGAATGCAATTCAGAATAGTTGTGACTTTGCAAGTATATGTGATAGAAAAATTCGTTTAAGCTAAAGTTGTCACTCTTTCATAGAGTACCGAAAGTCAATACTCTACTACATTGGATATACCAAGAGGATTTTGCCAAATTTTCGGGATAATCCAAATTTCTCGGAATCCGAACAGAGGTCAGCCCCAATTGGTTCAGATTCCCGAGATTATACAGTAGTTAACACTTTTACCAACACCTAAAATTAAGTATCCAGAAAAACACTTCAAACCAAATCAAGAAAGTGAATTGCAAAATATTCTACATTTTAGATAAAAGCCATATAAATGCTGATAGTTTAAAACTGATTTCATTCGTTTGATAGACTCTAAATCATACAAGATCAAATTCGAATTACGAGACTGTGAAGTCAAATTCAAATTGATCCTAAAACTCATCTTCAGTAGAGGAAGCGTCCTTAAACAATGAAGATGAAAATGCAGCAACTCAAGTGAAGCAGAAAATAGCTTGCGAAAGAAAGTTGTGTTATCAGATGAGTCGCAATTCTATCTCTATCGATGATATGACTAGAATGGTGACAAGAGGGAAATTTTATCCAGAGTGTTCAAGGTCTGCACTGAAATTTCTCGAAAACCAGAGACTACTTGGTTATGTTACATTCTGTATTCTGCTATTAATGGATGGATTTATCACGCGAAGTGTGTAGGTATTTTACTGGTTTTCTGAGCCACAATATAATCCTTAGTTCTCGCAGACTATGTATTTTCATACAGATTTTGAGTCTCACCTGCTATCTGACCATCGGTCGAAATTTCAAGATCTTCCAAATAGTCCATAAATGCCCATGCAATAAGGGGAATGTGGGGACATTGATAAACTTTTTTTTGGAAAGCTAAGAAATGATTTTACCGACTGTAATAATTATAATTAATACTCTATATTAATACATTTGTTAATTTAATATAGGATTTCAGTCAAGTTTTGGCGATAAATGACATAATAAAACACTTATAACACTTTTTTCCTAAAAATGGATTTGTATCAATTTTCCCCATACTATTGATACACGTTTGGGGCACATGATTCTTTCACGGAAATATCGAAAATAATAATGATTAATAGGTGTGGGATAAGAAGAAAATTTGTTTTATCAATACATTTTATGTTCGAAATCAAGGTTTAAATATTCAAAATAGTAACAAACTTTTATTTTAATTAAAATTCAACATTTATAATGATACTGGAAAAATGAAACAATAATGCCTCAGGAAATGATTTATCTCTACAAATAATAAAGGAGAATGTGTGTGTTCGTGTAACACTTACTGTGCACTTCGAAGCCGTTTTCTGAAAATTTAATTAATTAAAAATTAGGGGAAATTTTCGCGTTCTTCCTTGATAACTTACGAAAATAACATAGCAAAAAATAATTTTCACACTAGCTGAAAATACAAAAAATTATCTTTTCGATTATATTAATTAAGTTGCCGTACAGTTTTTTCCCCGATTTTAAAAAATTCGCAAAAGAAAAGTTTAACTTAATCTACAACAATATTTTTCATTTTGCGATGGAATTCAAACCATTTTCATTGTTTAAACAAATACTTAATTGTGTGTTTTTCTTAGATAGTTCATTTTTATGTTTATTCCATTTCTGAAGGCGATGTTGCAAAGTAGTTGCTGCTAAGGCACATTGATATGCACAGAAGACGCGCATCAATGTGCCCCGGAATCAATTATATCAATCTTCCCCGAGAGACTTTTTTACTTAAAACAAGTGGTCACGCAAAAACAACGCTAAGCAACCTCAAAACTTAACATAGTTCAGAAAAATAAATATTTTTTCTGCATTTGGAGTAAATTCCCAGGAGGGAAAAAGTAACTAGTTAAAGAAATCACACAACACATACTTAGAGTAAAAATCACTTAGACGAGAATATTAGCGGTCTGATTCATTTGTAAATTAACTTTTAACTAAACATGGCCGAAAAATATACCCTGTGCTAAGGGTTACAGTGGCATATATGTGAGGGGATGTGGACATCATGAGCCATTTTAATCATCAGAATTTATGATCTGTATCAATTTTCCCGCGTATCAAACTACCCCAACTCCCCTACAAAAATATTATAAAATATTTTTTCAACATATCGTTCAGTATTCGTAATTTTGTAAAATGTCATAAAAATAGGCAAACGTTATTGCACAGAAATTCAATTTCTATCATATGACCAGCATTGCGACAACAAAAAAATTTTATCCAGATTGTTCAAGTTCTGCACTGAAATTTTTCAAAAGCCAGAGGCTAGTTGGTTACAGGTGGGTGAAAAAAAATGTGAACACTTTAGGATTTGAACATTGCGAATATCTCCCGAAAGGCTGAGAGGTTTTCCTTTCAACTCTTTGAAGAGGGCGTTTATGGGAGCGACCAGATATTAATGAATTAAAAATGACTCGTCTCGTTTCACAGAAAGCTGATAACTAGGTGTAACTTTCATCCATGTTTATGTTTGATGTGCATAACATGCATTTTCGTTAACACAGCACAAATATTCGGGAAGATATAAAGATATAAAATCCCAAATTTTCCCGCCTGTTTTCTGCTTATAACATGCTGTTTTCAATCAAATATACTCGACGATATGTTAGAGAAGTAGCGTATTAAAACTTTAAATAAGTACTTTGAATATTAGAGGAAAAATGAATATTTGTAGTAATTTTTACTGCGCATATGCGAAACGTAGCGTAAAACTTTTTTTCGTAATTTAAAGCCAGATATATAAGGCAACCTATGTAAAAATTACACTCAGATATCATTAAGATTCAGAAAGAAAGGCGATGCAGCGAGGTGAATTTCGATTGCACTCAAAGAGAAGCAAAATGATAAGGGTTCTTGCACAAACGGATATTTCTTACACTTGAATCTTCGAATAGATATCGTCGAAATGCAATTTAAATAATGTATTTAATTTATAAGCACACATGGGTATTCAGGATATTCAACTTTCATGAAATTAATATTACTGTTCGAAAATTCAAGTTTAAAAAATATCAATTTGACTTCATATAAGTTGCCTTATATATCTGGCTTTGAAGTTATGACAAATATTACGCTATGTTTTTCGCGTGCGCAGCAAATTATTTGTTTCAAATACTCATATTTCCTCTAATATTCAATATATTTGCTTCAAATTTTAATAGAGTGCTTCTGTTACATATTGTCGAGGTTTCGTATAATTTGGTTAAAAACTCTGCATGTTATAAGGAAAACACATGCTGTAAAATTTTGGATTTTTTAAAAAGTAAACCGTTATATCTTCATGAATATTCGTGCTATTTCTACAAAACTGCATGGAAATTTTGCGCACATCAAACAAAACCATTGATGAAAGTTGCAAATCATTATCAGCATTCCGTGAAACGTGGTGAGTCCTAAAACATTTTCTTCTTCATCAATTTCTAGTCGGTCCCCTAAATGCCCTCGTGACCGAATATTCACTGTACAATATGAGTTCAAGCCTCTTCTTTACATGGTCGAAGTTCAAAGAAAATCCATCCATACTTTGGAGATATTCGAAAAATTGTGCAAATCCTAAAGTGTTCACATTTTTCTGTCACCCACCTTAGTGGATGGCTATATCATAAAAAGTGTATAGGTATTTTGCTGATTTAATGTGCTACAACCTAATCACTAAGCTCTGGCAAACTGTATATTTTCAGACAGATTTTAAGTCTGAGCTGTTATCTGATGACGGATCGAAATTTAAAGGTCTTCTCAATAGCCCATGTACCCATACTGCGCAAAGATAATATTTTTATCTATAATATTTTTACAGCAAGGTTCAATATTCGCAATGTCATAAAAATATTTAAACCATATTGTAGAGAGTGCATTGGTAACAGTAAATTTTAACTTTTTTTAATAATACCCTGAGGAGCAGAAATCTATAAATATATCAAGAACTTTAGAATTTTCAAAAAAAAATTTTAGCAGCCGATCGACTACAACACACTAGAAATCGGATATTGCTACCCACTTTTCAGTTGTAAAAATTAAGAATCGTTCTGTAAAAATATCACAAGAAATAATCAAAACGACATGCTTGATCGCCATGCTGGAAACCATTAAAAACCATTAAAATTTTAAAATCCGAAATAATTCAAAAAATTTATTTTGTAAATAATAATCACACTCAAATCGCTCTAGTTGTATACTTTTAAGTAGAAAGTAATTTAACTTGCAGTAAAAAATGCTCATAATGCATGTTTTGTCACATTCGTAATTTTATTTCTTTTTGATTACAAGTATAAAATGAAATATATATATATAAAATATAATCAAAGTGACAAAAAAAGATTTATGGAAGATCCCCCCTGTTCATTTCTTTTGTTTCCTTTATATTATGAAGTTTTAGACATTTCATTTTTGTATGCAGAATACTTTTTACAAATTAGTTCCAATTCCGTTTCCACTTCAATACCTTTTGTGATGTTAATATTTACTAAAGAAGAAGCTTTAGTTTTTATATTGCTTGATATTTTAATCTTTTTTCCCCTCTTTTTTGTTATATTTCATATTTGCTTATTTTACATTTGTAAACATTTTGATCTATTTGTTTTTTGTACAAAAGTTTTGTTCGTGTTTATGTATCTGATTTATGGATGTTTTGTTCTTTGCGCATGTTTTTTCATCTTGCACGAGAGGTGATTAAAAAGTATCGGGACTGGTGACTTACCTTCAAAGCTAAAACACGCAGTGTGAAGACGTTTGACAGATATTGACCTTGAACTCTCCCAAGCATTCGCCGAAATTTACAAGGTCGCACCTCTCGCAACTTCTGTATAGTAGAGCTTTGAAAAATGCATGTACTATGCTGCGTCGCATTTGTTATGACAGAGAAAGTTGAGTCGAAAACTGTGCTCGATCTCCTTGGATTATAGCCATCAAACATACGATTCATCCCCTGCTACAATAATTTCAAAAAGTTTTCCTCATCATCAGGATATTCAAGGAAATCGAGCGCATTTGATAGATAGTCTTCATTGTGGTCAGCAGAGAGCAGTTTCGACACAACTTGGCAAACACACGTCTCATATTAAAATCTTCAGTCAGAATGGACTGAACTGAAACCATAGCTAATGTTGTCCTCCTCAGATAACTCATGGATAGTGATTCGAAGATTTTCACGCATAGCTGAGCGCACGTCCTAGATGTTATGATATTTATCAATGTTTTGGAAGTCATAACTTTCATCATTTTCACGCCCAAGTTGGAAACGTTTGAACAACTCTTGTCAGGTTCATGTAATCTTCCCTATAAATTTTCTTCAAATCTATATAAGTCTAACCACAGACATCTCTAGGCTTTTGGCAAAATTTTATACAGATTCTTTGCTTAACTCTCTCTGTCAGAAAGAAAATGCGATGACGGCACAGCACATACATACATCGAATCTCTACTGTACAGAAGTGGCGTGAGCTACGACCTTGAAAATTTCAGCGCATGCGTGGGAGGGCTCATGGTCAATGTTTATCAAGTGTCTTCACTTCGTATGTTTTAGACTTGTGGGTAGGGCACCATTTCCGATGCGTTTTGATCACAAATCAAGCATTAAATATCTAATTATACTTATTGTTTCCGTATTTGATATCATCAACATATTATTGTGTTATATATAATATCACCAATTACTGTATCAATTTTCTCATATTTATATATGATTTGATTATGTGTCTTTAACTTTTCCCCTTGTACAGTTTTTCTTGAATACTTTCTTCTGTAAGCGGTTTTTTATGCTTGTAGGAGTCTTTTTCTCAGAAGGCTCAAGAAGAAAAGAAAAAAAAATCGAACATAAATTACAAGCTTCTGTGGAGCTGCAAAGTTTATGTACGCCACCTCTTTCTTTTTCCTCTACCTATTTCTTTTATATACATATGTCCAAGTTTTTAGGAGCACTTAATTTGGTCATTATAAATAAAATCGCTTTTACGATCCGAAACAATTTTCCGCACTTCATCACATGTCATATTCCAATTGCGGAAAACTGTTATTTTTTAAGGCTACTTTCATAGCTATTGAAGTTCAATCACTGAAAGAGACTCATATGTATGCAATGCGTCAAGCCATATAGCATGACAAAGGCAGAACATACAAAGGATCCTACACCAGAACTCTCGGGAATAAATCAAAAACAGTGAGATTGCTGGACGCTGGTTGCCCATATTCGTCCAATCTGCCGTTGAGGAAATTGCGTATTCCAAAAAGATGTCACAGACATGATTGATCTCATGGGGAACTTCCATCATATTAAAAACATCAATATATTTTTGGGTTAGAAGCTGAGAAAGTCGTCACAGGACTAGAATTCAGCTTGTATAAATTTTTGTATATAGGAAAATAAATTCTGTGATTCGCTACACGTCACACGATGGAGATTTACAGAATTTTATGGTTAAATCTGTAATGAGAGAAATTTCTTTCACTCATAGCTAAACGCCAAAAATCCCAAAACTGAAGAAACACGATTAAACGAAATAACTGTCATGAACACATGACACGTTACTAGTATATGTTGCATTAATGCCTTTATTGTATTTCGGCGCTTAACAAGCTACACCACCTATCTCAATTTTTTGAAATTTCAAAGAGGAAGAAAATATTTTTTATAAAATTAAAAAAATTTAGAAAATATAAAATTTTTGCAATAACGAATATTTCTGAATTTTTTAACATCTAAACATGAGACATGATATAGACATAAGATGTGTTCCTGCCACAGATCTCTTCAAAAATACTTGTTATTGGTTGCAAAAAAAGTGAGTATTTTCTTCCTCTTTGAAATTTCAAAAATTGAGAATGGTGGAGTTGCTTGTGTTAAGAGACGATTTGTGCTATCGCATTATTATAACTAATTCAGCAATAAACAAAGGATAAAGTTGTTGCAATAACAGTTAAATGCTACAAGTTATCATTTTTACGTAAGATTAAAAAAGTAAATAACTAAAGTGAAAAAAAACCCATTTCTTAAGTGCGGAAGAAAACACGTTTTCTGCTGCATAGTACGTTTGACTCGGCTAGAGCACGGCTATTTCGTTCTCTGTTGTATCGGTTATTGAGTTCTGAGAAATTAAGTAACAAACAATGGATTGGATTCTTAATAAAATATTTTACGGCATATTAAAAAAGTAAATAATAAAAGTCATAGATTATTAAAAAATAGTTTTTTGGAAGTACTGAAGTAATGTCATTTTCTCTAGCATAATTCGTTCAACATAGTACGGTTAAAACTTTCAGTTATTCTAAACCATACTTACCTTTAGTATAATCAATATACCCTTAGTATAATCAAAATAGTAAGACTGAAAAATTCGTGCGATGTGATTAATTATTCAAGGTAATTAACTCTTGATGATTGAAATCCATGTTGTAGGCAGGTGGTTGCAAGTTTGTTGATGGGTTGATAGTAATTGCATTCCTTTGGTACATTTAACAGTTACAAAAATTTATGCCTTATTACTTAAAAAAGCATCGTAAAAGGAGGAAAGCCACTGGTTGTTGATTTTAAAATATAAACTGCTGTACATTACTTAAGGGTTGTTTAAATTAAGGGTCTCAACTCCTATTTTTTCGCAAAATGCATGAAGGCACATGCGTCTATCAGATTCTCCCATGCTAGTTAAAAATATTTCGCGAAAATACTTTTAATAGAAAGTTTAAGAATCGCCACTATAAATATGATAAAAACTTAAAAATTAATGGACAGCATATAGAGTTGAACACCTTTGAAATAGAATTTCAAATAGACATAAACGCCCCTTTCTTAGTTCAAAATTACTATTAAATGCTTATATTTCTATAGCCACAAAATATTGGCTACACTGCATATTCATTTCTGATATTGTCTTCATTTCAACTTCATCAAAATTCACTTAGGTTAATTGGAAAAATTTTAACATTTCCATTTTTTTCTAAAGACTTTTTTTCGAAACTCCTAGTATACTTAAATAAGTGATGCCTATAACAAGTGAAAGAAATTCTAGTTAATTTGTGATGACTAGAAACTCAATATGACAATTGGAATTAAATTATGTTGATTCAGCACCAGTGCGGCTAGCTTGAAGAAGGCGTAGGGGGCATGAAGACGATTCGGAATCAGATAGTACTGCTAGGTCGGAAATGCGCTTTTCAGGAGTTAGGGCAAAAAGAGTAAAGAGAAGACAAGGAATAAAACAACAATGATTTAGTATAATAAAGCATTTCATACATAAGATTTACATTAGGATAAAACACAAATACAAGTGAATGAGTTCGAAATTTCGACCATAAGATCTTACACAGGAAAGTGCCTGGAATCCTTAACATACTGGAAGATTCCTCCTGCATCTCCCAGCAGCCACAGAGATGCGAGTGACCAGATCCTCAACTGATTCAACGGGGATCTCACAATTTTGTTATAATATGACTCGAGAAGAAGAAGTCAAGGCATGATAGGTCCGACGACCAATAAACCGGCCCACTATGCCCGATCCAGTGCCTTCCAAATGTAACGGTTCAAGTTGCTGGGCTTCATTGGTGAAATGAGAGGAAGCTCCATCATGCTGAAGCAATATTGAATGCCACAGCGACTGAGGGATATGTTAGACGAGGGAAAGTTCCGGCAGGTCTTGCGGTAGAAAGATCAAGTATTCCTTGGTGCTCAGACGAGAAAGCATGAGGAATGACCTTATGAAATGGTCTGCAACAATGCTGGTTTAAACATTTGCAGCTAAACAGTTTTAAGCCTAAACAATGTCTCTACCCCCATTAAGAGCGTATTTACGACTCTTTAATGCTATGCGATTAAAAATCGTATTTGTGTCCCGTGCCCCTCCCGCAAATTTTTCGGGCTGGTCTGAATCACCCTGTATAATTAATCTGATAAAATTTGTTGAAATATTTTAGATGAGAGTAATTTCCTGAATTATTTTTGGCTACAGCTCTTAAGGATTACAATGGAAGTGCGGAGAGAAATTTTCTGGGACGAGAAAATTTCCCATTTTCTGGGATCAGAGAATATTATGAGGTCATTTCAGGTGATGTCTCAATCTCACGACAAACATAATTGCTCTTGTTTCTCACGACGCTGTTACATTTCCGCATTTGACATTGCATTAATCTAACTACTTGTTGTCTATGCTGTGACCTCACGTATTTTTTCCTCTTGCTAAATGTGCGAAATTAAACTAGGTGTGTGTCGCACACGCATATGAGGGTTCGAGTATGAATCGTGTCGGCATTAAATTAAAGGTTGTTCTAAATTAGATTCTACTTCAAAAAATACACCTTTTGAATTCTTCCAAATCTCTTTTAGACTTTATTTTACTAAACCCTTAAATGCCCAGCGTTGGCTTTAAGCAACATACCCAATTTTGTCTTCTAAACTTGTCTAAAATCTTGAGAATAAGACTGAAGCTCTAATGCCGGTTTCCAATAGGATACATATTGAAAAGTTTATTACATCAATTTACAGTGTATAGATGGCAGCCTGAGTGCTGATAAAAATAATGATAATAAATTGATGTTTTTCACTTGAGGATGTATCATTTTTTTGCTTGTTTCGCTTGAGAATACCATATTTTATTCTATAATGTTGAAGGAAATTCCTTATCCGTATTATTAGTTCTTAAAACTTTTCTGTGTTTAATATTATAGAATTTTATTAAGGATTTTTTTTTCTGAAATTAAGTCCAGTGTTGTCAGTTGGTAACAAACTGCTCTTTAGCCATAAACCATACTTAAAACAAAATACGATTTTTTACAGTATTTTTCCCATGTTTTATTCAAGAAATGAAAGTCAAAAAACATTTTTAAAAAATAGGGCTTTTAAGGGTTAAAATACTGAGATTCCTCATGAGACAAGTTAAGCAAAAAATTTTTAACTTTCAACAAACTTTTCGTACTGCAGTTACAAAATTACTACCGATAATTTGTTATTAGGGTCAGAAGCATTCAGACTCATGATTCAAGTTTTAATATATAAATTCTCGGGTATTTCAATCATGAGTAGCTTTTCAAAACAGCCGGATAAACAAGACATTTGAAAATTTATAATTTTTATTGAGAGTCGATGTATGAAGTCATTCGGTATCTCATATTGAATGGTATTAAGAGATTTATTTCAGATTTTCAAGTGCCTTATGAAATAACTTTTGGAATAGCTTTGTGTGAATTTAAATATGTTGGGAGAGAAGTTAATTTGTGAAAAGTTTAAAGCGAGTACCCCTGTCTTAGAAATCTCAATTCGCACTGAATAAAGAGCTTTGGAAAAAACCAGCACTTGAGACATAGACGATTCCCTTTTGGCAGTAGCTAATTTTTCTTCAAATTTGAAGTGAGTCTTTTTTACAGAATAAACTGTTAAAAAAAATGGAAAATCACCTTTTTTTTAATCATGGCACTTGGCGAATTCAAATTGATATTTTTTATACAGAAGAAAGAATTACGGATCCACGTGTGTGATACATAAATATAAATTTTTTTATTGAGATGGTTAAATGCCTTCAAAAGGCAGCAAGAAGAGGTTTTTGATCAAAGAATTTTTATTCCGTTTTTTAGTCAATCGGGGAAAAAAGACAAGTAATTAATTTCTCTGCTATTTCACTTATTCACGATTATTCCGTTTTCACTCACGTAACTGCACATCAGAATTGATGAGCTGTTAAGAGTTCGCAGACTTGGAGATGTTCTTTCAAAAGCGGCAAAGTTAGAGAGAATTTGCTTTAGGGAATTTCTTGAGTCTATGGGTCCCAAACCTAACTGGGATCATGCAAACAATGACAGCAGGTGCTCCTGTCAGATTGATAGCAAAAATAGTTTAGAAAGTCATAATGATTTCAAGAATTTCATCGAAATTTTCATAACAAATAATACTTGACTATATTCCGTCTTGTTTATGAACACTTCATTTCTCCATTTTTTCTTAATGTAGTAAATTATTTTTCAACTAAACGCAATAATGAAATTCTTATTTAGGTTTCTTTATATCTAGAGCTTTTAACCCTCTTGCTGCGTATCTCGCAATTTAAGCAGATATGAACTTAGTCTATTTTCAGCTGCATCCTGCGATTTCTGCGGGCTAATATGACCTCTTAGTATTATATCGTTGAATTACAATATACTGATTTGCGTTGCACTTCAATAACGTTTCAAAACTATTTGAACTTATTGTGCAAACGTCGTATTTAAATAGCAGTTTCAAATAAATCTGGAGTTGGAGGGTTGATATGTTTTTCAAACGGGAATTGTTACGTAGAAACGAGAAAGTGCTTTCTTTTTTTTCATCTTCAGTCATTGAAAGGTGAGATCCGTGGTACTTTTTGATCGACCATGGATGCTACTTATTCTTGTCTTCTCTCACTAGCAGTAAAATGTTACATGGGGAGTGATGCTATAGGACAGCTGGTAAAACTCTCTACGAGATTATTAGAGGATTATCAGATTGGATCTGAGAAGGGGGATGACATCCTAATGGCTTTGTTGAAACAGGATATGTACTAGGTCGTACCGAAAGGGAAAAAAATTCTACTCTTACAGTATCTATACCGCCCGTAAGGGAAACGTTCAGTCGTCCCTTTAGAAAACTAATCGACCGTTTGTGCGCTTTCCGACAATTGTTGATCGCTTTTTGGACTGGTTGTAATAGTAAATCAATAATTTTTTATTATGTTGCTAGTGATGTTTCCTTTAGCTATAGTTTTCCTCATTAATTTATAGCACATTACTAGGCAACTGTTGACATATTTTCTGGATGCTCTAAAACTCGGACAAAAATATAATATGTTATTATTAATAAATATGATATAATATTATCCAATTTTTTCCCTAAAAATGTAAGACTTATTTTTCATTTTAAATCACAGCTTAGAAAAAAATTATATCAGCATTTACTTATTTCACATGTGTGGCTATAATCAATATATTTGTTAACACCCTAAACTCAGGTGATCTTTTAATTTTTCTGTATAAAATATTTAATCGCTATTTATATATAATGCTTGCGTATAAATCCAAACACTTTTGGAACGAAATGAATTGTTATTCAAACACAATGCTATTAAACTGCCGGTCCCCAACTTGTATAGAATTATAGAAACCCAATATCTACATTTTCCGAAGTCACCATAAAGAATCACCCCATTCTTCGCCTCGGCATCCGGTCGACTTGAATGACCGCATTGCTATAGATCATAGCGAGGTCGCCGAGAACCATGAAGAATAGACCCGACTATCTGATGCATGGAGCTCTCACAATGAGATGCGTCCTGTCATTATCGATGGAGCAGTTAACCAGCCACAATATTATTGTGTAGCCAAGGAACACTAAACCTGCTTACTTATTCTACAGCTTCTCATCCTCGTACTCGATGTGCCCACCATGTCCGAGATACGAGAATGAAACATTGAAATTATTTTTATATTTACATCAAAACAAAAAGATGATGCGCAGAATACACAAGAACAATTTTAATGCACATCAAACTTTATTTTAATTTATATTCGCTGCAGGCTTAGTCACAGCGACTTTGTTAGCCAGAAATATCAGATCACTGCTTTCCAATTAATCTTTCTTTCGATAAAAATCATACCACCAGTTTCCATAAATTTACACTTAAGCTGAGTCAAACAAGATTTATACACTATACAACGGAGTAACAATAATTCCTTACGTTAAACATTTAAAGTTAGATTTGAGAATATTTTAATACAGCAGTCCATTTTATTCACTCATTTATTGATTTAATTCCTCGGTTAAACATTGACAGTTTAATTACTCATTCCTCAACAAGAGATTGCATAGACGATTTATTGAATTTTGCTGCAAGACTAAATATAATTGTCCGCAATTTCGCAGCTTGGGAGATCATTAAATAAAGTTTCGTCGGATGAAACCTAATTTATTTTGTTATAATAAATGCATACACAAAATGGTATGAAAGGAAACATGGAAATAATTAGGATTTATTTTATTGATATTTTTTATTAATATTCTAATATTTTGGTGGTAAGTTTAACCACTTATTTAAATAAAGGGAAGTTCTTAAAGTTATTTATGTTGTGTCTTGGCAAGTATTCGCTTTTAATATGTGTTATGTTAAAGGAAGACACAATTTTTCTCAATTTTTGAAGCTGCTTTTTAGTTAACGCAGATTTATTGCGCTATTTATGTATAATATTTTAATGTTGTTTGACTGAAATTTTACTTGAAAATAATACTTTTGTCCAGAGTGTTTCAAAGAGATGGGCAACACGTTAAGGTTTGTAGAACATACTGTATAAAAAAAATCGCGTCTTACTGTACGTTGCTGATTCAAAACAGATTGTTACGATACAAACATCTCTAAATTATAGGTAAGTAAAATCGCTTACCTTTGTTTGGTCGTATCTCGTTTGCTTCATACTGGAGTGGCTTTAATCTAATCTGAAATATCTCAGTTATGTGGCAGGTATGAAGTCAGGGAGTAAATCTTTAAGAATAAAAATATTTAATAATGATTAAGTTTACATGATTAATTTTACATTTACAAAAGTTAGAAAACGGGGATTACAAAAAACGCGCGTAGCATAGTTGGCCGCCAAAACGAGAGAGCAAGTAAACAAAACCCCTGGTGGCGGGGAAGGAAAGTTCTCTTCAGTTAAAACTGGTTACAGTTAAGTTCAGTCCCTGGTGGTTTCCGACACAGAGAAAGCGGTAGAGTTGTAGGAGAAGATCGTCAACAAATGCTTAAATGGTTCATGTGTTTCACAAGATTGCCTTCTCAGCAACAAATACAGTATCTTTTTTTTCCGAAAGATTTTACCTAAATTGTTTCAGGATGCCACAAAAATTATTCATGTGGGTTCAATATTATGGAGCTGTGTGCTTTTATAAAAGAGAAATACGGAACTACTTGAAAACTATGTCTACAGCTTGGCCTCCACATTCTCTAGATCTATCCTTTCTCTTTGCGATTTGGAAGCATTTTTCGGTGATATCTTATAAGCATAACCAATGACAATTCAACTAAAACTCGATTATGAAGAATACATTGCGCTAGGTGGCGGTTCCTTTGAGAATTTCTTGTAAATATATCCATGGTTAAAGTTTCTTTTTCCATGCTCTATGCCATTTCATTGCTTGTACCTCGAAATTTCAATATTAACCATTATTTTTAATTGAAAAATATCCCTCAAATATCACATCTTAAAATTTTATCTATATTTTCAAGGTGCAACGTACACGATACGGCTGAATTTATAGAGAAAGAAGGTAATGGTTTTCATTCTCTGAATGTAATTTTAACAAGCATTATTAAAAACTGATAGACTGATTCCTTACTACGGTGTGGCAGGCTGCTGGAGGTTTTCTTACCAGCGAAACACAAACATGGACCAGTTTCTGCTGAAACTCCTCCAGCAAGACAACTTGCTTCCATACATTATAGCTATGCCAGACCTCAACCTCAGATGCTATTAGCTGTTCCGGATGGCTTTGACTAACAGGAGAAGCCACGCTTCCCCTTCCTGATGAGTCCTTGACTGATGGACTTGGCTTGAAATGCTAGACCAAGTGGGATTAGAACCACCCCACCTGAATTTTAGAAACCAATACAACAAAAATTTTCTCACAACGGCAATTTTTCCAAAAAATAACTTGGAACGAAATTTTGAACTATTTGATATTGGTCCCTAACCAACTTTTCAACTTCCATCGCTTAAGTTTAGTATGCCGTATCAATTGTGAAATCGTCTATCTGGGAAACTCATCATATGAACAGAATTTTTTTTCCAAAAATATGTAACGATTTGTGTTAATATGAAGTTTTATTGTTATCTGCCATGGAAGACTGGCCTGAATTTTTAGCAGTCTTGCTCACCTTATTTAAGAAAAGCATTATGATCCAAATTCTATGGAGATTTCTTGTCATTAGAATCAATGATAATTAAAAGTTAGACCTTCGTAAATAGATGAAAAGTATTCTATTAGACTTCCTATGTATGTGGATAGCTTTCATATTACTATGCTTTGCATTAGAACAGCTTCTATTTTATTCATGAATCATATATTTGTCTTTTGCGATAAAAAAAAGGCGTCACAAGAGGTTTGATTAAATTCAAGTGAAATATTTAAATATATTTTGTACTTAAGCAACCAAGACAGAGTACATATTTATGCTACTGCATTTTCTTTTACAAAGAATACTAAAAATTAATAAAACTAAGCATAAAATATATTTCAAAACAAATGTTTTTAAAAAATGAGAAATAAACTGAAAACAAAGAAAACGAAAATAGCGAAAGAAAGAAAGGTAGAAAAATTAGTTGATGAAGAAAGGCTTTTGTACTCACATTAATAAAGCACATAATTTGAATAAATTTCAATTTTTCTCTAAGGTATACTATTCTTTAAAAATAAGATGCAGGCAAAGTATTTTTGTCAGTTATTTTATTTCGTTTTATTTTTTAACGATGCGGTGATTACAATAAATGATATAATGTTTTAAAATTTAGTTTATTTTTAAACGTATTTTTCCCTTGCAATTTTTGTGCCGTGTTTTTTTTTTTTTTTTTACATTTTGTTTGGTGAATTTTTAGTTAAGAAGATTTTTAGTTTAGTTAGGTTTAGTTTTAACTAAGAAGTAATAATTTAAGTAGTTCTAGCAACTCATGATTCAAGATATTTTATGTACAGAAATATGCTATGAATAATGATAATATGAATAAGTTTGTCGCAAGAAAACTTGAGAAACCGCAGTGATAAATTCGTTGCTAAAGCGCACACCCAGGTGCTGAATTACCTTGTAAATCTAAATTACTTACTTCTTATTTACGTCCGAGATAGACTATTAAGATATGTAATTCTTAACTTTATAGTTATTTAAATATTATTTTTTTGTAATTTTCAGTAAAGTAATTGTGAATGATTTTCTAGTAACAGAAGATATAGATTGGAAGTTGCTTAGTAATTTTAAATTCCCATGTATCTCAAAGAAATTAGTTCTGCACACTTCCAAACGAAAGTGCTAAACACTTCGTGAATCCGGATAGAGGTTACTGATTTAAATACACGAAAACTATGAAGAAATGTGTAATACAGGAAATGCTCCTTGCAAAATGGGTATCTTTAATCAATTAATTGAGACGGTGTTAGTCATCTGGTAAGCAAAAATACGACCTCTTATTAACTTGCAACGCTTGTGCTGTTTCATTATGAGCCCAAGTATTGAGCATCCGACCTCCCATCTTCGTTTTCGTTGCGTTCATTCCGGGAGGAAGAAACCTATGTTATTTCTTCATATTTCTAGATGCATATCGTAATAGTTTTTAAGTTTCCATAAGACATTAATTGTACTTCCATATATATTAAAAGAAGTCTCAATACGTACTCCCAATTTTTTTTTTAAAAAATTTGAATGCTATTTCTAGTTCATTATGGATTGAATTTCACTGGATTGTCAGGAAGTTCCTGTAAAAGGTATTACATTCACAGCGTTCCGCTTATCATCACTGTTGTGGGTATTAATTAACTTCAGCTTCTAGGGCGAATTAAAAATGATATGAAACCTATTCTCTGTTTTTATTCAATTGGGTTAAATAAAGATTTAAGATATTAATTATATAATAAAATTCAACTCAGCGGTAACTTGGAGGCTTTGAAATCGTAGCTTTCTAGTATTGATAGGCTTCATAATCGATCTTCCATGTCATCAAATATTTTTCTGTGTCCTCCAAGTTCGAGCACCATAAATTAATTTAAGCTTAAACTTCAGTGTTGAGATTAAACGTTCTGGCACCGATGGCATCCTTGTCATAAGATAAGTACTCATAAGGGAGAAGTTCTTTTTGCAGGCGTGGAATAGAATTCGAATCCACAGAGAGTAAACATAAAATTATTTAAAAACGATGATGGTTTTGCCACCTAGGCTTACACAAAGACAAACATACCAACAGTATGTAACTTAAACTGAACAGAGCCAATCAGTAGTGACTGAATTTACATAAATTGGTATCGTTCGTCAACGCTTGCATCCAACAGTTGTTATTTATTATGTTTGTTGTTTGCATTTTAATGTATTTTTAATAACATTTTTATTTTGTATTGTATTACCCAATTTTTTGTATTGTTATTGTATTACTTATATTGTATTGTACCGAGACTATGTTGTTTATTTTTTTATTTATTTGTTGCATAGTGCCGCATTAATTTGTGGCTTCCTGTATTCTTTTTTCTTCTTATTTTCTTTATTATTATTATTATTATTTTATTTTAATTCTACTTAGTTATTAATCAAGAAATCGTGTATGGGAAAGTTTGAAATTGTGTTTGGGAAAAATTGAAATTGTGATAAGAAATTGTGTATAGGATGTTTTAGCCTTTATCTTATGAAGCAGTGTACCTTGTATCGCATTTTTGTGCTCGAATATCGAATTTGCTGGCGTTCTTCGGAACTGTCAGCGGCTTGAAATTTGTATGTCCATAAGGACAGGTCAAATTACTAGTTATTATATTGTATTGAATTTTATTACACTAATATTTGTATTGAAATTTTTCTTCCCGCCGACTCGTGACATGCTTTACACACTTTGGGTAGGCAGGGTCGGCGTGGGCTTTAAAAAGAGAGAGATCAGTAAATCCCTTCTAGTTATTGATGCTGCATAGAGAATTGTGGCCCGTGCCATAAAAAGTCAAATCTAATTCCTTGTAGCTAAGCAGGTTGTTAGTCTAGCACGGAATTTCTTAAACTTACGTCACTCGCAATCCCTTTTAGGATCAAATCATTTCACGTGACCTCATATATATATATGTAATATAAATCCAAATATAACTAGTATATAATCATACAGAAATAAAGTAAACAAGAATCAAATCCTATACCAAAAAGTCATTATTTGAACAATACATCAATTTTAAATAAAATCTAATAAATCGAAATTACTAAAGATAAACAAAAAATGAAGTTTAAGCATTATATGTCAACAAGTGAAAGAACACTGTTGTTATTAAAAATAATCCAAGTAAATGGAGTTTATACAAAATTATACTCGGTGACCTCAAATGGGGCAAGAGGGCTTAATTTAAGAAGTCCTGGTATAGCAAATCAAATACTGGAAGCAGCAATGTCTCCGTTGTTGTTCCTCTTTTTCAATTGCACATCGCATGACACTCTAAAATCTGATAAATAAAGACAGTTGCGTACGTTACTCAAATTTATTTATGTATATATCGTACATAATAATATGAGGCTTAGAGGAGGACTTTCTTGTATACACTGTAAAAAATATCCGTTTTTTCCCCGGACTTTTTCCGTATATTTGACGGTTTGAAGCTGTTTTGTTAACAAAACGGTTTTTCACCGTTTTCCGCTCTAGCCATAAACGGTTTAAAACCATCAGTTCAAATTCTATTTTTCGTCATACGGTATTGCTTTCCGTAAGATAACTTTCCCTTTTCTTAAATGTAATTTTATTGCATTCATTTCATGTTTTTAATAGGGTTCCATCTCCGCTGTTGTTTACACATTTTGCAGTAACCTGGTGTCACTCATGAAAGCTAACCTTAAAACGCGTGTTCTGGCAATAGTTGATTTTTACACCACTAGGTGGCGCCACTAGAGCTACAGTGACTTTAAAACTCAAATAGATTATTTTTACTTCATTTTATGAAGTCTCCGGTGGTCTAATGGTTAGAGCGACTGCCTTTTATTTCTAAGAACGCGGTTTCGATCCCCGGCTCGGAGGAGTGAGAAGTTTTGTCACCATCTTGCATCGAAATCGTCCAAGTAAGTTCAATTAAAAATTACATTAATTAAACTAATTGAAATTAATCATTAAGCCTTGATTAATTGATAATACACATCAGCACATTTCAACTCAACTCAGTCGATGACTTAATTTTTACGGAGAAAACTTGATTTCATACGGTAAAAAACCGTTGTGACTACGGATTTACTTCGTAACTTTTACGGTTTTGCACAACCAACCCAGCTGCCAGTTTAAAACCGTAAATTTTACGGGATTATTTTTACAGTGTATAGGTTATTTTTCTCTTAAGAACATTCTAAGAAAACTGGTATAACACGTTTATAACACAAATATAAAATCACGCTACCCATTTGAAGAAATATTCAATCATATAGATAAATTTTGGGTTTCCATCGTAAAAAATATAAAGCATTTTCTTGAAGGTGGCTCGAGAGTTAAATTCTATTACTATAATGTTTGCAAATTTTGCTTAAAATATAATATTTGTAAAAGAATCAATGGCAAATATAAAATTTACGTTTTAAATCATTAATCAGCGTTAAAATTGCATTCCTTTTGAATTGCAGGATCCTTCACAGTTTTTGTAAAACCATTTGAAAGGGAGAGGGGAGGGTTCGATGGGCAGATCTCACATTCCAATCTTTTTTATCAGTCCCTGAAGGAATCTTGAGTGTCATATGACAAAATGAGGGAGAAAGGAACTGTCTTCTGTGGAAAGACACGTGTTAACCTTTGGTGTCTCTGTAGAGTCTTAACGTCGCCAAGCAGAAATGAAGCCCCAAATGATTCAGAGCTGGGGATCATCAAAATGAAACTTAGAAATATCTGAGACGCGTGAAGGAGACTTTTTAGGTTTGAAAGAAAAGAGTGACTGATTTTTTCCACTTTTGCTTAGTTTTGATGTCGTCTTGCTTTTCGATGAAAAATTTACTCCACTTCAGCTTAAAAATAGTTATGGAATTCTAGAATTATTTAGGACTAATAATAGGAATTTAATAGGAATGTTGATCAGGCATATTTGTTATGCCTCATGAAATTGAGTAAAATAACGAATTATAGATATTTGCTGAGTTGCTGTCTAATTTTCCGTTAGTTTCACTGTTGCATTATTACTTATGGATCAAAAGAAATACAACTAAATAGCAAATATATTACAACAAATGCTATTGAAAACAAATCTATCTTGACAGATACAATTATAGAACAAATTTATAGCAACAAATACAACTTTCGAACAAAATCTGATGAAAAAAAAATCATTTGGGGAGACACGGAAAAAAAGTCCGTAAATTTTTCCTTATGTAACCATGGAAAACCACAGCAAGAATTTATCAAACTCTGCGTTGATTTCATGAACACCTTTAAAAGAATTGAAAAAAAGTGTGGAAAGAGAAAAAATTTAAAACTCTTTTAATTTTTTTATTTATCAGTCACAGTTGCTAACAACGTCAAACAGCGGCGTAGCAGTTTTCCCTGAAACGCACATTTGGTGATGGATCTTCCGACACTTTCCTCGTTGCCAAGCCAAGATTTGCTAGTCTATTGCAGACTAAGCTGTAGGGTAAACAGCAAATAAAAATTTCAAATCAAAGTATTATTTTCACCCTTCAAAGATTCTGATATCTTCATAACTATGCTTCACAATGTTCAGAAAGAGAATTAATGCGTTGCAATCTTTAACAGACCCTGAAACATTCAGAATGAGTACCAATGTTTGACATTAATATAATTCAAACATTATAAACTTCTGTTTAATTTTAAATTTTAGCTATTAATTAAACAACAAGATGATTTTTTCAGTCTAATTCAACTTTGTTTTACATACATGAAATACGAGTTATAACAGTGATTTTATCTTCTGACTTGACTGTTTAACCCTTAAAGGTCCAGTGTTGCCTTTAAGCAACATACCCAATTTTCTGTTCTAAAAATTAAGAATAAGACTGAAGCTCTAGTGCCCGTTGCTGCCAATAGAATGCGTACAGAAATTTTTATTAAATCAATTTGCAACATAAAGATGGCAGCCTAAATGCTGATAAAAAATAAAAATATATTGATGTCTTCACTTGAGGCTGTATGTTTTTAGCTTTGTTTGTAGGCTTGAGAATACCATATTTTATTCCAAAATATTGAAGGAAATTCTTTATTCGTATTATTATTTATTAAAATTCATCTGTATTTTACATTATAGAATTTTATCAAGGAAATTATTTTCTGAAATAAAGCGCAGTGTTGTCAGTTGGTAACAAACTGTTTTTTAGCCATAAACCATACTTAAAACAAAACAGGATTTTTTAAAGTATTTTTCCCATGTTTTATTCAAGAAATGAAAGTCAAAAAACATTTTTAAATCATTTTTTAAAGAAATTGGACTTTTACGAGTTAAATAAACATGTTGATGTATTTGAGACATCTGAGTACCAAACATTTTTTTAATACATCAACTCCATATTACTTATATCAGTGATAATAATATGCAATGAATGTTTGATAATTTCATGGCATTTTTTTGTTCTTTTTTTATGCGCTTGATATACTTCATCGTGTTTTTTACTTTCTCCTGAACAAAGTATACAAAGAGAAAGTATTGTAATTGTCAAAAAATTTGACCTTGAGATTTTGTCAAGTCTCCACGTTTTAGATATTCCGAAAAAACAATTTTAGGAATTATGTCACCATGTCTGCGAACACGATAACTTAAAACTGCAACGAGCTAGATGGATGAAATATGGTATGCGATCTTTACACCCAAATTGTAGATTTCTATCATATTTTGGAAGAAACCCGTCTGACGGAAGTTAGTCGGTGAAAGTGATTGTTCAGAAACACAAGAATCTAGAAAAATGAAATTTGGTATGCAGTCTTGACGCCAAAATTGTAGATCAGTATCAAATTTTGGACGCACTCGCTCAAAAGGAAGAGATCGAGTATGCCTTCTCGATTCACTTCACTATACTAAGAAGCTAAACACAAAACGTAACGAATTGTGTAAGTGTACGAGAAAGTCGATGAGAGAAACCTTTAAATTGTGAAAAACCATCAAGCCACCTGCCTAAAATTTTCATTCAAAGTTTGATTTTTCTTTAATCACTCCGTACGTTGTACATTTCTATTTTATAAAAACATATTCTCCTTTTGTTGTTGTTGTACGCTATGCTTCTATTAAAAGTGATTTAACCATACTTGCGGAACTGATGCTCATTTTCTCTAATGATCGCAAATTATTGCAGTGCCGTAAGAATAAAGATACTGTTTCATTTAGTTTAGTGAAATGATTTCAGTGAATCCTAGCCATCGAATGGTGAACTTGTTCCTTTTCATTTCTGTAACCTTGTGAAAAATCCATTTGAAGCTTGATTTTTGTTTACTCAGTCCGTCCGTTGTACATTTCTATTTTACATAAACATGTTCTCCTTTTGTTGTTATTGTACACTATGCTCCTGCTAAAAGTGGTTTAACCAAACGTGCGAAACTGATGCTTATTTTCTTTAATGATTCCAAATGATTACGGTGCCGTAAAAACATAGATACTCTTTCATTTAATTTAGTGGAATGACTTAGTGAATTTCCTAAGTATCGAATGGTGAACTTGTTGGAATGTAAATCCACGTAAACTATCGAGTTGGACGTGAAACAAAGTAATGGCTCTCCGTCGGTGAATGGTAAACAAGAAGCAAAAACAGCAGTAGCAGCAATAAAAAGAAAGCGGTATGGACCAGCCAGCCTGTTTAATACCTTCTTAATTAGTTACTCCGGTCCACACACACATACAGCCCGACAAATCAAAAATAAAGAAGCTGGTTTTTTAATCCTTTCGAGGCACTTGGGCAGAACCTTTTGCGGAGTACAATACTCTCCGGAACCACAGACACGTTAGAATTTTAATGAATGCAATCCGCCAACAAGCCATGCTTCTGAATGAAGAGAGCGTGCGTGCAATTATTTCAGCTACACAAAGAAGAAAACGCGCTCTGTTTCTTTTCTAAGCCCTAGCATTCCATCGTCAGGAGCAAAATGGCGCTCGCCAATGCTTCTTTTTTGGCGAACAAATAAACGGAAAAAAATAGAGCTCGAGTAAATAGCAGGGAGTTTAGCGATGTGCTATTCGTAAAGAGATTAACAATGCACATGGGAGCTATAAGAGCAGCCACAATTTATTTCTAGGTATTCTAGGTTGTTTATACGACATTAGGTCTAACACTGAAGCCAGAATCGGGTGAACTTAATGTTTCTTTTTAAATATTGATCTTATCCTCTTTTTTCCCGAGCTCTTTTAACTTGGATAAATATTTTGATTTTCGTATCTTAAGAGACAAAACCAAAGTCTTCAAGGACTTTCGAATTGCGGCAAAAGAATTATTTGATTGTGACTTTAAAATCATATCCTTTTAAACAGATTATTTTTCTTAGCAGCAAACGTTAATAAAAATCGGAAGACGAGTAAAATCTGATAATGAATCATAACGGAAAAAATGAGTTGTTTTAGTTATTGGATTAAGAATGATATGTTTTAAATCAAATAATGTTAAACGGATGTTTATCAAATTCAGTTAACGCATTTGGTGAAAAAAGTATTAATTAGCAATGAACAGATCTTTCTATGCGTATTAATTATCCTTGTTACGGCGAAAATATAGGAAATTTGTTAGGGATTAGTAATCAAAGCTGTCTTTTTTTGCCAGACCTTCCAGTCAAGGGCATAAGAAACAAACAGATTGCTTAAGCAATTTAAGTTGAATAGAAGAAATTCTAGTAACAGCACATTCAACATTAATGACACAGCGAATGTAACTGCGCATGCTATCTAATATTAACGATACGTTGTCTTACACTGTGCTATGGTCTCACACTCTTTTTCCTCCAGCAAAATCCGTAATGAATACCAAAATTAAATCGGCTTGGCATATTTGACGCGTATCGCGGAAACACAAATTCATTCCTATCCTAGGTAACTAAAATTCCACAATTCGGTTATTATTTTTTATCAAATATTTCGCAAGAGCTGATTACATATTTTGGAAGTCACGTACTAATATGTCAGTGTAAAAATCCTATGAAATAAATAAATTATGATGTAAATAATAGTTCATTTGGATCGGAATATGAAGATCATTGGCACCAAAGTCAAATCTGGGTATGCTATGCCATTTAAGAGAAAAAACTACGTAATAAAAAAAGCTAGAAAATAACGAAGAGAGTCTTAATATCATTAAATATGTTAGTGGCAAATTTAACAAGCGGCAATATTTCGAAACCAAAACTAATAAATAACCATATCTTTAAAATATAATAACATCCGATAAAATTCAGTTGATGAATAATATTCAGGGTAGAAAACCAACACCACCAAGAAAAGCGAACAAGTTTGGATGAAGTATCTTATACCCACCTATACCTTTAAGTCCAAAACGGCAATATTAAAAAAGTTTTGACGAGAAAGAGAAAACTAGGACATTTTGTTAAAATATGGTCAACAGTATGAACTGCATCACATGATTGCACGTATTGTTATTACATGAACTACTATTATACAAATCATGGACTTATTCAAGTACGACATAAAATTTTAACATAATCTTATTAAAATGAATATATTTATAGATATATTTTTAAGATCTTAGTGTTCTTAATGGAAATTTCTTATTATAATAAGATCAAATACATTAATCTCAATAGTTTTTAAAATATTAATTTTTTGGTTTGTATGTAACCTACAAATTAGCCTGAAGGTGCAATGTTTCTGCTATTATATCCTTAGGTAACACATATTTTCAATAAGAAATCAGTTCCATAAGTAACAATTCACTTTCTTGTTTATTCTCTTTCTTGTTTGTCTTGCTTGATATTTTAGAATAAGCTGCCTCCCAATAAATAAAAAATACATTTTTCCAACTTGTATTTTCAGTTAAACTTGAAGAAATTTCTTTGCAAGAAAACATCTTGTATTTTAGTAGCCATTATACTTTGAAGGCAACATTCATCCATAGATAACTTCATTTTTTTGCTCAAGCAATTATAGTGGTTGCAGAATATATATTTCTTAAAAGTTTTTTGCATTTTAAGACTAAATTTTATAGCAAACTACTGAGTAATCGTATGACTTTGAAGATATTTTTAAAGATAGAAAAAGCTGTATTTTTTCACTTTTATTTTTGAAGAGATTTGACTAACTAAAACAACTTTATATTTGTTACTGATCATGTGAAGAACTTCGTTAAATATAATTTGAATAATCTTCGACACAGATAATTTTAAAAAAATGTTTTGATGTAAAGTTTCAGATACTTTTCAAATTATTTTTTACTTTTTTTCTTCATAGAGGCTTTAAATTGTATAGCAGCGTACAAAATATTTGATTATTACTGCTTTGATAAGGCAATACTATCTTGTTTCTTAACTTAGGCCCGCAATTTTCAACTTGTGGGGCGTGCTCCCCTAGGAGGGGCGTGTTAGCATTAAATGGGGGCCGCGAACATATCGAAAAGAAAATATTATTAAAATAATTGATTAATTTACTGAAAGGAAAATAAAACAAAATACAATCTGACATAATAAAAAATTAAATACACATTTACACTGATATAATTCACTTATAAATAGGATTGTATCAGTATTAATAACAATATCAATACAATGTATTTAATAATTAACTTTTTAATACTAAATTAAAAATGTATTGTTATTGTATGAGAGGGGCGCGCGATGAAAATTATGCTTGGTCGCAAATACTGAAAGATTGAGAAACACCGACTTAGGCTTTATTAAAAAACAAAAGTTTTAACGTTTCTTTAATTTTAATATATTTCACAATTGATGACCAATCAAATGTTTTCACAGCATCGAAATTCGATTCAGGATTGAAATCAGTGACTGTCGATTCTTTATTTACTTATCAAAAAATATATAATGATATTAACAGGAAATCTTGTGAACACGGAGAAGTTAAATTTTTTCTTTTGAATGACATTATTCAAATGTTTAGTTTTGTCTAAACTTGCATACATTTCACTCTTTTTCAATTTCTTCAATCGATTAAGCAACTAAGAATATAATATCCGTACGATCTGAGATAAAATAGAATATCATTTTTCTGTATTACATTGAATGTATTTGATTTTTCTTATATGCTGATTAAAAAAGCTTTTTATAAACCTTTCTGTAATAAACTCTCTTAAAAAATCTGATAAATCTTATCGATGTACAGTTCCTATGCAAAAAATAGAACAAAATAATGTTATTTCTTACACATTAATGAATCTTTCCAAAAGAAAAAGATATTATTTATTGAAAATAAGAAATTATATTGTATAAGGAGACTCGAATCTTGGTAGAAAATTACTTGGTAGAGTATTTATATAATATTAACAATTTTTAGAAACTTTGGCTTTATTATAGTAATTATTCAAAATTAATGTATCATTGTAATGTTTCATTTCACTAAATGTGCAAGAAAAATATTTAATTTGTTCTGCAATTCAGAGAAATGTTTTTCTTAAACATTTAAAAACTGTTTTCATGATTCATTATATTCATACCAAAGACATTTTTTTCTTCCTCATAGAGAAAGAAAAACATATTTTACGTAAGTATATGTGAAACATTCTAAAACATTTCATAAAGAGATTGCATTTAGTTTCATTTTATCTCTGATTTCATATTTGTTTAAAACCAGTTTAGTCCAGTAAATCCGTCAGAAAATAGGGGTTTGCTGTGCAAAAGGTCGGGTAGTTTTGATTTTTGGATATGTTGTTAGTGTTGAGCGACTGTCGTAAATTCCAAGTTTTCGACCTCGTCGCGCCACTGCACGCCACTTAAACCAAACATCAAAATTGTGGATTTTTTCTAAATTTTTTCACAATATCTCCAGAACGGTTGGTTTTACAGAAAATATTATCCTTCACAGATTTAAAGTAGAGTAAATTTGTCACAGTTTGAGCCCAAAATCAGCTCTGTAACTTAAATAGTGACCGAGACACAGGCTTCCAAAAAAATCACGATTTTCTCAAAAATTTATGAAAATTGTTAATTTTCGTCAATTTTTGTTGAATATGTTCTAAACTAATATAAGGTGGTTTACTCAACACATACCATTCCCCATAAATGATGTGCTGATGTCAATAAGCATTGGTGTAGTAGGAACGGCGGATGTTAACTGCCGTTAACTGCCACTGTCTAACTAACTTGGTTGCGAGGGGATCTCCAGAATTGTTGGTGGAAACTTTGGAAACTTTAAATTCAAGCGTAAAGATAAAGTCATTACACTTGCTTCTGTTAACAACATTGCTAAAACTGGGAAAGAAAAAATTACTGTGGACCCACTAATCCCTCTTCCACAGAATTTGTGTCGCCAAACAGTCAGTTGAAGACTTGAAAATGTTTTTCACATTTGAACTGTCACCTTTCCCTTTGTCACAGTTTAATGAAGAGGGAATGCGAAAGGGAACTAAATCGTCCCTGTTTTCAGCGTTCACACTAACCAAAATTGATGCTGTCCAAGGTAAAAATAATTTTGTAGTGGTGGATGGAGGCCACTTACTTCACAAAGTTGTTTGGCAGCGGAACATGAATTTCGGGGACATTGTTAAGAGTTATCTGACATACTAACAAACACATTATGGATCGAACGTAGCCGTAGTGTTTGATGGATATCCTTCTGATGTGAATGGAAAGAGCACCAAAAGTGCAGAACGCATTCGACGAGCAAACTTACATTCATCACATGAGATAATCTTCAATGAAGCCACATGTCCAGAAATTTCTCAAGAACAATTTTTAGCAAATGAAAGAAACAAGATGCGTTTCATTGACCTCTTGAAAAGTTTCTACAAAAAGCAAATGTGACAGTTAAACAGGCAGCAGAGGATGAAGACGTAATAATTGTTGAAACTGCTGTTTCTGTTAAATCTCCGTATGACAATATTTTCGTGGTTGGTGAAAACATTGACTTTTTAGCCCTTCTAAAGGGGTTAAGCTCCAATGAAAGAGAACTTGTACTTCCGAAAATGTGGAAAAGGGAGGACGCCTGATGTGTTATACTCCACAACGTCATTTAAATACAAATTCAGCAGAATGATTTTGTTCATTCACGCTTTCAGTGGGTGTGATACTACAAGTGCACTATTTGGCCATGGGAAAACAAAATTTTGCTCTCTTTTAGAAAAAAACCGACACCTGGAAGAAAAAATACAAGTATTTTTCAACTCTGAAGCTACCAATGACCAAGTGGCTAAGGCGGGCGAAACTTTTCTGATTCATTTATATGGATGTAACCCCAGAACCTCTGCATGTGATCTCAATCACTTGCACTACACGCTATTTACCCAATCAGCAACTAAAGCAAGGTCCACTCTAGCTCGTTTACCCCCAACCGTGGATGCAGCACGATTTCATGCCTTAAGATCTTACCTTCAGATACAGAAATGGTTAGGACATGAGAAAAATCCTCTTTAGTGGGTCTGGGTATCTACCCGATTCGGCCTCTGCCCACGCAAAATGGAAAGGGGTGCAGCTCCTGAATCCCTCTTGAAAATTATATCTTGCAACTGCAAGAAAGGGTGCAAGAATGCTTGTGGTTGCCGGAAAGCAAGTCTTATATGTTCTTCTCTGTGCACTTGTTCTCTGGGAGAAGCGAGAACGTGTCAGACATCAATCTACTTGAGGACAGCATTGAACATGAAGACGACACGCCATCGTCAATAAATAACTTTATATACGAAGATATAGAATATTTATATCTTCAGCTGGATGAATAGGACAAGGAGCAGCAGACAGAGCTTGAAGATTTCCGTCCTGGCTCGTCAAAAAGGCAAAAACTTTAAATAACATATATTATATGGTTTATGCTTAACAACTACTGTCCAAGTTTTAACTTTTGTTATATAAACTTAGTACATATTTTTTTAGACTATTTAATTGTTTTATGATGCCAAAAATTTCTAAACCGTTCTTTCGTTGAACAACTGCATATCTTGAAATATAAGTCGTAGAAACATCCTATAGTGCTTTAATTATAGCAAATTTACTCGCCTTTAAAATTGGTCCATATGACGTTTGATCTAAACACCTTATATTAGTTTAAGACATATTCAACAAAAATTGACGAAAAATAACAATTTTCATAAATTTTTGAGAAAATCGTGATTTTTTGGAAGCTTGTGTCACGGTCACTATTTAAGTTAAAGAGATGATTTTGGGCTCAGACTGTGACAAATTTACTCTACTTTAAATTTGTGAAGGATAATATTTTCTGTAAAACCAACCGTTCTGGAGATAATGTGAAAAAATTTAGAAAAGATCCAAAATTTTGATGTTTTGTTCAAGTGGCGAGCAGTGGCGCGCCTTGGCGCGACGAGGTCGAAAACTTGGATTTTACGACACGCGCCCAACACTAACAACATATCCAAAAATCAAAACTACCCGACCTTCTGCATACCAAAATGTACCATTTTACTAGACTAGTTAGCCTGATGATTATTATTTGACTCCGTTATTGAAAATATTTCTGTTTTAAATGTCAGTGGTGCTCCGAAAAAGTTTTTTTCTTCTGAGAACTGTAGTTATTTTTCCAAAACATAAATGAAAATTTCCGTACTTGTAGCAGGTAGTTCAGTTATGCAATCTGATACGCGGTAATTAATTATCTTAAACAACGAAAAGACATTAGTATAAATTAATCGAGTGGTATTTTTTGTTTGGAATCTGAGTTGGGTGAATAAAAAGTTTTGAAATAGACCTATTTTTTGCCGGGGCTTCATTTTTACTGCTCTTTTTATTTCTTTTTTCTAGTAACGAGTTGAGCACTGTTTCAAAAGCAATAAAAATTAATTTTAATCAAGCAAATTGTTTTCCTTTTGCTTTTTTTTACCAAATTTTGTGAGTTTACATTACAAATTTGTAATTAAATAACTGATAATATGAATCCTAACTTAAAATGCTTGTTTTTTGATATGTTGCTTTGAATACTCTGCCTGATCATTTAGATTAATTTTTTAAGCATGTTCTGTTTCCTTACTTTTGCTTTTAATGAATATAACACAACTTAGCTTTTTTGGGCAATAGGTAAAGTGTATGACAAAAAATAATAAATTCGCTTAATTGAATTTTAAAACACATTGCCTTAATTAAAAATAAAGAATCATTTTCTTTGATCAAAACTGATAAATTGAAACTATGCGGATGCTCTGTTATGTTCATCATTTATTTCAGTGTATTTGAGAAAACTAAGCGTTAAATGCATTCTTTAGAAATGAATTTAAGGTAAGCTTTATTTATTTTATTTGTTTTTTTCTTTTACTTTTAAACACTTGTGAACAAAGGCTGTATGTCGATACAAAGAACAAAAGTGTTTTCTGGAGAATTCGTCTGTTGGAATATGAATACAAATAAATTTCTTGAACCATATACATATTTCTTAAATATCTCTAAGAAAACTAATAAATCGAAATATTGTTGTTGAATATAAAAATTTCTTATAAATTTTGTAAATATAAAGAATTGTATTCCTCTAATAATTTTTTTTAAATTCTGTTTTTACTTTCTTGTATACGAAGTATACAAAGAGAAAGTATTGTAATAGTCAAAAAATTCGAACTCTAGATTTTCACGAATCTCCGCGTTTTAGACCTCACTGAGTCCGAAAAAATTAATTTTTGAATTATTTGTGTCTGTGAACACGATAACTCAAAAACTATTAAAGTTACAGGGATGAAATTTGGTATGTGGTCTTTACACATAACTTGCAGGTTTCTATCAAATTTTGAACAAAATCTGTCAACGGGAAGTCTGTATGTATGTCCGTGTTAATGTGAACGCGATAACTCGCAAACTTAAATAGTTAGGTAGATAAAATCTGGTACACATTTTTATCATCAAGAATGCAAGTTTGTATCAAATTTTGGACCAAATCCGCCAAAGGGTTGACTGTTTGTCTGTCTGTATAATCGCATACTTTTGAACGTAATAACTTCTTTAAAAAATTATTTTTATAAATAAAATTTGGTGTGTGGCCTTCTTACCTTAATGGTAGATTAGTGTCTAATTTTTGTGTCAATCTGTTAAAAAAAAGGCGTTCAAATTGTAAATTTCGTTTTCTTTATCTTACACCCAGCCGTATTGGTAATCGCGCCGGCTTCTAATACCACTTCCGCGTTGGACGACCTTCGGAAATCGTTGTATTACGTTTCGCTTATTTTTTCCCACTGTGTTAGGTGTTCTTGTTCGTTTCATTGCCTTTTAGCTTATTTTTGTCTCTACATGTGTTAGGAGTATACGAGAAAGTTTAGGGGAGACCACTCCCGCTAGTTCCTAATACTATTTCATAAAATCAAAGAAACCATGATTTTCTGAAGGGAAACTAAAAATTTATATGTCATAGAAATATAAAATCTAACCAGCGGGAGTGGTCTCTCCTAAACTTTCTCGTATACTTAACAAAGGTACCATTTCCCCACACTTTCTTGCGGATAAAAATTGCGAACTTTCTGTACGCCCAGAACGCCGCAAATTTCTCTCAGCGAGCATCAAAGGCGAAAGGCGGGGGCAGAAGCGGAAGTTAAACGCGCCGTAATGCAATAATGGCCTTGTGTCATTGTGTGATGAGAAAAGACGAATAGGTGATTTGAACAACTTTTTTTCCACCGATTGAAACAAAAAATGGGAACGGATCTACAATTAATGTCAGCAGACGTTATACCAATTTTTATTTATCTAAGCCATAGGATTTAGGAGTTATAATGTTCACAAGTATGCTATTATACAGACCGACAGACAGCCAACCCTTCGACAGATGTGGTCCGAAATTTGATACGGACCTACATTCCTGATGATAAAACTGTTTACCAAATTTGATCCATCTAGCTATTTAAGTTTCTGAGCCATCGTGTTCACATGAACACGGAAAGTCAGACAGAAAGACTTCCCGTGGGCAGAATTTGTCCAAAAATTGATAGAAACCTACAAATTACGTGTAAAGATCACACGCCAAGTTTCATCCCTCCAGCTTTAATAATTGTTGAGTTATCGTGTTCACAGACACACAGACAAACATAATTCTAAAATTGTGTTTTTCGGACTCGGGGAGGTCTAAAACGTGGAGATTCGTCAAAATCTCGAATTCGAATTTTTTGACAATTACAATACTTTCTCTTTGTATACTTCGTATACGAGAATGTAAAAATTGATAACTGGTGGCTTATATCTGAAAAAAAATCAGTATAATAGGCTCCTTTTGATAAAAAAAGCAATAAGCTGGCATTCAAAATAAAAGTTTTGATGAGTTTCACTGCAAGAAACTACTTACGAATCGGAAAAAATAAAATGAAAGCCATTCAAATTAGTATGCATTTGACAATTACAAGAAATAATATTTCTTCGTAGAGTATTTTTTGATGTCATATTTATAACCAAATAGCTACTCGATATGATTGGATTAATCTAATGAATCAAGTCTTGTTAATTATTTCATTCATATTGTGTTTAAAAAATTTGCTTGCTATAGAGACATTTGCTTTTGAAACCATTAGTAATTGTCTTTTTAGAAAGTGTAATATAATTTGGGCAAAAAGAAGAAATATTTATATTTTATTTAAAAATACATATAGAAAAAAAATTGATAACAAGAACTTAAGAACGTTGAAGTTCTTGTAAAAAGTCGAGTATTATCTTTACAGTTTTATTTTTACATATTATAGCACTTTCAGAAAAGATTGAAGATAAAATGAATGATTGATTTCAAGAAGACACATCCAAGATGAAAATATTTTGTATTCAAACAGCTCTGAAAGAAAATCTCCATTATTTGTCTGTATCAGGACCTGTACTGTAACTTTTAGACCCGCAAAAAGCTTTACTGCATTTTAAAATCATTTTTATTCTAAACTCAACACGCGTGTTCTTCTCTTGTTTTGCTCTCCCTATTCTCTCTTTTTGCTTTGATCTATCTGCCGTTCTCGAATATGCAGAAAAGAAACACTGAGACGGAAAGAAAACTCACAAACAGACAAGAGAACAAAAGCAAACAAACAGAAGTGTTTATTCGTGAGCGGATAAATGCCAGCCCCAGTTGTATCGAAAACGCTAGTCGAAGCAATTAGAAATTATGTGGACTCCCGAACTGTCATTTTCGATAATGTACAGAAGATTCTCATGAGAATTGGAAACTAATGCATGGGTAAGTGATTCGACAATAAACATTTAAATCAACTGCTTTTATCATTAGCGAATACCATCGGTGGGCTGCACATATTTAGCAACAAGCAGTTGATTTTAATTTTTTTTTTCCTTTTTGTGTTCTTAACTCTGTATTAAAATGACATTTTATGCACGCATGGCTTGATTTGCTAACCACTGCTCTTTGAAGAGTGCTAAAAAAAGTCAATTAATATCAACAGTGGGAACAGGTATTTAATAACATAATATGCATACACAATAGAGGAGGTTTTTCCCTCGTTGACTGGAAAATTGTTTTAAGTTTATTTATATTAAGGTAGTTTCAAAATATCGATGAAAGAAAATTTCAAAAATATGTAATGTTTTTCTCAATTTTAGCCCCTGTAATAACTGAGTTTTATATTGTCTATGGATTTCGGACTTGGAGATTCAGATAAGGGAAATATTTTTCTGTTAGTGTAGTTGTCAAAATTTCAGCAGTTTATGCTACATTAGTAATTTTAATTAGATACATTATGTATATGTTTTAAAGATTTTTAGGAGACTGGCAATTAGGCTTGCAAATTTTTAGGTCTTTGCTCGGTGTTATACTATTATGGTATGTATATCATCGTTGAACAATTACCATATATTTCCTTGCTTAGTTATAGATATTGTCTATGGATATTGGTCTTGGAAAATCAGCTAGGGAAGATCATGAAAATAGAACAGTGAACAAAAAGACAAAAAAGAAATTGCAGCTATTATACCTGAATTTAAGGACTATTGTGAATTTGCTACTAACTGACTCAATTATTTGAATAAAATAACTTAACTATTTGAACTACATATATATAGTTCAAATAATCAAAAACTGTGTTATATTTTCAATATATACATATATTAATCTAAAAATTAAAATAAAATTACCTCATCAATAATCATACAAATGAAATCCAAACATAGTTTGATTATATACTATTACTACTATGAAAAAGATAACCCAAAATTGAAATTCCAACAATCAAATTCCAATCGGTCTTGGGAACCGATATATGTCGCATTAATCTAGATTTGTGGCGCCAACCCTCTGAGAAAGCCAATTGTTGCAAAAACAAAAAAATAGGGGAATAAATCTAAAAAATCTTTCAAGATTAGAAACGAGAAAGTATATAACTTAAAGCATACCAATTCAATAGTCTTAATTATTGTTATGACTTGAGCTTTATCCTCAAGACAGTTCCGCATTTAAAGTGAATATATATATATATATATATATATATATATATATATATATATATATATATATATATATATATATATATATAT
>BGPR01000004.1:5194105-5206925 GCA_013235015.1 Araneus ventricosus | reverse complement strand
TATATATATATATATATATATATATATATATATATATATATATATATTCTAGATCTTGAAATTAAAATAGATGATAATAAATTAAGCACTGAGATTTATGATAAAAGAAATACTTTTCAGTTCAATATAAGCAAGCCACCTTTTTGGAATAGCAACATCAGTCCTCAAATTTATAGAAATATTGTCTTAAATTATATTCATAGAAGCACTATTTTAGTCACAGACAGATATAAACAGCGGTCATATATTGATACATTTCTTGAAAATGCTATGAGATATGGGTATCCTATAAATTTCATGTATGCTTATGTTAATAAGAAATATTTAACACCATTAAATTAAAAGTCTTTTAGATTTATTTTTGATGTGATCATATGTATTGGAATTCATAAAGATATTAGTATTTCACTTCATAGGTAGATGGCGCCACTAGATTAAGAATAAGATTGCATCATATATTCATTTTTATTTTTATGTACATTTCCAAAATAATATATATTATTATAAAAGGTTAAACGTATAGCTAATTGTTAATGATGCTTATTATAGTATTAATAGTCTAATTTAGAAATAATATTTTCACTTTAAATTCGGAACTGTTTTTAGGATAATGCTCAAGTCCTAACAATAACTATAACTATCGAATTGGTATGTTATAATTTATTTATTTTCTCGTTTCTTATCTAGAAAGATTTGGGGGATTTTTCCCCTTTTTTTTACTTTTTCTAACAATTGGCTTTCGCAGAGGGTTGGCGCCACAAATCTAGATTAATGCGACACATATCGGTTCCCAAGACCGATTTGCATTCTTTTTCATAGTAGTAATAGTATATAATCAAACTATCTTTTGTATTTCATTTGTATGATTATTCATAAGGTAACTTTATTTTAATTTTAATTTTTAGATTAATATATGTATATATTGAAAATATAACACATGTTTTGATTATTTGAAATATTTAACTATATATATATATATATATATATATATATATATATAGCCAATTTTGTTGTTCGATTTTCAAATTAGGATTGCCTTTTTCAAGTTTGTTTTTGGTTAATTATTTGTGCAAATACTTTTATGTCATGTGTTCTTTTGTATTTTAAGTGCATGATTATAGATAGGGTAGTTTTATTTAATTCTAATAATTAGGTATATTGCAAATCTAGTGCGCGTTTGCGTAAATCTTTATATATAAAAGGCAAATACCATGACTCACTGACTAACTCATCACGAAATCTCCCAAACCACTGGGACTAGAAACTTGAAATTTGGCAGGCGGTTGCTTCTTGGGGAGTAGGTGCTCACTAAGAAAGGAGTTTTCGAAATTTTAGTTAGAATTTAAATTATTTAAAAATTACTTTAAATTTTAACGTTTTTCAGGAATGACTTCGGATCCTATTATCGCAAAAAAAAACCATTTTTGCATAATCTTAAAGATAAAAAAATTATCTTTTCGATGACACCAATGTTATTTCCATGCGACATTTTGTTCAATTTTAATTAATGTTTCAAAATGTTTTGAAACATGAATTGTAACAATGTTTTTATTGTTGTAAATAAAATTCAAACCATCTCATTATTTCAGCAAATCTTTTATTCACGCGCTTTTGCAATTGTTACGGTTCTGATAGTATAAATTGTTTTCTTGGGAAATTAACTCCAAAGCAAAATTTTCACTTTAGTATTAATTGCATTTCTGAAATGTTTTATCGCACCTGCTTCAAAGTAATATTTTTATAAAACGTGGCAACAAATATTGAATTTCAGGTTTGTTTTTATTGTGTGTGAGGTACATTGAAATGATTTTCGTCCTTTCTTCAAGCATTTAATCTCATGCTTTCCTGCCATTTTAAAATTATGATGCATGAAAACGCTTTCAAATTTTTGTATATTGCATTATAGGTAATTTTTTAGTAAAATTTTGGTTAGGCTTAAGAGTACAGTACTGCTACCAAACTTGAATTTCCTCAAGTGATAGCTCATCAAATTTGATATTAGAAACCAGAAATTACAGCCTGAAACTAATAATTAAAAAAAGGCAATAGTGCTTGGGAAAACTAATTAATTTTCAAATTTTATTGTCTACCTTCTAAACTCCCGGGTCTTTTAGATGTCTATGAATTTTTTGCAGGCTTTCGCGACCCTATTCAGCGTTAATCATTCTACCGATGAGTGATAGATGAATTGAGTGAAAGTTATTTGAAACTCACTTTGCAAGTTTCGTTAGCTGCGATGCATCATACAGAATTGTATCGCTGACATTTTAAAATTTACGTATTTAAATATTTTGCTATCTGTCAAATACAATAAAATATTCAGTTTTTTTGTTCATCTTTGCACAGCACAGGGAATTAAAAAATATACAAATCTAGCTGTAGATTATATTTTTAAAAAAATAAACATTCCAAATATAATTTCAGTAAAAGAAAATATTTCAAATTATTATGAAATGTTTATGATTTAATACATTTTCTTTCTGAAGCTCAATGGGCTTATGTAAGTATAGAGATGCCGTTCGATGAAATATTTAGTATCAAATGTTAAGCAATAATAAGATGATATATCAAATGAAATTGACCTTATTGGCTATATAATTTTTTAAAATGGGCCAGTTTGTTAGACAAATTTGTATCAAATCATATATGAAGAATCCGTTTTAAAACAATTATGAAAATTTATTTTAAAAACTGCATTTCTTTTATGAAAACAGTCCAAAAATCTGTTAAGACTGATTTCTTCTCAGTTATAATATCTTCGAAAATCCATGCTTCTTAAATGCATTTATACATTCAGTAAGCTGTAAAATTTCTCGTATAATCCAGAAACGCTAGGATATTTCATCCTTTAACGAGATTTCTTATGAGTAAGAATGTAATTTTTCAGCCTGATTATGATTTTTAGAAAAAGGCTGGGGATAACATTGATCAGTGTGCTCATATGATACTTTTGAGAACATTCACCACTATTGATGAGCTCGTAAGATTCATCAATGGTGAAAAATTCAAAGGGAAAATATATGGAAATCGAGTCATATATCCGAAACAGCTAATTGAATTCAGGTGGCTGTCAGGACATTGAATATTCTTCTGTACTGAATAGATCCATTATTTTTAATGATTACTGAAGTATTTGATAATCATTGCAAATGAAACTCATCACTCACTCTAATCATTGGAATAACAACTTAGCGAGACGATGGTTTCTTTGCAATGGTTTATTTTCTTACTAGAGCCCGGGAAAGTGAATATGTAAAAAACACCTATATCACCTAAAATATGTCTATACACCTATTTATCTGAACGTGGCATTTACATCTGGTTAGCTAAAAATGAATTTGGAGAGTTTCGAGGAGAACTGAATCTTTGGAATTTTGATAATCATTGAAAAGGAAAGCTCATAAATCACTCTAATAATTGGAATGGCAGCTTAGTGATTCTATCGAGATATTGAAATCAAATGCTTCATTCTGGGGCCCCTGGCCCACCTAGACTCTAATCCGCCGCTGTGGAAATCAAATACATATTTGTCAATTAATATCTGATTTGGTAAGTGTATTTTAAATTTTTAATAGCATTAAATCATGTCTTTTTTCAATTTTTTATACTCGTGGAAACACTTCGAAGGCTGTGGCTTTATATGCTAAAGACTTCTTTAAATATTTTAGAATTTTGCTTAAATATCATTGAAATTTGAAGTATTAAAAAATGGAAAAACTTTCAAACAAACGTATAGCAATGTTAACAGAAAAAAATGACATAAAAATACAGGAAATTCAACCAAGTAAGTAAGGATTCATTTAATAAATGGAATTCAAATAATATTTTAATTCTTAATTACTGTTATAATTTTTTGTCTAATTAATAAACAGAGTGCCATTATTGCAATAATATTTTTATTACATTTATTTGAATTAGACTTACTGCATGATGACATAAAAATACATTTTAGAAGTATTTTCTTGCTCGAATTTTTTTTAATTATCAGTTTTAATAGGTATTTACCGATGTAAAACACATAATGAGTAAATCTTTAATTAAATTTGTTATAGATCTACAGTGAAGCTATAAAAAAAGTAAAAAATAAGCTTGAGACCATCTTTGTTGCCTTGTATCCAGCTACAGCCAACCCCACTTTTCAATTCTTTGAACCTAGAGCAAGTAATAAATTTAAAATTGAATGTTTTTCATTTAAACAAAATTGTACAGAATGATTTTTGTCTGTACGCTCCAAATCCATTGGATTTTTCATAGTTGGTTTTGCTTCTAAGATTTTATGTGAATTGTCTTTTAAATTTTTGTGTTTTTTTAGATTCACAAGAGCCTTAATTTTGAACCATAATTTCCAAATTCAATGAAGAAATTAATTTTGAATCAACCAGCAAAAAGAGTAAAAGAAATAAAGAATGTTATTTTCTTTGAATGTGAAGAATGATCAATTGTATATTTCTGCAGGAAGTTCGAGGAAAGGTTATTGAATTACGCAATCAAAATGAAAGAAGAAATTAATTATTTAATTGGATTATTAATGTGAGTATTTATCTTTATTTTCAACGAATGTAACAAATGACTCAATTTCTCTATGATGAAAGTTCGATTGTCTTTCGACAAAACATTTTCAGAAACGCATTATAATCCCTATTCTTTAGCATTTGATTTCTTATAATTCACATATTCTGTCCTTTTATTTCTTACAATCTACATTTCTTGCCATTTAATTTCTTATAACTCCTGCCCTTTGCCTTTTAATTTCTTATAATCATTTTTTCTGACCTCTTATTTTCATTATATACATTTTCTGTCCTTTGAATTCTTATAACCCTCATCTCTCATCTCCTGATTTCTTATAATCCTCATTCTCTGTACTGTGATTTCCTAAAATCTCCATTTTCTCTTCATAAGTTCATAAAAACTGACGCAACCGAAATTCAATTTCTGCATAGTTTGAAAACCAATTGAGTTTCTAAGCAACATAGTTACTCTAAAAAATTATTTCACTATATTATTATAATAAGGACTTCCTGGACAAGAAACCATTTTATTTTTTTATCAAATCATTTTAAAAACTTTAGATTCAAAAATTATTCATATATAAGTATACCGTGCAAGAGATAATAATTAAAAGCCGTGTCCACCCAATTGTAAATTTGAGGGTATGTCACAGATTTTGCACAAAGTGTTTTCCTGAATTTCTTTAACTTCCAGTCATTCCATTTCTTTCGATTTTTTACTCACACATATAAGCAGTACTCATCCTCCTCCCTCCGAGAAAAAAGCAAGCGTTCCAGACACACGCTCTCGCTATCTCCTTCCTTAAAAATATGCCAACCTAACCAACCAGCCAGCTAACCCTTCCTAAACAATGTTTCACTTCTACTCTCTTCCTCTCTCTATGGCTTATTTTCACAACACGTTTTTTCCGTTGACTTAAAAAAATATTGTCATTAATTTTTTTCTCTCCAAAACAACTAGCCAAAAATCCGTCGCGTTTTGCGGGCTCGTCGATATTAGTAATGGTTTTACTCTGTCGTTGACACGAATGGCTCGCGCCTTTTTTGACTCCCTCTCTAGAAAAGCACGGAGGAAGAGGCATGGGGGCGTCACAGCCCCCCTTTCCTCTGAAGCCGGGGTCTCCTCTGTCTTATCGACTAATTGACGTGTGTGTTTTTAATGACTGGCGAACGGGGATGTACTGCCATTTGCTTTGGAAGCTACTTGCCTATGCGTTCCCTCCCCCCGCCCGAAGCCGGGAATTATAATTTTTAATTTATGATGCACTTCAGCTGATTACTAATTAAAGAGAGAGGAAAAACGAAAGGGGATGCTTAGAAGAGAGAGAGAAGCACTGATGGCAAGGCTTCGGCGCCGTTACAAATTCTCTTTCTTTCTTTCTTCGCACTCCCCCCCCCCCCCAAACTTTCTTTTTTCTTTTTTCTCTACACTCTTTTTCTTCAGCTTCTTTGTCGAATAAAAATAAGAGTTGTAAATGCTACGTGGTGGCTTTATATTTTACGGCCACGAGGACAAGGATGTCAAAACATATATATTTTTTCTAGGGACGCCTTTTTTTCTCTTCTTCTTGTTGTTGTTAAATCAAAACAAATACAAATGAGAAAAAGAGAGATCGAAAATCGTGGATTTCTTTTCTTTCGTTTGAAGGATTGTTTTCCTAGTTGCTTCTTGTTTTGGAGAGTGACAATCTTGAGCATGTAAACGAAATTTAATAACTAAGTAACGGATTGTATGGTAATGAGTAAACACGCGTGGATTTTGATTGATTACGGTAAAAGAGGAGTATGCTTTGAAATGTAATGAAGTAATTTTAATTCCGCAAGTATATTTACATAATTCATCATCCTGAAAATAATTTTGTGTCGAAAATTCTAACATACTACGTTTCCATGCAGTCGGGCTCTTATTTAATAAGAATTTGGTAAAAAGTTCTGAAATATAGATCACAATATTACCATATTACATCAGCAGTTACCATATTATCAAATAGAGTTTTATTTTTACGTTTAAATACAACTAATTTAAAATAAAGAAAAATCTACAATACCCGTCTTCGTTACAATTTCGCCATCTCTTTTTAACATAGAGAAGATTTTCTATTTTTTCGAAATTATTAAAAAACGAATTTAATGAATGACTTACAATAGATGTATGACAGTTTAGATAGGGACATTAAGTACATTCCGTAATTCACAATGAAAATAATTAGATTTGTTTTGTTCCTTTTTTTCCAGTTACTTTGCCATATAAAAATAAAAGTTGTAAATGATTGATTTCTTTCGAAAATCCGTTAGCTCTTGATTTGTCTGAAAGATAATATTCCTGCATGCTTTTGTTTATACAAGCTTTGTACGTGCTTTGTGCACATTACAGACAAAGAAATATGTTGGAACATCTCATCTCTATCATTGATGCTAATTTTCTATCCTTAAATTTCTGAATTACTAGACGCAATAATATATGCATAAAAATCAATTATGATGTCAAGCTAAATCTATTTTGTTGTGAAATGGAAGCCATTAAAATTGAAACAAACAATGAACAAAATGAAACAAAATTCATAAAATCTCCTTTTGCTTTTCTTTTACCTTGTTATCTTAGTTCATACGCAAATTTTAATTTGTTAATAATCATTTGAAAATGTTAAATTTTAATAAATTCTTTGAAAAGTATATTTCAATCTAAAACGTTCCTTACAGTAAAATAGATACTTGTATCGCATCATGTGTGTAGATTCTGACACCCAGTCTCTTTTTTTCTTCTTCGGCTTGTATACTGCATGAAGAAAAGAGAAAGTTGCTTACCTGCTGCTGAACACGCAGTCAAGAATATCGATACATATCAATTTCTCCTGATGCGTCTTTATTTTATTGTTAAACCTGAGAAGTCACTTCATTCTCCAAGCTTCTGAGCCACACCATTGTGAGGGTGTTTGACACAGGACAACAGATTTAACGTGTCCCACGCCCATACACACGATTTATCTTTAGTTGAATCGAGTCTCGAACTCAAGACCTTACCACCAGGCCATCGCGACCCAGCTAGAAGAATGAGATGATTAGATTTTTGATTCAGCAGAGTATTAAAAGAATTTCCGATCTTCTGCTCTGTACTGCTTAACGTCTTCAGTTCGAGGTAATTTTTTTAGTTCTAAATTGTGAAGTACTAAAATAACTGCTTCAGATTTGACGTTTGAATCCGCATGGCTGCTTGCAGACCTTTATATAAACCAGTTAGGAAACTGAATGGTTTGAAATTTCTTCTCTATATTTGAGCTTCTTTTAATTATCCTAAGCATTTTCTTCCGTTTTAAACTTCATCGAAGCAAATGAGAATTACAGAAAATCAAACAGAAAGTGACACACATTTGTTATAGACTATATTTCAAAACATTCCAGATTTTGTATTTCCCTTTTATTTAAATTGTGCAAATAGAAGTTATGTTCTCAAAAATTATGAAAATATTATTTTAATTTTAATTTTTCGTTACCCTTTTAATTTTTATAAATGTGGGCGACTGACCAACTTTGCCTGTATCTGTTGGAACTCATATCCCTTCTCTTTGCTTTTAAAGCAAGTAATATTCACGAATGATCATTCACGATGATTTTAACCCTGACTCCTATGGTTCTCCTTACAAAAGAAATGGATTGTGGTTGTAATATCTTAATAATTCATTTTTAATTTCAGTTCAAATGAATTATTCCAGTGATCAAATTTTAACGAATTAATATGAGAAGAAGCGAGTTAGCGTCTTTCGTTATTCGTCTGTTTATTATGGGAAACTCTAACCAGTCTGGCAAATCCAAAACAGAAATTTATGCAAATGATTTCAGACGTACCCAATGACATTGAAAATTAATTTGAAATAAGTAATATTAGTGATAGTGAAATATTTTTTTACGAAGAAAAAAATACCTGTCTGGCTCTTAACCGGTGATAGATATGGTGATTGTCGCGGCCACGGTAGAGTGTTAACATCCCTACTGGCATGTCAGATTGTAATTGTGGTATGGGTCTTAGCATTTTCATGCTGTAATGAACCTCCAACTACCCGTGCATGGATGATATCGCGTCGGGCTGTGCCAACATTCTGAAATACATTTTTACATTCAAGGACACAGAATGGCATTAATAATATTGTGTTTTATTATATGACTTAAAAAATATGCGAGAATTAAGACCTTGTGCTTTTCACGGTATATCGTTGTCAATGAATTAAATTCAGTTATGCTTTTTTCAGAGATAAAATTTCGGACTTATTATTTGCGAATCCTTTCTTACACATGGTCTTACTTTACATTTTTGAATATCCTTATACATCATGGTTAGAAATCTTCAGTCATATGTGATTTCAGAAATTCACTCAATGAATATACAAATGAGGTGCCTTTGCAGCTGATTTCCTAAATATTGATCTCCCTCGAACAAATAACAATTTCTTCATAATCAATGAATGCAACCTGACAGCTTTATTCTCATTTAAGATTTAAAATTTTAAAATATGAAAGCTTTGGGTATACGTCAAGGTACAACGACAAGGAATCCGAAATTTTCCGAGTTATACCGCCGAAAAGGCTTATCTTGTGCTTTTTTCTAACGCATTGTCATAAAATTCAAACTGATTTGCCTTCTAGATTGGATTTGGAGTTGTTGCTTTTATGCATTAAGTTCGTTTATTTAATCTGCTACTTCTTCTTTTCCTTGCATTGAGCTAACTGATTTGTCTCTTGTGCAGAGAAAATGATTATTTATTCTGTTGCAGCTATCGGTGTCTAGAGAGACGAGAGAGTGTGGAGATATGTGTGTTCTGCAAAGCATGCACCATTCAAGTTGAGTCCTTCAGCGCCCTTTCTTTGCCCCCCTTTTTTCCCGGACTACTGGAGGAATTAGTCGCCATGACAACCAAATCCCCCATTCGGGTCCTCTGGGTGGCAGCAAAAGCTACGCTTCACTGCAAGATAAAAAAAAAAAAATCGTTCTGATCCCCTTTTCTGTGTCCCCCATCCCAGAACGTGGCCTTTGACCCTAGAGGTAGATATTTTACCGGGAGGAAGCAGGCATTGGAATCGACTGTGAAATGTCTCGAGCTTTTCATGGCATAGTGGGAAGATCTTGCGATTTCCCTAAGGAGGAAGGAGTCATTTACCAAAAATTAGAAGGACCACTTCCTTCTCACACTTTTCATTTAGCATGGCTTTCAAAAAAATCTATAGGGGTTCTTAAGTGCTTTGAAAAGTGCATGCATTTTTTTTCAGAGATAGCATTGCCTGGCTTCCTGCATGTGCTGGCTACGTCATTTACTTTAAATCATTAAAGTAAATGACGGATGTTGAGCTGGACTAATTTGATTATTTCATTTAGTTAAAATTGCTTACTGGAATTAATATTTTGAGAAACTTCATCATTGAAGGAAGATAAATGGAGACAAGAAGTACATGTGACAGTTTGTTGAGGAGTGATTTCCTAGACTGATGTCATTGAAAGTCTGGAAATGGTTCTCGGCTTTCTGCTAGCATTCGCTACAGTGAAGAGACTTAATCTGAAAAAGAGACTTCAAAATATAATGGAATTTAATCATTTTTCAACTGAAAATCTTGGTCATAGAAAGTGCAACCTATTCGGATTTAAGAAGTTGAAGGAAGAAATTTAAGAAATTACAACTATCTATAAATATAACTAGCATGGATAATTTATATGAATCCCATATAGATAGACCGCTTCATATAAAAATGAATATTGCTTCATTCTTATTATTTAATTTTCTGCATTCTCAAATTAGACCACCGCTATAAAATTCAAAATATCTTTTTTCTCAACTGATGAGTTTCTAATTGTTTTTAATAATTTCAAGATTATCCTAAAAGGAGAAAAATGGAAATTTCATATTTATGAAACTTAAACGGGGTCAAAAATTCATTTTCATTCGGAAGATCAGGATCTAATTTGATGTTTGTGGTTCAAATTCTCAGTAAACTAATTTGCATGTTTTATTTGAAATAGGCTGAATATTTTCCACCCGATAATTTCACAGGTAATACATTGATCCCGAGTTTAAAGAGCCATGGAACTGGCTGTATAAAATAGATCTAAGAATCGAATTCCTGTCAGGTAATCTCTTTGCTCATTTAAGAGGTAAGACTCTAAAAGAATTGACTCCTCCTGCTACTATATTGGGTTTTTAGTATATTAAAGTTTGTAACATAATTTATTGAACATATTTTACAAGAGTATTCTCTTCGTCTGGACAAAAAAAAGTGCTAGTGAATTTGATTTAAAAACATTTTTCTTTCACCCTCTAGTGTACATATACATTAGAAAGCTAAATAAGCTTTATCATAATATTAATTATAATATTAATATATAATATTATATAGAATAAAAAAAATGATATGTTTAATTAGCAAATTTGTTGCCTATTTTTACTTAGTGGATACTAATTACAAAACAGCGTATTATCAAAATTTTCACGATCCCAAAACTCAACTGATCCAATAGAAGCCACAGTTAACAGTTTATTCAGACCGGATTTATAAGAATTTTTTATTAGACATATACATTAAGCCTTTCAATATCATAATGTGCTACATCGCATTATGTGTACTATATCAATTAACAATTCATTAAGGTTTTTAACTTATTTTAATTTGTTACAGTTTTTATCCAGAGTTTTCAGAATTTCTTTCGTTGTGAAAATGTGTAGAAAATCTTGGAGAAACATCTTTCGAGTACTTAAATAACGTAAACTGATCTATTCCCACAATCCAGAAAATTTTTATATTTCCGCTAATTGTAGTTGCCAGCTCACTCAAGCTGAATTTTCTTTAAAAGCTCTTCCAGCAGTTTCTTTGCAACCGAGAGGTTACCTTGCATGAAATGTTTCAAAAATAACAACTCGTCATCCTAGAAGATGTTTTCTGTGTGGAGAAGGACATCTCCATACCTAAGCTTCTTCTCTCTTTATATTCTTCAGCTTATAAGTCCCATCGAGGATTCAGCAACTGCCCAATTAACATTGTACTGGCTAATTAAGCCTCAGGGAGTTCAAGTAATCATATTTGCGAACGGGAAATTTTTATTACATAATTAAATCGTCCCAAGTTTGAGCTGATATTTATTGTTAATCCTGGATAATAATGCCTCCGTGAAACGATGTTGTAAAACGAAAATGACAAGGATGCAAGTGATGAGCATCGAAGTGTCATCATTAGAGATGCAACGCAGAATCTTCTCAGAGGCTATATTGGGATCGTTCCAACGGCTTTTTTCTGAACTTCCCAATGCGATAACATAATCAACCTTTGCTATTGATACATAGGAAAACTATGGATTTTCTTCTATGGTTACTAAGAACCAAGTGTGTTGTGACACTTCAAATTAAACGTATGATTTTGCCGCGGGCTTATAGATAAGTTAAGAAGCAGGGTAATTAATCGCTATATGGTTATGTGAAACGTGTAAAGAAATTTTAAATAAAAATATAATAATTTTCTGCTGATACCGGTTGCCGCAGTGGATAAATTTTCTATGAATTTTTTTTACTGTCCTGTTTTTTTCATTCTGGCTTAAATTTTTCTAGTTTTACTGAAAAGGAATTTAAAATGTTCAACTACTTGGATTATAAAAGTTCCTTCTCCACTTTAGTGATTCAACATTATCTTGAATTGGATTAAAAAATTGATGGAATAATTTCCAAATGAGCAAACATACTTATCAATAAGGATATTCTAAAAATTTTAAATAGGTCTGAATTTCATATTAGGAAATTCTTTCTTTGTACTCTTAAAGAATATTTTTTAGTTAGTTTCCGTTGCCGTGAACTGAAAATATGTCAATACATTTTTTGATTATGCAGTGGAATCTCTCTTATTCGACAACAACCTGACCTCGCCGATGCCCGATAAGAGATTTTTTTGGATGATTGAATATATCTTTCTAGAACTTAACCTGTTCATGCTTCTTGGAGTCCCTCTGTAGATACTGCAGAATGTGAAGTTCGTTGGTCATGTTTTTCGATTTATCGGTCACGATTAATTAAATAATATCGAAAATTGACAGAATATTAAAAATTAAAACACACACATGTAGAACAATACTAACAAGAAAAAGGCATAAAAAAGAAGACAAAAAACTGACGAATTGAATAAATATCATGGCAAGCCGCTCATCAGGAGAGAAAGCACATCCATGATATTGAAAAAGGTCTTTTCTGCTAAAGGAATGCAGAAATAGCTTTCTCTTTTTCTTATATATATATATATATATATATATATATATATATATATATATATATATATATATATATATA
>BGPR01000004.1:5152977-5194095 GCA_013235015.1 Araneus ventricosus | reverse complement strand
ATATATATATATATATATATATATATATATATATATATATATATATAACATCATGGTTTCTGTGAGGTATAAAGGTGTAATTCCAAAGAAGACAGCAGTCGTTGACGAACGATGAACAGTTTCTTTATTTGATTTATAGGTTTCAGCTGATTTGGGGATAATTAATAATAATATCAAGCCATACTTAAAGAATTAAGAGACGCGAAGAGTAGTCACCGGCGGCGAAGAAACAAGTCACGCCAAAGCGGGCGTCTGGTAGGAAGGTTACATGGTTTTAGAAAGAGGAAGTTGCACCGTCGCAGCGAGATTAAGTAGTATTGTAAAAGAGGGGAATTCCCGAGCGTTAGAGCGGTTGAAACTGGATTTCAGTCAGTTAAAGTGACAGTAGTTAGTGTGTTAAGTTGTGTGCTAGAGCTTAAGTAGAAATAATTTTACGAATTAAATTTCGAGTAGAATTTTTAAAATTAGGAAAGTGTTAATTTATTACATATATATATATATATCAAAACAAACAAGAAACAAAGGACAGAAAAAGACAAAAATTTAATAAATTGAAAAATATGATGGCGAGCAACTCGTCAGGAAGAGAAGCCCGCCTATGATATTAATAAGTCCTTTTTCTGCTAACGACATACGGAAAAACGTAAAAAATTTTAGCGCTATCCCCTCCAAAAGCACAAGACAATTAAAAATGGAAAAATTCTGGAATAAAAGACAAATACAATGAAGATGATCTAAAAAATCGAAAGCAGAAAATCCGAAAACATAAGACCTAGATAAAAAAAATACACTAATATTCACAAAAGAATAAAAGAGAAAAAAAAGGAAAATTCTTACCACCGCCAGGGATAAGCGCACGAGACTGTAAGTCGCAAGAGGAAATGTCGCCAAACCAGTTATTGTTGTTGTCAAACAGAGGAAGAAGATGAGAAAAAGGTCTTGCCGATAGCACCTAATTCACTGCTTGAGATATCGTCGCATAAAGTTTTCAGGAATAACTTTTTTGAAAAGTTTATCAAACAAAAGCTTTGATTGTCTCGATTTTGAATTTTCATTTGAACAAATAGATTTAATCCGAGAAAATTGAGTTAGAATTTTGTTTCTATAAATCTTAATAGAAATATTAGAAGACCAACAGGAAAGTCGGCTCACACTAAAATTAATAACCTTTCTTTTGTCATATATATCGATACAAAAGTTATTAACAACATGTTTAATATCCAGACCTAAAAAATCCGTTTCAAACTGATTACTGTTTGTTTGTTTAAGAAGCAAGGCTGAAGGATAAATATTTTTCCACGTATTATTAAAAGTTCCGTGATTAAAAACAATAAGATCATCTACATACCTGAAAGCCTGAGGATGAAAAAGTAAATAATTCTTTTCAAAATAATAAAGGAAAAGGTTAGCTGTAATAGAATAAAAAGAAGATCCTTGTGGAATGCCATGAGATTGGGGAAAAATACTTTCCCATTGTAAATAAAATGATTAAATATGCAAAATTTACGTAATTTATCCCAATACTCAAAATAAATATTGAGAATATTTTTGTAATCAAGAAAGTAAGAGTTGAGCACCTCTCAAAGAGTGAAGAAAGGAAAGCTTGTAAAAAGATCTTTGAAGTCGAAAGTCTCAATAGAAGAAATACTGTCTTTATTATTGTGAAGGAAATCAATAACCGGCTTATTATTGATAATGATCCAAGTGAAACCTTCTGAACAGATGACATCCAGTAATTTTTTTAACAGATTAAAGAAAATGTATCCAGGTTGCTTCATGTATGATGAAGTTCCACAAATGATGAAACGATAAGAAATAGGATTTTTGTGGAATTTTGGATTAATAGTAATGTAAGGAAAGCATAAATTGTATTTCTTAATTTTGAAGAATTTATAGAAAGCAAGAATTGTTTTGGCAATTGTACTCATATTAAAGTTGGACTTTTTGTACGTTGCTGAATTTTGAAATTCCTTATCCAGAAGATTACATTATTTGCATATAAAAGCATAATTATTGGAAGCTTTGTCGATTGGGGTGATGATGAAATTACTTTTTAAATCTTCAATAGCAATTTTAATATTAGAAAAATTAAAAGAATGTATATATATATATATATATATATATATATATATATTCTTACACCAAAATTTCATAAAAATAAAATATGTAAAAATAAAAATTTCAAGCGTAACGAATGGGAGTTATAGTTATACAGTCGACGCTCGTTATAACGACCCTCTGCGTCCCACAGCAAAAGGTCTTTATAACGAGTGGTCGCTATAGTGGATATAATTAAAAACTGCACGCTCATATAAATAGGCGATTTTTAAAGAGATTCCAACTAAATACTCAACCTATTTTTTATCATTGGTATGAAAGATAAAATTTTATCAATTAAAAATATATTTCTAAAACAGATTTTAAAGTAGAAAATAAAGGGAGTTACATACTTACAAAACATTTATTTTCTAAAGAAAAAATCAGAAATGGTTGTTTGTCTTTTCTGCATATGTGCTTTTTTCAAAACATAATTTTCCATTTCAGTTAAAGATGATAAATAATGTTCTGCCTTTAAAAAAACATTTTAAAGTCTCAATAGCACTTGAAACATTTTTTTATTCGTGGCTATTCTAATTTCCGCGCGGTGGTGAGTAATTAGGTAATCCCAAAGTCAAAGTTGAACTGTAACACTGAAGACTCTACATCTAAGAAACTTGGCAATACAATAATCAAGATAATTTACGTTGAGAAACATGTTCTTTTTGGAAAAATACCGGGAAGAGTGTTCGCTGAATTCGGACGTTGTATTGGGATTAGACGACATTGTGCGGTCGTTATACCGGAAGTAAAATAACATAGCGCATAGGGAAACACAGTTGGGGATTTTATCACTGGTCTTTATAATGGAATGGTCTTTATAATGTGTGATCGTTATAACAAGCGTCGACTGTGTAAAGAAAACAGATAAAATTTTTTTTAAATATCTGCAAGAGATTATAAAACAATTAAAAGTACAAAATAATACAGTTATTATTAATAATAAATATGAAATTATAAAGAGTATTAAAGATATAAATATTTATTCTGTGCATAATTTTGACTTTCAAGATTTATTCAATACTATAGATATTAAAGATAAGATGAAAATTTTAATACAGATTCATGAAGATTTTAGCATAAATAAAATGATTAATATTAAAAAAATATAAAACATTAATAGAAGTTATATTAAAAGAAAATTATATTAGCTTTGACGATAAATTATACCAACAAATTAAAGGACTCTAGCTAATTTATATTTACACTATCTTGAAAAAGAAAATATTTACAATAATTCTTATATCATGTATAGATATATTGATGATATATTAATATGTTCAACAGTAGAAGACTACACGCCACAAATTGACTTTTATCCAGAATATTTGATATTACTAAAAATTAATGAAAGTTTTTCTTCTGCAGATTTTCTAAATCTTGAAATAAAAATAGTTGATAATAAATTAAGCACTGAGATTTATGATAAAAGACACACTTTTCAGTTCAATATAAACAAGTTACCTTTTTGGAATAGCAACATTAGTCGTCAAATTTATAGAAATATCGTCTTAAACTATATTCATAGAAGCACTATTTTAGTCACAGACAGATTAAAACAGCGGTCTCATATTGATACATTTCTTGAAAATGCTATGAGATATGGGTATCCTATAAATTTCATGTATGCTTATGTTAATAAGAAATATTTAACACCATTAAATTAAAAGTCTTTTAGATTTATTTTTGATGTGATCATATATAATGGAATTAACAAAGATTTTAGTAAATCACTTCATAGGTAGATGGCACCACGAGATTAAGAATAAGATTACATCATATATTCATTTATTTATTTTTATGTACATTTCCAAATAAATATATATTATTACAAAAGGTTAAATTTAATTTATAGTGATGCATTTGATTTTATATTGTTTTATTATAGTATTAAAAGCTTAATTTAGAAATAATATTTTCACTTTAAATGCGGAACTGTCTTTAGGATAATGCTGAAGTCTTAACAATAACTTTAACTATCGAATTGATATGTTATAAGTTATTTACGTTCTCGTTTCTAATCTTGAAAGATTTGGGGGATATATTCCCCTATTTTTTCGTTTTTCTAACAATTGGCTTTCACAGAGGGTTAGCACCACAAAATCTAGATTTAATGCGACTTATCAGTTCCCAAGGCTGATACGCATTTGATTGCAGATTTCAAATTCTAGGTTGTCTTTTTTCATAGTGTAATAGTCTTTAATCAAACTATTTTTTTGCAATTCATTTGTATGATTATTGATAAGGTAATTTGATTTTAATTTTAATTTTTAGATTAATATTTGCATATATTGAAAATATAACTCAGGTTTTGATTAATTGAAATATTTAACTATATATATAAAAGAAGCAAAACATAATAGAAAACAATAAAATAAACTTTCATATGAAATTCGAAAAGATATGAAAAACGAATTGAAAATATATCCGAGTAAAGAAAAAATGCGAATATAACTGATGAAAAAAATATATCACATACGCAATGAGCGCTCTGTTAACACTTTTTTAACGCCAGTCTGCAGCATAGACCTCAGCAAGTATTTTGATAAGTCTTTTTTATTTTGTTTTGCATGTTTGTATACAACAAGTTATATTTTGGTTTATATTACTATATATATATCATATGCCTAAATTTCGTATTTAAATATATATATATATATATAATTTCTGATTACAAAAATTATTTGAACCGTTCTAAAGTTTATGATTATTGTAGATATATATTCTCGATAACGTTTATGTTTATATTATTCCAGAAGAATAAAAATAATAGCTTTCATTTTCAAGTTCAGGAAAATCTTTTCTCACATCGTTAAAGAAATGCAATTTAGTTAATTTCATTTGACACACATTAAAAGAATAGAGAAATGCTTTCATATTACCTAGAAAATTTATACTTTTTATTAAAAAGAGAGTTTACAAATTTAAAATAATATACATAAATGAACAATACACATTTAAAAATTATAAGAAAATACTTATTAGACGATAGCTGAAAATTTTATTTTGAATCTGAGAAAGTTAAATATACATGAGGAAGGAAAATTAAACTTATTATTATTGCGTTTTTTCTATTGTTAATGGAAGTTTTAGCAAAATAATTTTTGTTTCATTAAAATTTTAATATGATTTCTGATCTGCAAATTACATTTGTAAACAAACATTTAAAGTTTTTCAATAAATTCTCTATAAAATATTCTTTTTCAAATCTCAGAAAACTTATTGTAGTTTAAATCCTTAAATAAATATATTTAATTTTTATTCCTTCCGAAAGGAATTTTAATCAAAATTCATAATGAAAGAATATATTCCTATTCAACAAAAGCAAAATGCAGAAAATTATCAATAACTTATAAATTATAATAAAATAAAATATTAAAAGAAAAATTGTTTTAAACTATTAAATTGATTGATAAAACCATATACTTAATATCTATTTTCGCTCCTTACTTCTCATTCATCTTTCTCAAGATTCGAAAAGAAATGTTCATCAATATTTTTTAAAGAAAAAAATCTAAATTATCATTGTATAATGTTAGATTTTTAGTAGATATATTACTCCACATTGCGTCTATTTCTTCGTCCTTTTCATACATAATTCATAATAATTAAAATTGACATTATTGCAGATTAATTGTTACATTAGTTAATTGCATACCAAGCCAGATTACTTTCAAAAATTTAAAAGCATATATTTAGATTCGACAAAAATCAATCTTTCATAAAGCTGGCTATCTTAGACCAAAGAAAAAAAATTTCAACTAATCTTTAAAATGCAGCTAGAACTTGGTAGACAACGTGTTTGGGAGGCAAATTATATTTAATGTTTGCATTAATGCATTTTCTTTAAATATATTTTCTTTCATTTAATGCGTAGAGAAAATAAATGATTTTGAGAACATATTAATTTATCAGTATTTTAAAAAAAGAAATGATAATTGTGATTGCTGATATGAAAAATTATAAAAAAATATTTACTCAGTATTCAACATTTTTAGCATTATTAAATTTTTTTATTCAACTTCCTAGACGTCCTTTTAATTTGCCTAATTATTTTTAGAAACTGAAAAATTACTTTATACCTTCTAGGCTTAAGCAGATAGCATATTATTATGAAACAATTTTGGTTTTTGCTTTTCTTTTTTATATATATTCGTATTTCTATAGTTTAGATCACATTGAATATTCATCCATACAGAAAAGAATGCACGGATCACTTTGTTACAAAGTATAAAATGATTGAGCGTGTTGTCGAAGACTGATTGTCTACCTTGTTTTAGTTCAAGGTAACGGAATACTTAACTACTTCCTAATTCATTTTGCTTCTGCATTTCACCGCATTCACTTACTTTGGCGAGCCACAGGCTACTTCTAAGTACTATAATTAACTTGTCATCTTGTCAAATCACTTAATTGTCAACTCTTTAACTACGCACATTATAAAGAAAGCGAAAACTAACATTGCGATTAAATGCATCCCTTTGCAGAATTCTTAAACAGCTTTCGAACGAGTAAGGCGTAAAAAATATATAAAAAAAGGCCCGAAGACGGTACTACCTGATCTAAAAAATCAACAACAGCATCAAAACTTTTTTCCCTTTCCTACTTATAGAACGATATGTGTAAGTGAAGTGGATGAAAAAGAAGGTGAAAAGACTATGCCACAAAAAATGAAAATTGAATTTTATTCATTATACTGTTAACATTAAGTTTGCAGCGCACGTTTTCTTGTTCGCCAACCGAGTGGTAGTATTTTCCCGCCTTACTTTTTTATTCTTTTTTTATGGTGAAGCAACCCAGCTGCTCCGTGGCTACTATTGTGTGCGTGTCTGACGTCATCGGGGTAGAAGGAATTTTCTGCTGCTCCAAGGGCACCACGCGGAGGCCCGATTATTCCCGAAAGTTCATATTTCTCAGGGTAACAGGAATCAGCGGAAGGAAAGATAATCCGATACTGATTTTTTATGCGCATACAAAATGTGTCAACAAACTTTCGCTTTCTTTTTATATAGAGCATATTCGAAATGAGGGAAAGGGTGAATACTCATTTTCCCTAAACCTTGACCTTCTAGATCCGGTGGAATGAAACATATGGAAGGTTTGACATTATTTTATTTTCGTTTTATATAATACAGCAGAGCATCAAAAATAAAGTTAAATTTATCCTTATAAGTTCTATTTTATTTTTGAGTATACTTATTTTGATGATGATTACTTACAACTTAAAAATAAAATTATAACATCAAAAATAAATTTACTTAATCTTCCAGATCCGGTGGAATGAAACTATAGAAGGTTTCACATTATTTTATTTTATTTTCGTCTTATATAATACAGTGGAACATTAGAAATAAAATTTAACTTACTGGAAGCAAATGTATGATATTTTATGAAGGAGCCTTAACTAGGTACGCAATGTTATGTAACGATTGTTTATTTTATTCGAAATTTTTTATTGATGGTTTAGGCCGAAAATGATAAATTTTAACACATTTCAAAGGCTAGTGACTTCATGTATGAAAAAAAAAGCCTGTTTATTCAATAATGCAGTTTTATGTATAAACTGAATTTTGAGAGTAAAGAAATTTCTTATTTAATATTTTATTTAGAAACAAGGTAGAAAATGGGATTTAAAGGAATAGAATCAATCATATGACAGGTTAAAGTTGAAATATATGGACTTAAAATAAACTTCTTTTTTGTGTTGTAGGTGCAACTAATTCTTCACGTTTTAGTTACATTTCTTTTTACAGTTTATTTTGAACAACAAAAATAAAGCCAAATTTCTTCGTAAAGTTTATGACTATTGAATAATGCAACTTACTCAATTCATATTTCCGATCGAAATTCAGAACGTGACATGAGAGAGAACACAGCTATTTATGTTACGGAATTTGAGAATAAGCTTTTCTTATTTTTTTTTATAAAAGAATTTTACGGTTAACTTCATCATCAATCTCAAGTAAAGGGTTTATTAATATTAAAATTAAGGCGTGGATATACATATCATATGAATATTTCACTGTTTAAAAAAATTCCTAAGAATTAACATATTAATGTATCAGTATTAGTCAGCTTGAAAGTTTTCAGCGTAATAATGAAGTATTTTTTATCCAAACAAAATGATACTAACGCGACTAATAGTTTTGGTAATAAATTAATTAATATTTTAAAATATTAATGTCTATTATAAAATTCAGTATATTAATTAAATAATCAAGCAGATAGCAAATTTATTAAAATTATTATGACTTAAATTAAAGTCGTTTAATATAATCTTTTCATCGACATACATTTTTATATCTACTTTTGTAGTTTGATTTTGTATTACTGCTATTTAATCTATTTAATTTGAAAAATATTTATTTTAATTTTATATATTAATTTATTTAATTTTACATTCTTGTTACTAAAATCGATATAACGGGCACCGATCTATTTGATTATATATTTATCTAATAAGGATGCTATTTACAGAGAAATTTATGAGTTATTAAGCACGCACAAACTATTAGTTACGAATCTGAATTTGGATCACCCTTAGTGATAATTGCATAAATCGTAGCAAAAACACTTCATTATAAAGAGATATTACGCAAGAAAATATACTATAAATAAGAAAACGTGTATATTGTTTTAATGTAATTGTTACATTCCAAGAGGGGGGGGGGAAACCGTTTACCAATTTTTTTTAAATATTTGCAATCAGGCATTATTTGTAATTTGAATGATCATACAATAATTAAGAGTAAGAAATTATTCAGCGCCTTAATTTTTCTCAGTAATTTGAAAGTCACCGTTGTTTGGTCCAGTCAGCAGGAAATATATTCTACGACAGACACATATGATGGCAGTTTCCAAGGGTCAAGGAACGTCACCCAAATATTTCTTATATTATAATAGCCACCCTTGCAAACCAGTTTTTCCTTCGTAATTTGCATATTTAATGAAAGCATCTTTAAAGGGGCAAATTCACAAAAAGAGCGGTTTTTAAGTGAATGCTAAAAATTACTCTAGCATGTATCCAGCATTATTCATTTTCTAGTATGATCTATTGGTCAAACATCCGTTAAAAGTGCAGTAAAGAATTTGAATGCGAAATGACTTTAGAAATTACAGGAAAATTGAAAAAGATTTAGATGCCTGCTGCTGCATGCTTAGCCAGAAGCTATCCTGGTTACAAATACTTTAAAACTAGTTTCTTTATCTAACTAGTTTCAAGAGTGGAAGTCACATATACAGTAGCTGTTACCTAATATCATTGTGTTTTTATTATGATGTGAAAGTAAGTTACGATATGTAAACATCTCTTATACATAAACGCAGGTAAACAATTTGGTTCGATAATCGGAATATGCGCTTTGCTTCATAAGTTTAAATAATTAGAAAGAAAATATTCATAAGCATCCAATTTATTAAATAAAATCATTAAGAAATATATACGACGAAACTCAGAAACCATACATTTTACAGAGTTGAATTCATTGCTTTGATTTGAAAGGTAAATTTATTGCTGCAAAGAAAATCTATTTTTGTCAAAGTCATTGATAAGAAAGACTTGAAGATAGACAGAAAGAAAAGAAATTTCAAGCGAAAATTATCTTGCAGAATAAATATGAATATCTCTAATTTCACAAGTAAAATTTACTAATGAGAGTGATGTTAATGACACATATAATCTCAGAAAATGCTTTTATAAGATCAGCATGGAATCTTAACTAATTATATGTCTTCAAGTTACGTTTAACGTCTAGTCTAATTTAATTAATGTGGAGGCAGTCTAATTAAAAAACTAAATGTGAATTCTTCTTTGAAAAGTCGACTTCATTTACAAAACATTGTTACGGCAATCTTATATATTTATCAGATATATTAAGCAATTAAAACTTTAAGAATGTTGATATTGTACAGTTACAACAATAAAAGAAATTATGCTCACGTTTATTTACATTCCGGAACAAAAATCATTTGTCACTAATATTTTGTTGATTTTTTTAAAATATTTATAAACATAAATAATTGTACAGTTTAAAAAAATTTCCAATAAATAGTGCTAAAGGGTTAGTGCCACCGTCTATAAATTGCACGATAAAAAAGTAAAGATGAAATGGAGAAGGGGAAAAAACACCCGCAACCCCGTTATGGATAGATCTTTCTTCTGAATAGTCAGATCACAGTCTAAAATAAGTAACGGTAATCTTATTCCGCACTGACACACACATACAACAAAAAAAGAAAACCTCACTGCGAAGAGTAAGAGAAAAAATCGCCAAGTTCAGGGCCAATTATGAAATACTTTTTCTCCTATAAAAAGAAATCGCAGATTAAAAAAAAAATACGCGCGATGATAGATGGCCAAATATGAAAACCCCGCTTTACGAAAATTGAAGAAACGATCCTATTGAGAGTATCGCCATCTGCAGGAGGGTTTTTAAACTACGCGGCTCTTCCAGGACTATCACACATATAAAAACAGTCAAGATGGCGGACGGTTGGCTTCGGTACTTTTCTCGAATATAAACAAGAAGATTAGAGATTACTCATCAACTCTTGGCCTTGAAGGTAAAATTTTTCCTATTTTTGCCCACTAATGGCTATTCCCCGAAAGTTCCAAGCTTTTGCTTCCAGTTTCCGAGTTCTTGTTTTTATTGATTTCCATTTATTTTTTTTCCGGTCAGTGGTGCGAAAAAAAAAATCGCCCAGTGATTCCAGTCACTAGATCGTTTCGCTTTAAGCTGTCCGTGTTGGGAGAAACCGCGCTTACTTTCGGCATGGTTAACACTTTTCTTTTTCAGCCAGAGTACACTGGGATCAAATAGATTAATTTATTATTATTGTTCTGTGTACCGTTGTTGGGTGCGTTACCGGCGGCGGCGCGTAGTTTCTGAATTACTTACACGTGTTTTAGAATTTTCGACAGCGGGTATTTTTCGTTTTAAGCGTGGTTGAAATTCCGGCGCATGGCAACTCCCGCGCTTTCTACTGCTCATCGGTATTCTGCGTCGGTCCACAAATAAAAACAATTTCTTCCGTCTTAACTGTTTTGGAAGTTTATTTTCTTTCGTTTAGCTCAATGTGGGTTATTTCTTTTCCGTATTTTGATACAAAAAATAAACTTCAAACTTTCTTAAAATTCTTTTTTATATATATTTTCTTTTTGTGAATCTGCAAAAAGAATTGGATATCGCAGCTGAAATGCATTTGGACATTTATTTCTATGCAAAACCAAAACCTTCTAATTTAAATATATAGAATGTTTAAAAAATAAATGTTGATAAAAACTTATTTTTCTAAAAAGAAAGCTTTTCTTTATATTCGATAGACTCTGCTGAAATGAATGTAAGTTAAAAAAGTTTTGTTGATTTTAACATCTGGAAAACAAGTATTTTTCTAGTCACGTAGAACTAAATTTTTATCTTTTTATACTAATCTCCGATAAATAAACAATAATTTTTGAAATTAAAGAATCAAATTGATTGTAACAAAATATTACATTAAAATTGTTGGTTTATATTTTTCTTTTGTACTTTCACGTTAACATTATAAGTAAATGCGCTCTTTTATATTTAGTGTTATCTATATCACTATTTTACAAAATTGTTTTTTCAAAAAAAAATATTTTTGTAACTGTGAAAAATAGATCGTATTTCTTTATTTTTGTATTGTTGGTTGTTGTGGTTACTTTTCAATTTTTAAATTGAAAATATGGCTATGTCGTATTCAAATTTAATTAATATTTTGTTGTCAACAACAGTAATTAAAATTTTTTCCTAATTTTCATTTCGCCGGAATGTTTTGTTTAATTATATTAATGAAATGCAATTAGTCTCGGATAAATCATGGCGAAACCAAACCATAGCAACAAATTTCTTCTGTCCACGGAAAATGAGATATAAAAAGGAATTCGTATAAAAACTTATTTGCTTTATCAATGTGTGAAATATTATCTCCGTCTGCATTTCTGTCTAATTTTATTTTATTATCATATCTGCTTTTCTGACAGTATTTACATTTTTTTTAATATGATACTATGACTTATCGTTTCATTTTTTTCTGAAAAAAAAGTGTTTTTCTGACTTTATTTTTCAAAGAATGTAAATGAAAATAGGGTAAGACGTTCGATGTTTTCACTTTAAGAATTTTGTTATTTTGCTATTCTAAGTGTGACAAGGACTTAAATTGATTATTGCTTTATAAAGAAGTTTTATTTGAAATTTGAAATGAAATTTTCTTTAGTTGTAAGAAATGTCGTGGGGTTATTTTAGGAAAGGTATATCTGTATTTCTTAGAAAATCTTAACGTTTTTATTTTTCTTCCAAATTTAATTTAATGTTGAGATTGTTAATTTGATGTTATGCGTTGAAAAGTATAAAATTATTTTGTTGCCATTCTGCTGCTTTAAACGTCTTACTAATAGATCTTTTCAAAGGAATAGGTAAAAAATATGGAGTTTCAAACTAAGATCGCCAGTTTTATTTCTGTTACACTAATATTAAATGAAAAACGGTGACAAATACTACTGAAAATTTTAGAAATTGTGATTTCCAAAATTCTTTTTAATATTTCAAAAAAAACTAAAGAAACACTGAAACGCGTTTGATTTATTTTCATTTAAAAGTTTTACCGATTTTTCATTTTTTTTATAATTGATTTCTATAATTTTTCCTTCTGTATGTGTATATGTAACAATATGTGCGAAGATCTAATTCTAGGCTTAATTATTAACTTGAATAAAATGAAATTTATTCATTTCAAAATTTAGTTAATGTAGTTTTTGACACTTACGATTTTATAACATACAATTAAGTCAACATAGAAGGTTTGATTTTAACGTAGCGTCAGGTATAAATAAGCATAGCATTTTTCTGGAGGTTATTTGATAAGTACATATTTTTCCTTTATTTCCTTCAAAGAATTTATTTTCTCTTGCTACTTCATTTGTAATAAAATGAGAAACACATTACGAATCATATATTTTTATGAGCCATATATATATTTAAAAAAAGGCTTATTTTCAAAATAGTACTTTTTTCGGAAATTTATATGTTAATAATTGTTTTTAATTCCGGCAAATATGTATTTCTTGTTTTGAGATGATAAGTAAGTTTAGTTTCAGTTACATAATTAATCTGTGACTTAGAATTTGGCGCTAATGTGTCCACCATTAATCGATTTTGTTAAATAGGTTTTATTTTCATTGGTCTCAAATTTATGATTATCCTCCTTAAGCTGTGGATAATCATCTTTAGCCTTTATTTTTGATGATATGAAAAGCTGTTTTTTGTGAAAACTAAATTACATTTAAGATTTTATGATATACACATAAGATTTTGTGATATGCATATGAATTTTACTCTGTGTAGTTATTGAATTTATATATTTTTTATATTATTCATAATTTTATATTTATTTTTAGCACAAAAAAAGAAAGAACAAGCTATTTTATGAAAAAAATTGTAATTGTAAACAAAACAAACACAGTTATCATAATATCTATTTTACAAATATACCTTTAAAAAATGAAATATATATAAAATATAATTTACTTTATACGTATTCTATACAAAAGGAATAAATTTCTGTATAGAATTGGAAAGGCAACCAGAGACTTTGGGTTCTTTTGGTAAACTTTCCGAAAGGATTCGGTTTGCATTCATACTGAGAAGTGTGGATTTGATAATTGGCTTTCGAAACACGTGCCCGAAAAGGGAGGAAAGAAAGCTGTGAATCTGTTTTGCTCTCATACTATGGTTTTCAAAATATCAAACAATGTTTCTAATACAGATACACATGAAATGGAAGTTTTTAAATTAAACACAGAAAATTATTAACATTTAGGATTAAAATAAATGTGGATTAAATATTGTAAATCAAACACAGAAAATTATTAACATTTAAATTAGAAATTGTTGAAATTTGAATCTGTTCATAAAATTTGTATCTTTGTGAACAAGTACGAAAAGAACTTTAACTTTGTCATTTCAACATGACAGAATAAAGATAAGTTTTATGAATACCTAATTAATGTCTAAGAAAAATTAAATTTGATTATTAGAATAAAATAAAAAATTAGCGATTCCAACGGAACTTGATGCTACCTGAGTAATATCAATTACGTAATCAAAATCGGACCGAATTTTGGAATCATTCTACTTGTGCTCAACCTGTACATAATATATTTTTTCTTGTTTTATCTATTATTTAATTTAACGGGAAACTTTCTTTTTCAAATCGAAACTTTCGTTTTATATACTACTTACATGACGCCGTTAACAAATATACTTGAATAAAATAAAAAGAATTATAAAATATATTTAACTTTATATGTATTCTGTACAAACGGAATAGATTTCTGTTTAGAATAAATATAAGTTGTATGGATTTCCATTAGTTAATGTCTAAGAAGAATTAAATTAATTAGGTAATCAAAATCAGATCGAATTTTCGAATCATTTTACTTGTGCTTAATCTGTGCATCATAATTCTTTCCTCGTTTATTCTATTATTTAACTTAACGTGAAACTTTCTCTTTGAAATCGAAACTTTCGTTTTATATGCTAGCTACATTACGCCGTTTTAGTTTCTTCTTTCTTACCTCTTTGCTTCATAATTAGCTTTAGCTCCCCTTTCTTTTATGGAAGCGTATTTCTAGTAACACAGATTCTCTGAGCGAGACAATTTCGCTTGAAATTATTACATTTCGTTACGCTTTTCACTGGGTCAACGTTCTAGCAGTGGTTTTCACCATTAACGCAATCGGTTGAGGTTTTTGAAAGGAAGCCCCCTCTTTCTAGTACTGGACATATTGTTTGCAAACTGAGCTCGCCACTCTTCCTCCCACCCCCCGTTCTGTGCTCATTAGCCGCACTGCTTCACTGAGGGTGATCGTTACCTTAATGACCGCTCTTGTTTCATCCACTGGCTCTTTGCCCACCTACACTAAAAGCATGCTAGAGCTTATAATTTCTAAGGTGGGGTCCTTACGGTATTTTTCTCGACTGTTTTCTAACGGAAATCGGCTTGCACGATGGCAAAAAGTGGAATCTCCCTGCCTATTCAAGATTTTTTTAATGCTTGATCTTATGGCAAGTAATTTTAAAGATCGTTGTTAATTTCTGCTGTGGTGTCGTAATAATAGCGTAACCATTTATTGAATTGGTAGTTTTAAAAGGTATTTTAACGAAATAAGTTATCTTGCTGTGTAGTGATTTGTGGTGTTTTCGGAGAAGGTGGATCATGTGAGATATGATTGAAGCCCCATGCCTTATACAGTCGTTAAGTCGTAATTTTTCGTTTCATTGCTAGTTCAGCAACAATCTTGCTGTTGCTTTTTCCAGAATTAGAATGCTTTTAAAAACAATTCCACACACTTAAATCTTTTTTCCAATAGTTTTTAAATATTTCTTCTCCTTTTTTCTCATAGTTTTTTTTTTCTTTTTAAAGATCCTCCCCAGCCCCCTCCCCCCCCATTCCCACTCGCATCCATTCCAAACTGATCAGGAGCGATGTCCTCTCTAGGAACGGGGATGTGACGTGGCGTAGTTGTAGTAGTCCTTGTACTATGATTTAAAAAAATAATGAAGTGGATGTCTATTAAAATACTATGTATGAGAGAGAAAAGCACTTTGTTTTTCATGATGGAAATACATACAAAGAGTTGATCAAATAGTGTTGGTTAAGTTTAAATTTAGAGTTTTCCCTCTTCATTTATCACTGGTCTATAAAATTTTTGAGCTTTACGTGACAAATAGTCGCGCAAAACATCGAAAACTTTTTTCAACTTAGCAACTTTTCAAATTTTGTTTTTAAAAGTTTAATTTAATTTGCATTTTGAAATAATTTTTTTCATCATTCATTTTTGAATTGTAGAATCTGTTTTAGATTATCAGAAGTGTTAATGATATTTTAATAAGATGAATATTAGTGACAAAAGGGTTTTTTTTTATGATTTTTACATTTCCAACAGTACGGTTAGAAGTATTAAGACAATCTCATAATTTTTAGTTTTCTAAATAATTTTTGTATTATTTTACTTCCTGACGAAAGGATTTGATAAAGCCTAAATAAATAAAAGATGTATACTGGCGTTTCCTGTGATATGTAATTTTGCCTGAAAATACATTTACATATACCTAGAGATTTTATTAGAAGTGAATGATGTATAAACTTTCTCCATATTACATATATTTTTACATGAAATTGTAGATATACTCATTATAAAATAAATAATGTTATTTTCAGTCGAATGGGTAATGCAGGTTCCAAGTGACTTAACATTTTGAATATATTTTAAAATGTTAAAAGATTGAAATGATTTTTATCAGTAATGTATAAAAGATATTTCCGAAAAAACACAAGAGATAAACTGTATAATATTAAACATAAACTGTATTAAAGGAAAAATAATAGGAAAGGTGAAAACTTTAAAGAGAGTAAAATATATCATACCGTTTGCAAATATCATGAATATAAAGCAAGCTTAAAATATCAATTATTTTGTTTATTTATTTAAATCTCCATTTTATAAACTTCAATAAAAGAAGGTAATAAGTATTAATGATTTTTTTGAAACCATACTGTTGAAGTTATGTATTCATATTATTTATAATACTTATTTTGGACTGTGTTGTCAAATTTTAGCAAATAAACTCTTTTTAAACATTCTTTGATGATTTTTTTAATATCTGGATTCTTATAAATTTTGTCAATTGCTAATTAATTTTTTAAGCAATAATGTGTAAAAGTCGGTTCAGTTTTTCATTATCTTATTTCCCTTTTTTTGTTCTGATTGTCAGTGATCCCTCATCAGTAATTTTTTTTTTACTCGGTATTTTCCCCAATTCTCCTATATTTATCCAGTATTTTTTTTCTTTCACCTGTTCTGGAACATTTCCTGATTGTTACCAAAACGAAAACACAGCGAAAAGATTAAATTCTTTTGTATCACACTGACACATTTATTAAACCCAATCTACAACGTCTGCTCCAAATACTTCATATACCAGAGGAACAAAGCTAACTTTCTCTTGCCAAATCATGAATCCCTTGCTACCACAGATCAAAGATGGCTCCTGATGACATGAGTCAGTTGGCCTTGCCTCTATTGTCTGCGGGGGTAGGGGGAAGAGTGCAAAATTTCGTCACGCTAGAGAGCGAAAATTTATGACTTGCGGTCGGCTTGCGATAATGGAAGGTGAAATGGTCAGTTCATCATTAAGCCGACTCCGGACTTGAAGTGGGGGACTGGTGTGGTCCGCCCCCCCCCACATCTCGCACGTGTAGGAGGCTTTTAAAGAGGGTGTTAAATAGGTGCGTGATTTGTTTGTTGACCTGTTTTGCATGATTTGAGAGCCCTCTAATGATGCTAAGAGGGCGTTTTGAGAGGGTTTCATCGTTTAACGTTTCACTTGAGGTTTTACAAGCGAAATTGATACCGTTGGGGAGTTTGACCCTAACTTGGGGGCTGTTAGACTTTGAGGGTGCCCTAATAATTTTCTGATCGGCGCTTTAAATTCTGTCGATGATGAAAGTGGTAAAATGCGAGTTGCATTATATGTTTGGCTTCAAAATCTATAGAGACATCGATTAATAAATAGCCGTGTACAAATAACTCAATAAAAATACTTTCATTATTTTTTAAATTTAGAAATATAGCGCTTAGTTTTTTTGGTTAATTCTAAGTTAAAATGTTCAAATAGCTTCTAATTGTGTAACTTTATGAAAACTATTTTAAAAACTGAAATGTGATTTATTTTAAAATGTAATTTTTAATATATTTTGACTTAAAAAGCAATAGATATTCGAGAGAAATGGGTTAATAAATATTCATTGATAGATTTTAAAATACAGAAATATAGTATTTCATTCCAGCTGTGGCATTTTAAGTTAAAAATATCAGACAGCTCTTAATTGTGTAACTTAGTATTAATTTTTCAAAAGAGCAAAAAAGTTTAGCATAAACGAAGAGGCTTTACTTATTTGATGTTCATGTTAATACTGATTGTTAAATATTTATTTTGAGAAGTTTTTCATCGTTTAAAGTCAAATAAATATATTTTTAATGCGTTTTATTACGACCTATGTTTAAATTCAAATTAATAAAATTCAAATAAAAAATAAATTTCATCTAAATTAGCAAATATTAATTTAAATTATTTTTTAAAATCCGTTTAAATTTATAATTCTTCTGTAATTCTTTCCTAAATAACCACAACACGACTGTGTTGTCTCAGCTTTCACACTGGTTTTTAAACATTTCTGAATTAAAATCCATTATTTTTCTCACGGGTCTTCGATGAAGTTTATTACGAAGTGCGTTACGTTACAGAATTGTGAGAAAGAATAAATCTGTATCACATTTCGTAATATAACTTCAGACTCATCTCATTAAAACTCGTCTTAAATATTCCAGTTTAGCTCACTCCTCCAAACTGAACACCGGTGATTAAGAAATTGTATCTGACGTCGAAAATTCAACAAAACCTGTTTGAATTTTCTCTATCTTTTGAATTTAATCGGAGAAAACAGTATAATGAATCGTTTCTAATAATTACCAATAAATAAAATAATTCTTAAAATAAATAAAATGATTCTTAAAATAAATAAAATTAACAATGTTTAAAGCGAGTCTTTGTAGTAAGTGTAGATGATATTTCTTTTATGCATTTTAAGCACAATGCTATCTTATGTTTTATGTTGGTTGACTAATGATAACCCCTATAACAAGATGAGTTTCGTAAGATTTTAGAATTCAGTAACTGCCGATTGGACTCAAAACCATATCTGTTTACTGTTTCTCGATCTATGAGATCTCCTTTTCGTGAATTGTGATTTTTTCCCCTTAAATTTTCAATCGTAGTTATGAAAATCTTAATAGTGTAAAAAAAAAATGAAATAGTAAATTGTTTTACGGCCAAATATGAAAGCAATTCTTATTAGATCAAAGCTTATTTTTTTATATTAAAGTATTATTTGCGATTTTGTAATTGATGTAGAAAAAATTCGTTTCTCGAACAAAATAATAATAATATGAGATCATTTCTCTACTATTGCTACAATTTTGGATCGAACGTCAAACTTTAATGAAATATTAATGTTTCTGATTCTAGATTGATGCAATTTATTTAAAAGAAATGTAAGCAAATTCTTTTGCTTTATACTTTGTTTGTTAAATGCTCCCAAAATTTTTGCCTCTTATATCTGCATTCGCTCATTTTTCACCTCGTTTTAGAACTCATTAATGGTTCGGCAAATAATCCCGTAATGCTGAATCCTCCGCTTTGGGGATATGAATGGTGAGCATTCTTTTTATTTTAAGATTTCACTTCCACATTTATTTCCAACTGAGACTTGAAAGGTAAAACGACACTATCAGGCCTTCCATATACGTTTTATTGTTTTCACGGTAAAAATGAATACAATTTATTTATCTCTACAAGTAGAAATTAAGGCGTGTGTCATAACTTTTCAGAATATCTTGAATGGAGATTCAAAAAATATAATGCGGATATAAATTTGTACATCAGGTCAAAGACTTATGCTTTGAGAATCATATTGTAACTTTTAGAATTTGCATTAATTTTTTAAACAAGCATTTTCACTTGTCTGCCTACCATAAGTACAAAATAAACAAATATTTACGGATATGTTATTTAACACAAAATACAAAATTAGCATAATTTTTCAGTAGTTGCAGAAAATATACCAAATACGTTAACAAGATGAAGTGAGCTTTGTAAATTATAATTTGTATTTTTATTATTTTTCAAGATAATCCCGTTTACGAAATATTTGGCAGCCTGCAAGAATTTCAAAACACCACTATAATTGTTTATTGTATCTTCCCATACTTCCTCCACTAATAGTTGCTGTGAAAAGATAGTAGTTGCAAACTTCAACACAAATTATTTAGAATAAGAAGTTGATTACTGACAATTTAAGAAAGGGCATGTATAATTTAGAAAGTTGAAAAACTACTTTTTTGTTATTGGCAAAAATTCAGTTTCCATAACGTATTCTAGACGATGTTTTATAAATACTTGCACAAAGAAAAGTTTGATGTAAAGTATAGTTGATGAATTTTATTTCCTGCATAAAGTATTTGCTTGTATTTTTCAATTTGTGCCGTTTCTTATTGATAATTGCAGAATTAAAAAAGAAATGCGTCAATGAAATTCTCTTTTTTTCCTACTAGTTAACTCACAAAGTTTTAATTATCCCAGAACAATTCGTGAAATAAAAGTTTTTTTTATTATTTCGGAATCTTGGTATAAATTAATTCGAAGCCTCAGTCTGGAAGATATATATTTTTTTTCATCCAACGTTTCCTAGTTGGGTAAAGCGGGGAAAAAAATCTATGCAAAAAGAACTGCAAATTTTTGTATCTGGTTTTTGAGCTTTATCAAAGAAATAGCTTTTTGATTTTTCGAATAAATGTCTATAAATTATTCTTAATTAATTGAAACGTAAGTGAAATGTTGCTAATTTAAAGGAATTTCACAGCTTACATTTTTTTTAGTTGTTCGTCGGTTAATTCTTTGAAATGTTCCAGAAAAATATAAATAGGAAAAAATTCCTTAGTAACTAAGAATTAATGAGAAACCAAATTTTATTCAATGACATACTAATTGATGAAATAAAGTTCATTTTCTTCAATCAGTGCGTGAAATAAAGAATTTCTTCTTACCGTATCTTTGATTTCGTTCTTTTTCTACGATACGTTGTAAACTTCATTTCTATGGACACTATTTTTGTTAAATGTTTCAATAACATTTTAACAAAAAAAAAACCTCTAATGTATTCTGAAAATAAGTATTATTCACGAAAGGAAATGTGACCAGCGGTTTACTGAGGCTGAGTAATAAGTAATTGTTTTAGAGAAAATATGGATATTTTCTCTGCACCCTCCCTCCCACGTTGTGCGATCGAGACTCAACATGCATATGTTTGACTGCGTTGAACTTGTTTTGGCAAGTCTTTTTTTATATACAGTTATATTTTTTCTATTTTTTTATTACTTATAACGCAACACATGTAAAAATAAAGACCCAACACTTATGTACTTGAGTTACTCGATTCGAAACGAATTTTAGCTAATAAGTATCAGAAAAAAATCTTCAGATTTAAAAAAATGTAAATAAATTTAGGAAGAAGGATTTACAGAAACAAATCCTGTCAGATTTTCGTTGTTATAAAGCTTTTTAACTCTCCCATCCCATGGCTTCATAAACCCTTTTCTAAATTAATATTTACATTCCTAAAATACATAATAATACATAATACACTGAATATAGAATATTGAAAATTTATTATCTTTTATTGATACTAGTTTGAAGTATATAAAACAGAGAGCAATACTTTCATTACAAATAATAGCAGGATATATGAGATGAAGTTTCAAAACTCTACAGTGAAACATTTTTTATTGTGAAATAAATCAAAGGTATTTTCGAATGGGATTTGTTTTATACTTCATATATTAAGATATATGAAGTGTTTTAGGATTTTCAAATTACCTCATCATGGTAAATATTAGTGACAAAACTTCCGGAAATTGCATAACCTGGATTATACCTATCAGTTTTTGCATGTGCCCAAAGATCCCAAGACTCGATACTAAGAGGGTTTCAAAATAGCATTTCGCCACAGCTTGTCCCATTTTGTGTTTTATCGTAGTTCCTTCTTAAAATTGGGACAGAAAGAAGCAGAGATAAATAAAATGTCGAAAATAACTATTATGCAATTTTGAGTTTAAGCAGGCGTTTGTAAAAATTTTGAAAATTCGACCACAAAAAAATTAACATTCTTTGGCTATGAATGCGGACTGGATTTCTTTAATAATGATTTTAGAAATTTTATGAACTGTTATTTTAAATGTATTGTATTGGGTATAATTCTATTTCATGGTAAAGGCTAAGGTTTCTTACCAAATGAAATCGTTATAAAATTATTATTTTTTATTTTCTTATTTTTTGAAAATGGTAATTATATGACCATCTATTTATTATTATATTACTAATCATCAATTGTGAACTAGAACTATGTTTACCAGCTACAAATTTTGGAAACGGTAATTCCTTTACCTATCGCAGTTTTATTTTACCAGACACAAATTTTAAGATAATATTTATCTGTCATAAGTATTTTACCAGTAAAAAATTGAAATTAGCTCTACCTCTTGTCTTGAAAGTAATTACCAGCTACAAAAAACTCAACTATTTGAAGTTCTTGACTTCTTTCCCATGAAATAGCAATTATTTTACCACTTTACTGGCCTTTTTAAGAATTTATTTTACTTGCGTTGATTTCCTAACTTTCAAGTAGATTTGTCAGAGGAGAGGCATATTTTGACAAGAGATAAAAGGAAACACGAAGATCCGCTTATTCCCGTAAAAAGAGAGATATTTCGAGATAAATCTGCATTGCCTCATCACAAGGCTATTACTCTCCTTGCTGATATGATTAAATTTCTGTTTTGATTCTTTCAGGTGCATCCAGTAGTTTGTCCCATCCAAAAGTGACCTTTTTGATAAGATAGTACGAAAATCTCCAAACAAAAGGAAAAAAAAGCGTTGGCAAGAAAAATAAACAAACAAAAATCTGCGAGTGGAAATCGAAGCTTTTGGTTATCAGAGCACATTGCTTCAGCTTGTCTTGGAAATCGGAAACGAAAAATGGAGTGGGGTAAAGGGGGTACGAACACGTGGAAACAGAGGATCTGACTGATAATAAGGAACTGCCTTCTGCTCTGGTTCATTAACCTAGAGATACTGCGTCAACTTTATCAAGACTCTTGTCAAGAAATCAAACGTCAACTGTGTTTATTTTTAGAGGATTTTTTTCAGCTCGGCTGGTATAAAACCACTTGTTGAAAAAATTCTTCAAAGCTCTATGAATGAATATCTTTGTTCTTCTATTAAACTCAAGCTTTAGGTGCATGAGTGCTGGTAGTATGAAATCTAGGCTAGGATCAGCTTTTTTTTTTAAATTCTCTTCTCTCTCTTTTTTTCAGACTGCTGTCAGTTGTAGGACTTTTCATTGAGGAAACCACTATGATTTAAAACTCGCAATGCTGGGATAGCGAATAGAATTCGTGAGTCATGGACACCTTTTTGGGGTCTTTAAATATAAAAGTATTAATTTATCATTTGCGGACACTGTGAATAAATAGACAAGGAGGGTGCATTTCCTACAAATTTACTTAAGTAGCTTCAAATATGCTAAGTTTATTTAAAACGTGTTCAGAAAAAGTAAAAGGTCAAATGGATGACAGGAATCAAGGGTTGATATCTTCAGAAGCACAGAGTTAAGTTCTGACAATTAGCAAAGGTCTCCCTGTTCATTCTGAATCTTACGTTAATGGACATGTTAAATAAACCTAGTAATGGAGCTAATATGTCATATTAAATAAATAACTGAATCCTTAAAGTTAGTTTAAAAACGTTTCTTTTTTTCAGTTTCATAGTCCACTCAAAAAAGTATTGGGACACAATACAAGTTCGCAGGATTTTATTATAATATATAACTTAAATATACAAATGAAACAAAAAAAGTATATCACATTTTGATAAATGCAAATCATAGTAACTCGAACAAAATTCATATATTAATGCAATTATGATTACAATTTAAAGTAAAAGAAATCAAGTCAGAAAATCTGCTCAAAAAAGTATTGGGACACTGTCCAATAAATTAAGCAAAAAATATGAACTTGATAGTTAATATCTTGTTGGGCCACCTTTGCACTTTATGACCTCTCACAGTCGATTTGACATGGATTTGATCAATTTTGAGCAAAATGATCCTTTGATTTTGGCCCACTCTTCGATCAGATGTTTTCTTAATTCCTGCTTGTTAGAAATATTGTGTTCATTGAATTTTTGCTGCAAATAATCCCACACATGTTCAATGGGATTAAGGTCTGGACTCTGGGCAGGGGTCTTAATCACACCAGGACAGTGGTAGATGACCCATAACTTGCAAATATCAGCAGTATGTTTTGGGTCGTTATCCTGATATAGTTTAAAATGTCTTGAGATTCCCAAGTTGCTGTCACTAAATTTCGCTTGAGAATATCAAAGTAGACATATTTATTCATTGTACCATCTATAAACTCTTAAGTTCCCCACACCAGAGCTTGCCATGCGACCTCAGACTAATTGGTTGACACCTCCATATTTTACAGTAGGCCGCAAATTTTTGATATGCAGTGCTATATTTGGTGTGCGCGAAACTTTTTGCTTGCCATCCGATCCGAAAATGTTATATTTGCTTTCATCCTCAAAAATTACATTTTCCCAAAATTCTGTTGGCTGCTTTACCTTAATTTTAGCAAATGCCAATCTAGCTTTTCGATTTGCTTTGCTGATGTAGGGCTTTCTCCGAGGTACTCTGCCATGATACTTATGTTTTCTTAAAACATTTCTGACAGTTTCAGGATTTACAGATTTCCGGAACCTACTTTTACATTTCAGAGTCAATGTGGATTAATATGAACTTGTCTCACAATCCACCTCTCTTCATGTTCACTAAATGTCCTTGGACGCCCTGATCTTTGCTGGTTTTCAACATTATTTGTTTTCTTGAACCTGTGAATTATATTAAAAACAGTAGACTTACTGAGCTTCAAGATTTGTCCTATACAACGAACTGATTTTCCAATGCCTTATTACCAAATTTCGCACATCAACCGAAATATCTTTGTTTCTCGCCATTGCTCCATATACGCAACCTTTTCTGCTGATACTTTATGTCTAAAATTATAGTCTAAAAAAAGTTGTAGTAAATTAAATTTTATTGATGCGCTATATATTTCTCCTTATTACCAGATTTCGCACATCAACCGAAATATTTTTGTTTCTCGCCATTGCTCCATACGCAACCTTTTCTGCAGATACTTTATGTCTAAAATTATAGTCTAAAAAAAGTGGTAGTAAATTAAATTTTATTGATGCGCTATATATTTCTTAAATTTCTCATTTCAAAATTGTCCCAATTCTTTTTTGACAACTGTTTGCGTTTAAATTATATTTAAAAGGCTACATCAAATTGTAATTCTAAAATAGTAAGAAAATTTTCGTTATATACTGTGTACCAAATGTTAAAGCATTTATTGATTAATTTTGTTTTCGTTTTAATGTGATTAATATTTTTATAAATAGCTTTACATATTATGTATGCTAAGTGTCCCAATATTTTTTGAGTGAATGTATATCAAATTCTACCCATTTCAACCTAACGTATCTATGTAACACAATGCATTTATTTTTTTAACTACATAGTCTTGTGTGTATGTATCACATCCAAAGTTTAGTATGTTTTGCTTCGCACTAAGCCAAAAAGCCCGCGTATATTAATGTATTGCATTAACGGTATCTATTTATTGTTGTATTTTTTTGTTGTCATTTTCCATTTGCTGTGTGATGAAACCTTTATTCACACAGCAAATGGAAAATGAGAACATTACCTTTAGATGTAAATTTAAAGGTAATCAGTTTTCTGAATTATAGACTGTATTAACGATGGTTATTAGTTAAAATGCGTCTCAAAAGTATAATAGGGCTTAGATCAGATTGAGCATTGGTATAATTTGTCAAATTGAAAAGTATAATTTAAAATAGACTAAGAAAATTCGGTTCAAAAACGATATAGACGCAGTAAAATATATTCCTTGTTTGTCTTCATCGCACGAGATAATGGAAAAAAGAAAGAAAAGACAGAAACATATTGTAAATATATAGAGAAAAAAAAGTTGTGTGTGTGCAGCTTTGATATTCTAATTGCATTAACCGATATTTTCATTATAACCACGAGCGGTTTTCAATTTATGTTTTGAACTATACTGCTTACATGAAGAGTCGTCTATTTCTATTTCTTTTTTTATCTGAATGTCAGTTAAAACGGTGTGGAGCACTATCATCTTTTTGAATTCGGTGAATTTTCATTTTATACAGAGACGAGTTAAGCGTAAACAGGTGTGTGTGATTTTATTGAAAAAATACCGGTTTGTTACAGATACATTGTTCTTGAAGCCCTTGTCATTCGTGTTTGTCCAGAGGATCGTGAAAGGTATTTTATTTTCGTTTATTTTCTGTTTGAAGCAAAACGAAGTGTTTTCGATCATTCATTTTATTTCCTCTTCAACCAAACAAAGATACCAAATAGTTGATGGATGGCATCTCTTCCTACAATGGGGTCCCTATTTGGCCCTGACCTCTGGAGTTGAGGGAAAAGGACCGCGTTATTACCGGAAAGTGATTGCTTCCAAATCGTCTTCGAAAAGCACTATCTTACGATTCTGGAAGAACAAGTTAGGATTTCCTTGCTTTTACCATTAATGACCAAACTTGTAAAGCACAAATTTGTTATTGTTGGTTTTGCACCAAGTAGCTGTTATGATCTGGTGTTATTTACGAGCAAAAGAAAGTAAATTATTTAAGTAAGTAACGAATTTATAGAACTAGCTAATTTCAGCTATCTCTTGTCTTGTTAGAACTTTTCATTAAAAGCTATTCAAAATTTTCAATTATAAGAATGTTGTTTTTACGTTGTTGTTGAGCTTGTATAGAATATAACAAGAATATGACAGATTCATGATTTTAAACTCTTTTCTTCTAAGTCTATAATGGCCAGCTGCCAGTTGTGCATCTGAAATGATGTACATCTTAAATCAGTCAACTTTTCAGTTTTTGTCCTAGTTATATAAACTGATTGGTGTGCTTTTCATTGAAATCAAGTTCATCTTAGCGATCGTTACACTTTTTCAGAATTTTTCGGTTATTGCAACTCAAAGAGCTGAGGAACAAACTGATGAATACTCTGAATGTAAATTTAAAGCTTTGATATAAATTTCTAGATGAAATTTCATATATTTTCACTTTTAATGTCCGATGACAAGTATTTAATTTCGAAACTGAAGCATGTCGAAGGATAAAAAAAAAAGATGTAGATCTACTTGTTATCTCATTTTTTTGTTGCAGTTTACGTACTTATATCTTGAGTTATTAAAGCAACATTAACGGGTCTTGTTAATGGAAACCTGTTTTCATAGTCGAAGTAGGTAGATGTAGCATTTAGCGGCATTTTATGGCACAAGGTCCTAAGTAGAATTAACTTCGCAAATCACAAAAAATATTCTTTTTGTCGAAATATTTATCATCGTATACTGTTTATTAAATAGCTTCTAAATTCATGCAAATAAATGTTTTTATTCCATGACACTTAATTCTCTTAAATGTGCAATAAATTATTAACACAACAGCGCATTTTCAGTTGTGTCGATCCGTAGGTATACTTGATATTAAGTGAAATCGTATTTAAAATCTTTTTTTTTTGTAGATAAAATGAAGTTTTCTTATTATGAAGTTTTTTATACACAAATTGAAAATTCACTTCACATAGGACAAATGCATTTTAAAAATAATAGTCTCTTGTCTAGAGTTCCAGCTATTTCGTCTTGACATTAAATGAAATCGTATTTAAGACTTTTTTGTCGATAAAACCAGTTTTTTATACAAATGTGGGTTTTTTTTTTTGCACATAAAATCAAAATTTACTTTGCGTTGGACAATTCTATATTCACTTTCATTTTGTCTTGTAATTATTTATTAAGAATATATTTCGTTTCATTGGCATTAAAAGTGAGTATAAAAACTTTTATTGAAATAAATTTACTTTATTTATTCGTTGTTGAGTAAAAGATTCTTTCTGTAGTATTATTAGAGAATTTATGTAGTTGATATAAAAAAAAACTGCAACTTTAAATAAAATGAACCTATTTGTGCAAGTTATTATTCCTTTGCTATTGAAACAAAATGCAGTGAAAAAAATATATACAGAAAAATAAATCAGAACTACTAAGGAAAAAAAAATGCATAGGAGAAAACCCGCAAACCTATGGCATCTGCCACGATAGATTGCCAGAGCAGCCTTTTGAATCGAGGGATTCAATTCAAATTAGGAAACAACGCGTTTCTTCTGGAAAACATAGTGTAATTTGGTGACGGAGCCCCTGAACTCTTTTATGCTCTAATCTCATACGTAAAAAGTTTAAAAAATTGCAGAATTTTTTTGCGGTCATCTTTCACGTGTCAGAACTATTTTCCTCATACAATAAATACCTTAAAATACAGCATTCATTAAAAGGATAAGGTAACTGTAAAAATAGGGACTGTAATTCGTGAGTGATTCCAGCAATCAGCTGCCAAAACTTTTTCAAACCTCTGAAGTTAGTTAATGAGATTAAATTGAATTTTTTTCACACGCACTTTCACCGCTTTTTTCCACTTTTTCCTCAAAACATTCCTTATGGGAACTTTATTAAAAACCTTTCTATCGCGCGCCCTTCAGATTTTTAAAAATGTCTTTTTATCATCAAACAATTGTTCATCCTTTTCAAAAGATTTCAATTTGTGCGAAGTCCCAATGATTTTCTTTGCAGAAACACAACGTTATCTATATTTCAACATTTACTACCGTGATATAATAAATGAGTAGGCTTTGTGTCCTGTTCCAGTCTCGCTTCCAATTACTAGACTGTAGATTTTTTTCCCTTCACTCCAATATCTATGCACGTGTGTCTATTAAAAGGGTCGTTTTTGTACAAAAAAAAGCCGACTTTCGGACACGGTCGCTTAATTAGCTTGACTTTTTTCACCACTCAAGCATATTTGTTGGAACTAGAGGTGTTAATTAAAATGTTTGACTTTTATATTTGGTCATTGGCGTTCAGAATGAGGTTTCTAAGGAATCGTGACAGAAGTTTCATTTCTAATTCTTGGAAGAGTACTTTTAACTGCCATGAAATTCGCCATCCTGTTTATATGCTGTTAGTGGGCTTTTTATGATGGTTCGATTTATTTGTCTTTGCATGCTTGTCGAAGTGGCATTTGTCGACCATTACACTATTTTAAAGTTTTTACCAGCTGGGAACAATGGAATTCTTAGATCTTCTTTTCATGAGTCATGAGCATTGGTTAAAGGCCAGTAGTCTGCAAGTTTTTAGATGGCTTTTTACTGTTTCTTTGATTTTTTCCCCCTGCGGTGTTTTTCTCAACTCTCTTTCTTTAACCGGATACTCTGCCGGAATAGTATGATGGCAGAAGTTTAGTTTTCTGACTCTTGTTTCCAAAAAAAAAAAAAAAAAGCAGTTCTGAATTTAAAGTTGCTAAACATGGCTGTTTCCAATGCCTGATTTTGAAATTTCAATAAACTTTGAATAAAACTTGTTCATTACTGTAATAAACATTTGTACTTTAAAAGTGTAACTGTTTTGGAATTCAGAAATGTTGTATTTTTAATGCGGAGACTCAGATATTTCAGTGTGTATACATAATATTAATTTTTCTTATGACTTAATTTTCTATTTAAATTATATTTCAGTTTGCGTACTGTTTCATTCGTGTATCAATAGCAGATTTTAGAGATATAAAGTCAAATCCAGTAAAAATTTAAAAAATTCTGATGGATGAACTGCATATTTCTGCCGTTATAGTTGTAATAAATAGCTAAATTAAAAATACTTGTATCTATGTCTCTAAATTAATGATAAAGATGACATTTTAGTACATGGATTCGCTGGTTGAAGATTTTTTTTCTAATGTTTTCTCAAATGGGCATGGCTTACTTTTTCCTCCCACTGCTCATCCCCACTGTTTGGGAATCTTTGCAATTCTAGGTGCAGGAGCATACAGTGGGGTTAAAGTTAAAATACATGGACTCTCTAGATGTAATTTTACTACTACCATCTAGTTTGATGTCTGTCACATTTTTCTAATGGAACTGAATGCAAATGAACTTCAACAGTTTGAGGTCAATGTTTTTGACATGTATATCAAAAAATTAAAGGCTTTCGCTGCCTTTATGAGCTTAAATATCAGTAATTCGTCATTGATATATATATTTGCATATCCACTGCTGATTCAAATCGACTCTCCTGAGATGTCTTATTCGGACTCGGACATTCCTTCTGTCTTGAATGAAGGCTATGTGTTAATCATTATTAAGCCATTACTGTATGACCATCTGTTGAAAGGAGCAACCCTGAAATTCCTTAATAATACCCTCGTCCCAAAATACCAAAGTCACCTTTGTTTGTCCCCTTGCTTATCAGTCAATTGACTCGAAGTTTCACTCATCTCTCTATAATTTAGGGGGCAGTTGCAATTTGACTGCTGCCCCATAATACTCAAAAGCCTGATCCATGGGATCTAATTGTATCTAATCAGCTGGAATCTGATCTCTATGTTGCGTGACCAGCCGTGCTTCGTTTCATGACCGTCTTGAAATACCCTTGCTCATTTTTCTCTTCAATTTTGCTGCTTGCGAAGAAACGAAAGGATTGTTCTTAGGAGGTTCGGTTTGATTTCTTTTTGGGAAAAATAGCTTCAGGTGTCTCCCCTAAACTTTTCTTCTGGTAAACAACAGGTTAAATAGTATTGTTGGTTTGAATGGTTTCCCCCTCTCTTTGTTATTTTTTTATTTCTGTAATTAGGTGCTTTGGATACGAGAGTTAATCATCTGTTCTTAAGAATTCATTAACTAACTACTATTTTCGTTCTACCACAGATTAGTATTCAGAGAGAAATACTGATGGCCGTTAAACATGAAGGCGTTTAACTTAAATGGGCTTAGAGTTCTGGTTTATGTTTTGTTTAAATTCTTGATATCGGATGATACTTCCTAGTACCGATTGCGAAATAGGTTTTCACAAAATTATTTAAATAGCTACGTGGCTTAGGAGAATTCATTTCAATGTTGCTACCGAGTTGAATTCTGATTTTATTTTATTTTAACGCCACGCATTATTATTTGTTTCAGATTGGTTACTAATTAAAAAGTAAGGGGTAGGTTACAGAAACAAGTCTCAATACTGTAAAAACTATTTCTTCTTATTTTTGCTACTTAAATATTTAACGGTGTTTGGGTCTTTTTTTAGATCCATTTTATATTCCACAGCTTTTCAGATTTGTTTCATTCTCAATGTCTTTTCTTAGGGTGAAAAAAGGTTTTGCGTCTCCAATATTCGAAAATGAGGTAGTAATGAGTAGGTAATTACAACGAATAACCCTCCTCTTCACTAGAATATACGGTAAATTTTAACGATCAGAACGCCGCAGATATGGAACTTTGATAATCAAAAAATACGCCTCACTATAAGCGTTTTATGCGTCGAACCTTCACAAGGAGGTGTGTCCCATCAATGGTGATGGGACCGTTAACCAGCCTCACCACCATTATTGTACCTATACGGGAACCGAAAACTTATTTATTTACCCTGCAATTTCTCATCCCGTACTGGAGATGGCCCCCGCGGACAAAAGATATGTAAAAAGAAATTCAATTCTAAAATAATCATTGAACAAATTTTAATAGATTGATTTAAATTAGTATTATATTCTTAATCAGTTTTGCTTACAGATATTTAAAAATCGGACGGAAGAAGGACCTGAACATAATTTTTTTTTCTGGGGACACGGGGTTGGGGTCCACAGTTTAAGAAGTCCTGCCATATTACTTTATGTAATTGCTTCAAAATAATTTCCCAACAAATTTTTCCTCAATATTAAGAGAACTAACCTTTTCTTATTAATTTGAACTAAAAATTTAACTTAAATTCATGAATTATTTATCAAAAACAAATAATAAAGAAGAACTAAGAACTATCTTATACTTATTTTACGGTTACTATAGTTTTTTTTACACAATAGTAGTTAATTTTCAGAGTATTTTTTATAAAATAATAAATGGATAAACTGAAAAAAGGTTTGCTTTCGTTTGTTCATGCTGCCTACTTTTTTATTTATTGATAATTATTTTAATTGATAGATATTCATTTTTCGTAACATTTTTCCGTTTTGTTTTGGTGCAGTTTAGTAAAAAAAATGGCCCTTGTGGGCCTTTATATCTCAACACAACAACATTTCATTTTTGCTTTTTTGGTATTTTAATAAAGAAAATTTTCTTCCATTAACTTATTACATCTTTAAAGAGAAATTAGCACTAACACAAAAGCTAGCGGCATTGGAATGTAATTTAATTTTACATTTATGTTATAAACTCTTCTTTTAAACTGTTTCGATGTAAATATCTAACAGAAATATGAACATTCTGGTCTTCGCTAAGGTGAGATAATTTTTTTCCTTTTTTTTATTGAATTGTTATTATTTAGGCATTCTGTGCTCGATGGCTAGTGATTTTTCTTTAAATTGTTTTTAAATTAATCTTTTTGGTGGTATAGTGTTTTTTTTTTTTTTAAAGAATTCTTTTGTGAATATTTCTTTTCTTTTTCGTCTTCACTTAAGCTTTGTTTGACGAAAGTCAAGCTTCTGACAGAAAAATATCCCACGATTTTTGAATCCATAGCCTATAGCCCTTGATAAAGTAGGCTGAACGGATTCCTTGTTTGTTTACTTCAGTTTTTTCGGACTGATTTTTTTTGTCTTTTTACTTCCTTTGAATGTTTTGGTTTTTGTATGCAGCGGCATATTGTGCGTTACCAAAACATTGTATAGTTTTGTAATATATATTTAAATTCGTTTTAATTGTTAATTACATTTTATTTGATTCTCTATATATTCTGGTCTTCGTATGATATTAATAAATGCTTTCATTTGTCCTCAGCGATCGATTTTCCCCCAGAAAAATAGTTTAAATGTTTTATTAACTTGAAGATAGCTAATATTTAAATATTTTTTGATTTGAAAATGAGTTTGCAATGGGCCTTTTATGGAATATGTTTAGAACTATTCATAGTTTTTATCGTCTATTTTTTGTCATATAAGTATTATAATACAAAAAGAAAAACATTAGTTCATTTATAATTATTAAGATTGACAAAAATTACGGTAATATAGCTTTTATATGACGCATCATTAGACAAAGTGTCCCACACATAGTCGGGCATAACATTCATTGCTTATAGTTTTATTGATTCTCATAGTTTCTGTTTCTGGTGCTCATATTTTTATAGGTTTACATAAAACTGTTTTAGTGAAACTATATATATAATAAATAAACAATAATAACATAAATAAAGCAGAAAACAGTGACTGCTATTGCGTACAATATATACCTTGACTATTTTATACATAAATATTAAATATTATAGAGCTTCACCATTTACATGTATTTTAGCACTCTTCCCGAGTTAACTCGGGCAAAAGCAGAATCGCCATTTACCAGTGTCCGAGTATTATCCGTTCATAAACGATAAGCATCGAAAGGCTTTAAACTGATCTTACTTCACTTGATACCAGGGCCGGCCCAAACAAAAGCAGGGCCTGATACAAAGTTGATTTACGGGGTCTTGCGACAAAATTCGTATAATAAAATAATGATTTATTGCATTTTGGTAATTATTAAATTGCTCAGATTGGAATAGGACGTAATTAATAAATGAATATAATTTATGCATAAAATTATATAAGAAATATAATTTTAAAAATAATTTTTGATAATTAAAATAATTTTTAAATTTAATATGACCAACGTAAACTTTAATGCTAAAATCGTTAAAAACATTATCCTACCCAAAATCAATAATGAAGTTAATTTAATAATAGTTATTAATTTGACAAAAATAATTATGAAAAGGCAAACATTTAACCCTCCAGAAGTCGCGCGTATTTACGAGGTACTTGTGTCGTGCATCGTATTATATATTTATATCGTGTTATTTTACAAAAATAAATGCAACTTTTATTTATGTAATCTGTATTTGATAGTCCCATACTAAATAAAGGTTATATAAATAAAAATTGCACTTAAATTTTTAAAAGAACGATATAAGCAAGTAATACGATGCACAATATAAGTATCTCCTACAATACGCGTGACTGCTGGAAGGTTAAATAATCCAAATATTCAATACTTAGCAATGTAGTGTTATACTAGACAAATAATAGTTAGAATTATATTGGATTTTGATTAAACATGCACTTTTCTAGATTTTATGGAGGAAAACTCATCAATTACTCCATCGAATTAATTTTATCAGAATTGTATTTTTCGATGCTAAGAAATGCAAGACTCAGGCCATCTCCCATAGTCGCTCGAGAAAATGACAATATTAATATCAGTTTACTGAATGAGCATTTACAGCTAGCAACAGACATTGAAATTGTTAAAAGTATCTGAAGTGCATTTCTCAGAATTGGGAAAACATCCTCACCGTAAGAAATATAAATTTTAAAGCCTCCATAGCAATTTTTGAACAAAATAAAAGTCAAATATTTTTACATTTTTTTTTATTCAAGTATGAAATCACACAATTTTTTGTGTGCTTCCATTATTGTAGAACGAGGAGAGGGACGTACTGAATATTCAATACTAAATACGAATTACTATAAATATATTTCAGAGAGATAGAAAAGTATAAACTCAGATAAACTTATTAAAGTAACTTTAAATAATGCAGATGTTGCTCAGTCATTGGGGTTGAAGAGTATTCGATTATTTTATGCAAGAGCAAATTAAATCATTTGACATTCACATTTTGAAACAGCTATTTGAATATGATAATTGAATTCCAGCATTAATTTAAATAAAAAAAATTCTTCAATTATTTTTTGCGAACACATGTTGTAGAAATGTGTGCTGTCTTCCTGCTTTTGTGAGGAAATATTAAAAACTGTTCAGTTTGAAAACTTTCAGTGCTAAAACAGGGTGGCCACCCGACCGGGAAACCTGGAAAACCGGGAATAGTCAGGGAATTTCGGGAGACCGGGAAAAAACATTGAAAAATCAGGGAAATTTATTCTAAACCTGGAATTTTTTTATTTTGATAATTCTTATTGCAGGCGACAATTCTCTGATCTTTTTTCATAAATAGAATGAAACACCATTGGCGACCAATGAAAGTCAGTCATTTACTGACAGTCAAAAACGAATGCCATTCGTGTTGATGTAAACACCTCGACAGGTTGCGAGGTGTTTACATTTAAATTTCCGAGGAACCGAAATTTCGGCTATTAGTCCAGCCAACGAAGGGTTTGAAAAAAAGATTAAATCATATAGTTTTGAAAATTGGTACACGTGTTCGTTAGGGGCTTCTGATAAACATACTAAAAGTCCCCGGTCCGGCGCCATCTTGGATTTCATCCCCTCTTTTAGTTTTTCCAGAATATCTCGGAAAACTATTGAGTTTTCAAATTACAATTGATTTAACAAATTGAAGAGCATAAAATTCTCTACAAATACATGCTTATATTTTTCTTCCAGCTTTAATTGTTTTCCAGATAATGGGTCTCAAAGGTTGCCGCCATCTTGGATTTCATTCCCCCTTTTTTAATTTTTCTGAATAACTCGAAAAGTATTCAATTTTTAAATAACATGTAGTCAGCAAATTAAAGAGCGCAAAATTCCTTACAAACGCATGCTTTTATTTTTGTTTTAGCTTTAATAATTTCCCGAGATAATGGATTTCAAAATTTGCAACCATCTTGGATTTTATACCCCCACTTTTTAGTTCTTCTTAAATATCACTGAAACTATTAAAGCTAGAAAATAAATAAAAGCATGCATTGGTTGGGAATTTTACGATCATTAATTTGTTGTATTTAATGTAATTTGAAAATCAAATCGTTTTCGAGATATTAAAAAAAAAAAAAAAAAACCCTAAAAAAAGGGGGATAAAATCCAAGATGATGGCAAATTTTTAAATCCATTATCTCGGAAACTATTAAAGCTGAAACAAAAAATTAAAGCATGTGTTTGTAGGGAATTTTATGCTCTTTAATTTGTTTAATCAATTGTAATTTGAAAACTGAATATTTTTCGAGATATTCAGGAAAAACTAAAAAAGGAGGGATGAAATCCAAGATGACGCCGCGAACTCACCCTCCAGGAACGGGGTCTTTTAGTAAATTCATAATAAGCCCCTCAGGAACATGTGTACCAATTTTCAAAACTATATGAGTTAATGTTTTTTCACCCCCATTTTGGACCTTCGTTCGCTGGACTACATGAACAGAATCGCGTTCCTTTTGGTAGTTAAATTAGATGATACTTCTGGAAATAAAAATCTATAGTATAATCACACTCAGATATAGAAGAAGAACCGGGATGTGGCTATATGTCCAAGAGATTCAGATAGCTTACGAGGTCGTAAATTTCTCTTTATCTGTCTACAAGTTAGCATCCACACTACTGCCTGCTTTTATGATGATTTAATATCAAATAGGAGTTATACCAGAATTAGTCTGTTTTTCCATTTCTGGAGATCTTTTCATGGAATTATGAAGTATTTGAAATTAGTGCTAATATTTTCTTTCAGCATTTTTTTATTTTGTGTATGTTTTTTTTATCTGAGTGTTGGGAAACATTATGATTACTGATCATTTTCATAAATTATGGGATCTTCAAAGTATGGGACAGCCGTTACCCATACATATAAAAGAACAATTTTTTTTAGTATTATGTATGCATGTTCGATTTTTTTTTTCATTCTTTACGCACGTCCAGATCTCTGACATATGAGATCAAATTTAGCTAAGTGATGGATTAGGACAAGAGGGCAGTTGACGCCACAATAATTTTTTTTAAAAATCAAATTAGATTTTTATTTATTTAATTTTAAATGGCAAATTCAGGTTTTTCCCCATTTTCGCGAATTTTATTTTTTTTTCTCTTTTTTTGTCTTTGATGTTTTATTTTATTTATTTCTCTTTATATATTGTCCATTTTGAGCCATATTGAAGGAAGTTGGTTGGAATAAAAAGTTTTTTTTCTTTTGCAAACTATTTGATTCCATTCGTGTGACAGAATATTATGCTTCTGTGTTTTAATTTATAAACATCAGTAAAAAAATCATTTTCGTACATTTTTTTCTCTGCCTTTTTATGTTTTATTTTGCAACGTTTGTTTTTATTGAGATTTTGATCCTCCTAAAGATTTTTTAAGTTTTTATTTTTAATCAGAAAAACATGGAAAATTCGGTAGAGTGGAATTGTTCATTGTAACGATGTATTAGGTATTTTATGGTTTATTGTTTAGAAGTTTTAAATAAATGTTCTTTTTTCAAACATTTTGCTTTTTTATTCAAACCATACTGACTTGAATGAATACTTAGAATGGCCAATGTGCAGGTGATTTTTTTTTCTATGGTTGATGGGCTACTTCCGAAAAAAGCCAGGGAAATTTTTTATAAAACCTGGAAATGTCAGGTAAAAGTCAGGGAAACTGAAACAGCAAAAACGATGGCCACCCTGTAAAATTAGAATTATAAAATGAGAAAATAGGTTCAATTAGAGTTTCAAAACATGAAAGTTCTAGAAATTCTAAATAATTTTTAACCATGCAGTCAATTGAGAGAGAAAGTCCATCCAGCACTTTCAATTTTTCTGTCGATTTACGATTACAGTATTGAAATAAAATTTCATACCGTATGAATGAGATTTTCTTTTAATTTAGATTATGAAATGAATTCTTAAAAGTTGAGCTCATTATTTCTTCATATTTAATAACAAATAGACAAAAAAGATAAAACTAAAAAAGATAATCACCTGATCACAAACTTATCTACAAGTATTCACAACCTACTGATAGTTTCGGTTTTAGGATATTTATATTGAATCAATCTTCAAAATGCTTCCTATATTTTAAAACTTATCCAAATGATTTTGATATGTTTGTCAAAATATTAAAAAGATTTCAAATAAGTAACATTTTATTACGAAAACTTCACAATGTAAAAGAGTAGAAAACACCAATTGTCGTTTGTTAATAAAAAAATTCTTTTATCTGAAATGTATTCAATAATAACAAATAGCAAAAATATTGTACTACAAAAACAAAGGGTTAAAAAACTACATTGTTTTTTAATTTGATAACCTATAATAATATTAAAATTTTCTTTTTGGAAATATAAAAAGAAATGTTGTTTAATGAATAACTATAAAAAAAGAGATAAAATAGCATACCTGAAATTTGTCTGCAAGAACAAAAGCAGAATATTTTATTTTGCTGTACGGCTGATATTCTGAATGCGAACGAACTATTCAACTGAAAATTAAGCTTCCGAGAAGACTCATTGTGTTGTCCGTAGTGTTTCACACAATCGAAATAATATTCCAGATTCAATATTTCAGATTCACTGCTATTGGTTAAACTCTGAGGGATAGATGTAACAGACTACCTTTTAACAAGTACCTACGATGAATTTATAGGTTCTGGAAAACCACACTTAACAAGAAAATAGAAAAACCCTCATTTGTGATATGTGCCTCATCATCACTTAGCAGTCCTACTGGGCACAAGAGAAATACACGTGCTTAACATAGAGCTAGATAAGGAGAAGATGAGGAGGGGGCACCACAAAATGTGTGTCCGCGATGGATTGATAGTGGGATGGATAGATTTAACAGAATACCTTTTAGCAAGTACATACGATGAATTCATAGATTCTGGAAAACCACATTTTTTATTAAAAAAAAACGAGAAACCCCCTTTGACATATGTGATTTATCATCGTTTAGCAATCCTGCTGGACACAAGGGAACAGATGTGCTCAATTTACAACTAGATAAGCCGAAAATAAAACATTCATCTAGAGGTGTCTCTTTAAGCTTCCCTGGGAAAGACTATCTGCTGGTCATTAGGGGAACAGATGTGGATCCCCACAGAAGTCCCTGAAGCAATTGTCTCGGGAATAAGGAATGTATTGAATGTTATCACTTGAAACCGGCTTACGCGATTTCCCGAAGATATCATAACGTATAAATCGAAGTTTCCTGTTTCAGCAATATTTCATATGTATGGTCGGATGAAAACAATAAAATCAAAAAAAGCATTTTCGTTTTGTAAAATCCGTCAGCAGCGCGGGGCCTTGTGCAGTCGCACCGTTCGCACCCCCCTCCGGCCCTGCTTGATACAATACATTCCGCATTCATTTTTACTCCAGTTCACTTCCCACTTTTCCAAACGTGAGAAATGGGAGTAATTTTGCTAAACAGAGTAAATTAATCACTTACTAATGTTTTCAACTTTCTTTTGCTTTTAATACGTTTTCCTTTTACCATTTATTTTGCTTCAAACTTGACAATTTTAATTTTGGCGTCTGCTAAGATCCATCCTTAAAATTATGCTCCGTCAATCGGTTCGCAGTCCTATTGAGTGAGATTAACTTTCTATGAGAATGCATTCCCTCGGAGGCAGTTTTATGAGATAATGTCATATAGATATATAAGCATTCATTATCTCCTCCCTTTCCCTTATGATGGCTGATTTATTTTATGACTTATAAAAGCACGTACTAAAGAATTCAGATGGTCGAGGGCATGTTGATTTATTTATTAGCGGTTCGATGTAGCTTCGTATGCCATCTTTTTATTGTTTAAGTTAGATTTAAGGAGTCACAAAAAACATTGTTATATATCTATTCTTTGTACAAATGCGCTTAATAGAAATAGAAACCTAAAATTTTATTCGGTTTTGTTTCTTCGAGTCTTTTAAGTGTCGAGGATTTTAATCCCTGTCTCCCCGTCTCATGAACTAACTACCTGCTACCATATTTCTTCTGCCTTTTTTTGTATTATTTTATCTATTTGTTATTATTATCGCAGTGGATGAAAACAGCTGCTTTTTTTGATAAAGTAGCGAGGTGCATCTGCAATAGAGGAATGTGATTGATAGGGCATTGTGAAGATGGTTAACATTCAAATAGGAAAACTACCAGTTAATTTTTATGAATGCGTTTCTTATTCATGGGCAGTTTATACTGAAACGAATGCGTATTGCGTGCTTTGAAAGCGTTTCAAATTAAGGCATTTTTTGAAACAGTTATTTCATTCTTTGATTTTAGTGATTGATTTAAACAATTGTTGTTGCATAACATGCTCAACTTTCAAAGGGGCCAATTCATGCTCACGTGAGGCTTGGTAAATGCCCTGTTTCAATGTAATTTTTAAGACCATGGCATATGTTGCAGGAGGGCAAAGAATGTTACATCATCGCACTGAATAACAGAAAATACTGTTAAATCAAATGACATGCACAGTTACATTTGTCATGTGACTGTGACGTCACAGGAATTGACTTCAGTATAAAAGCAGTGATTTGATTTGTTTATCAGACATCCTTCGATCAGTGATTTGATTAGTTCCTCAGACATTTTACATCATCGGCTATTGGGATCGGATCTCGCAATTTTGTGAATCTCACTACTGATATACTTTTTTGTTAAACCTATTCACTACTACAGCTTGAAGATGTTTAGTAAGGATTTGAATTAATAGACCCCTAACTCGGCAATCATGATGGAACTGAGAGTCGAACTTGCGATTCCTCACCTCGGCCAGAGGTTTACTTTTTAGTCGTATAAAAATTGCGAAATTTTTTGATAACTACAAAAATTAAATTGATAACCACATATTCCTTTTTCAAGTGTCAATGATCATATATATTCGACTAAAATATTCCTTGACTGAAAACGAAATGTCTTTGTAGTTGTTATGGAGTTTAATGGCGCAAAAGCCATATTTGGCTATGCTGCGCTAGAAATATCTATATATATAATTCTCTTACGTGGCGACAAAAAAGGGTCGAATTTCTTAATCGCCGTTTGGCAACAGCTCGCGAGTTTAGATTGTTTACATTCGAATTAGCGATTGATTTGATCTGGGACATCGCAATTTTTCAAAATAAGTTTAACTTGGGCGGTTTCGATTATAAATCGAAAACGTCAAGATAGGTCTAATGAAACTATTGAGGAATCCAATCGGAATGAACAAAATAGAAAGAAGCGTTTTTGTGTACAGAGAGAAGTTGCCGAGCTACAGGAATATAGTTGTGGGACTTTAGTGGGTGTCTGTTCTTGTATACATGTGGCGAAGCTTTTCTGATCAAAATATCAGTGAAAAAAAAGCATGTTTAAAATTTTGGTGTAAAAAGAAAAAATTTTAGGATTTTTTAAAAATTTCCAAAAAAAACTATTTAGTTAATTTAAAAAAGATAAAAGTAAATATTTATTATGGTTTTTAATTTTGAATAGTGAATCTTAACATGTTTAAAGCCATTTGCCACGTTAAA
>BGPR01000004.1:5107182-5152967 GCA_013235015.1 Araneus ventricosus | reverse complement strand
AAGCTAAAAGTTTGTGAAATGGGTTAAATAATCTTTCGTAACTCAAACTTTCTGAGGTTTTAACGCATAAATAACTACCCAGAGAAAAAAAATTATAACTTTCTTGGCTAAATAATTATTGCAGTGAGTGTGTATACATGTGACGAAGTTTTTCTGAGCAATAATTCATTGAGAAGAATGGAAATTTAGAAGTTTGTTGGAATAAAGTTAGGGCTAATGAAACTGTTGAAGAAATATACAATTTTGTGTACGAAGAACTTTTAAATGCCTGATTTCTGACTGATACAAATAATTTCTATTGGTAAACTTTTTATAATTATACATTTTAGCATTCAAATTTCTTTGAAACATTTACATATATATATTTATATCTATATGCTATTAGCAAATTTTAATTTTAGAAATTTGATGATTTAGCTTATTAGTAATTGCTGAAAAAATGTTAAAATTTTATTCTATTTCAAATAATTTAAATTTACTTTTAGTAATTAATGCATTTATAATTTCCTTCTACTAGCAGACAGTCATAACTGTACGGCGAGCGAGCGAAGCGAGCTAGGATCACGTAGTGATCCCAAAAGAATCACAACGTGATTCTTGGGGGTTGACGAGCGGAGCGAGTAGGGGGTGTAACCCCCTAGTCGTTAGTAATTATTATTAGTAATATCACTATTAATTAATTATTTTTGGATCTACAAACGAATCCAGAGCAAGAAAATCAATTGGCTCATATTCGGATGGCAAGTTATTCTAAATAACTAGATATATTTGACAAAGTGTAAAAATGGCTACGAGATCGATGAAAAGATATATGTATGACAAATATAGCGAAAAAATTAAATAATCAGTATTTAAATTTGAGATAATCGGCTACTGTTATCAAGTGCAATCAGTTGATTGATTGAAAACAGAATGTTACTAGTAAGATCCAAATTGACATTATAGTACATTTCGTGGCCTTGCTTGAAGTTCTTGGTTATTAAAGATTCTCTTGAAATGGTTATTAAAGATCCATTAACATATTTTGATTAATAAAATCATTCTGCCATACTAGGTTTCAGCTTCAGATCTGTAGGACATAATTAAAAACCAAAACTGTAGAGCAGGATATCGCATTGGATCTGTGGGTCAACAGAGATCTCTATAAATAAATGATGCTAGTGAATGGTGGCTCTATTGAGTGGTCTTTATCAGCAATCTATATAGCAATTGCATGCCTAATGCTTGAGCAAGGAGTGTGACGGCGCGTGGCTAAATGAAAAACAAAAGACGGAATTAGTGAAGCTCATTTTCCTAGTGTGATTTATTTCCCTCTAATATATGTATCAACAACCTCCACTTAGAGGCACGATGCTTCGTCTCCGCATTCACGAGAGCATGAAATCGTCGTCCAACTTCCATAATGGCTCATAACAACAGATAATAAAAGACTTGCAAATATTTTGTCCACTCTTCCTTGCTGCCTGAGATGCTATCACCGCTTGTTTACAAGTATTAATCATTTTTTTCCCTTCTCTTCCGCGGTTTCTTCTAGCGGAACAAATGACATTTCAGTTTTTTTTATTATTTTTCTTTTGCTGCTTTCTTTTCAATCCCCCGTTCTTAGAGTCAGCCTTGCCCGCATTTTTTTTTCTCCGTGCTTCAGCAGTGAAAAGTAGTCCACCCACACCGCTCGACCGGGGATCGGTTCCGAGTGGTGGAATTTTATTTAAAGATAGCCTTCAACTGACCGGCCGCTTCCGCGTACACGTTAGTAAGGGGGATGCACTGATAATTTTTTTTCAAGTGTCTTCACTTTTTTTTTTTTTTTTAAGCTAGAAATCGGAATCTGTTTTTTTTATTTCCAGCAAATATAAAATAAAATATAGTATTTGCATATCAAACTTAAATAAAAATACAGCATGTGCATATTAAATTCAAAAAAAAATTCAACTTTTGCATCTTAAATTCAAATTAAAATAGAGCTTGTGCGTATTAAATTCAAATAGAAATACAACATGCACATGTAATATTTAATTCGTTTGCAACTTGCAGAGTCATTTTCTTCGACAAAAATGCGGATGCTTTAAGAAAGCATTACTTTTTCCATATGAGTTGCATAGAGTATGATGCATGAATTGAATTGGTTCATTTTTGAACATAAACTGGACTTTTACGCATGAAAAGTTTATATTATTTGCTACAATATCAGTTTCTAATCTAAATATACTACAAAGACTATACTACTTTTTTTACAAAAAGATTTCAATTTTCTAGAATTCATTTTCCATTTAAACACTGAAAATTCCAATTAACTTAATTTAAATTAAAAAAACAGCATGCGAATACTAAATTCAAATAAAAATACAGAATAATATTATATAAAATAAAATTATAAATAGTATAATTATATAGCTCGTCACTTGCGCTCAGTGAAATATTGCTGAAGTTATCGCATCTGTTGTGGTGAATGTGTTAATGGAATTTTTAACTATTTGTACAACATTATGAATTTATTAAGGAAAATGAAAGCACAGCTGCGCAATACCAGATCATTAAGTACATAAAAAAGAAATACTTTGTTATAAATGTTAATTGTTTAATAAATGTTACTTGTTTATGATTTATTATATGACCATGAACATTTATGTCGATGCGTAAAATTTCAATCGATTAAAGTTTTCTACACATCAAAGTACGGTACAAAGGTTCAGTATGAAATTTATCAACTATATTTTAAATAAATTTTCAAAATTTCTATTTAATTCATCCAGAACGATTAAATTCAGCCAGTTTATTTTGCCATTACGCTTGTAGAATGTGATTTAGGAGACCGTAATCATTTTATAGATGAATAGCGAAATCTTGAATTTAAACATATTAAACAACTGGACATTGTTGTGCAATTTTTGTTCTTACTTGTATCAGCGATTTTAACCTATTTAAAAGGGCGCGACTTCGAGTTGTCAAAGAAGAAAATCGGCGAATCAAATATGTTTCCGCTTCAAAATCCTCGGCATCATACGAACCATTGCAAGAAGATTCCTCTTCGACTTCTAGTGAAAATATAGATTCAGAAGATTTTCCAACACTGATCGAAAGCTTAGAACCTGGGACAAGTAAATCAGTAATAAGGAAAGATTTTATTACTCCAAAGTTAGTTGCTGAATTAGACAGGTGTCAGTTAAGTATGCGAGATTCTGTGTTTATTCTTGAAGCTACTATTGATGCACTTGGATATAACATTGACGAATTTCCGATAAGCAAGTCTTCAATTCAAAGAATCCAAACAGAAAAACGGAAGGAACGCGCGGAAAACACAAAAATTGATTTCCAGAACGAGGTACTGGATGTAGTGACTTTACATTGGAATGACAAACTGTTGCCTGCTTTGAGTGCTCGAAAAATCGAAAGAAGAACGCTTGCCTATAGTTATTTCATATGGACTTAAAAAACAACTAATTGCTGTGCAGAGACTGGATAATTCTACAGGCAAGGAACAGGCACAGGCTGTTTGGAAGGCGATCTTAGATTGAAATCTCAAAGACAAAGTCCAAATTCTCTGTTGTGATAGTACGGCTTCGAATACATGTCGTTTTAATGGTGCTTGTGTGCTCCTCGAGCAAAAATTTGATAGGGAGATTCTTTTTTTCTCTTGCCGCCATCGTGTATAGAACTGGTATTAAAGGCCGTATTCGAAGTGAAAATTAAAAAAGTGACAACAAGCCCCTATATTCCACTCATTAAAAGGACCAAAGATAATTGGAAAAACATCGATCCCACTAAAATACAGTGCTATAGAGAAACAGTGGAATTGTTCCGAACTTTACCCGAACTTGAAAATTTGCTTAACTTTCACCGCGCTGAACTTAAAAATGTTATGGTCAGAGATGACTAACGAGAGTTGATCGAACTTTCTATCGTATTTTTCGGAGGAGATGCAGAAAATTTTTTTTTTAATCAGACCTCCGATTGCCATGCGCCAAGCTAGATGGATGGCCCGAGCGATTTTCTCCCTAAAACTATCGTTATTTAGTTCACAGCTGAAATTATACACCAAGGATAAGGAAGCACTGTTAGACCTCTGCTTGTTTATCGTGACAATCTACGTTAAACCGTGGCTTCAATGCATTTTGGCAGTTAAAGCATCCTACAAAGATTTGTGCTTTATGAAATCTTTGAAAGCTTACGAAAAAGTGAATGAAAATATCTCGAAAGGTGCTTTATAGAAATTTAGCCAGCAGTTATGGTATTTTACTGACGAAATAGCAGTATTGGCACTTTTTGATGATGATGTCGACGAAGAAACAAAATTAAAAATAGTGGCAAATTTACATAGAGAAATTTTCTTGATCCATAAGAAAAGATACGTTCCATCGAAGGAAGAACTTTGTGTTTCATTGTATGGTGAATTTGATACATTGATTTTGTAGTTTTTTATTTAGTTATTTATTTATATCACGCAGTTGTGACCTGCTATTTTATTTTTTTATAGAGAAAAGCATCGATGATTTCATATCAGTCAAAACCCAGTCATTGTTTCCTAGAATCAAAATTGGTGATGGTTTTCTCAAGGAGAGTTCCTTTTCATGACGCTTCGTTTCTAGAGTCTCAATGCTTAGAGCAGTGAACGATACAGCTGAAAGAGCGGTAAAAATTATGCCAGACTTTCATGGTTTAAAAACGGTTGGGGAGGAACAAAAACAATTTTTGTTACGTTGCGGATAAGAACACATGAAGATCTATCCTGACTGAAAAAAAGCAAACATTGAAACTAAAATATGCACAATAATGTTTCTTTTAGTGTAATATGGTAATCAATATCTGCTTTGAATAAATTGGTGCCTTACATGCCAAAGAAACATACATTTTACCGTACAAGATTTCACGTTCAAGATTGACCTCAAGTCGGCACGGGCTACCGTTATCTTATTGTAATAACACTTTTTATTTATGTTACTGAGGTGAAATAGAAAAAAAAATAGAGGGTATGCGTATTCGATTTTGCAAAAAAAAAAAAAAAAAAAAACCTTGTATCTTGGAACACCCTAATATATATATATATATATATCAAATTCAGTAACAGAAAAAAAAACCCGTTCACTGAGTGAAATGTTATTGCTAGCAGAAACCACCTTTTGTTATTTTTAAAACTAAAAGTGACTTTTTGTTTTTCTTCAAGCTTTAGATAGTGTTTGAACTAGCTTAATATTTTTTTTTCCTTTAGTAACGCGAAATCAACGAAATTATAAAATCGTGACTTTTCTTAGTACAAAGTGAGCATTCTACTATTATTATTCCCTTCGCATGATTTCTACAGAACTAGTATATTTTTCTCAACCGCATGACAAAACCATTATCACCGAAATTAAATTAATAACATCTTCTGCACAAAAGATGCCTGTAACTGAACCCTGAACTTCTGACCAATTTGATACAAATTATATTAGTCCATGGTCCGGACTTTTTTGTGGCTCCTCAGAAACCCAGGATACAGAATGCAAGCTGCCCAAGTATCCTATCCATTTACGGAGTTAATCTGGAAGTTATTCCTTGGATACCAAGATATTCCCTCGGTTACCAAACACCACATAACCTGGTAGGAATTTCTCCGACCTATTGTAGTTGGTGTTCGCAAAAAGTGCCATGAATTGTACCGAACAAAAGCTTGAAGTATCCATTGCTGAGGAGGTTGGAATGCTGTGTAATCTTTGGGACGTTCCAGACAGACAGACAGACAACAGTAGCCAGCCCCTTGCCGCTCTCCCCTCAGGTCCCTTGTTTGTTCCCCTCACCCGCTGGTGGTTGCTGGTTTCCGTCAGAGAAGGTCAACGACCCTTCTATTAGGGGGGCCCCTCTTTCGTGTCAGCTCCAGCTTACACTCAAAGAAGCATTACGTAAATTTTACGTGACTCACGCTTTAAACAGCACGTTTCTCATCCCAACTTTTAGAGATGTCCCGTATACTTGAAACCATCCTTTCCTCCTCTTTTTTTGTTTAAATTTTTCTTTCTCTTTTTCCCTCAGGTCAAAATAGTATCTCACTAGACTGTTAGAAATACGGTCACGGTTGGTTGCACTACATCGGTTCAAATCATTCTTGGAGTCTTAGAATGTTCAGAATTTTAATAAATTTAGTTCATGTGTCAATTCGATTATAACATTACAATTTTCTGACTGAGAAAAATTCGTCTATGACACGAAAGCACTGAAACGATAAATTTACTTTTTTTAAATTTTATTTTAATGCAAGTATTTCGTGTTTTAAAAATTCTCACATTACAAAAATACTTCCTTTCCTTCTTTTAATTTGCCTTTACATTTGATTCACTGTTTTCTGTATTGATTTCATTATAGAAAACCTTCGTTTGTAGCTAAAGTTTCGGACATTAAAATTCAATCCTCTTCTTCTATTAGAATAACTATTAGTTTCGTATTTTCGATGCGCTGTGATAAATAATTTTTATTTCAGTGAAATTGTTTATATTAGTATTAATTTCCTAACTTTTTTTTATTATTATTTTGTAAGAAATTCGTAAAATATTTAAATCTAAAAATCTCCTGTTTTATGCAATTTCATTTTTCTTCTGCATTCAATTTATGAAATGTTCTAATAAACACTCATGATTTTATAAAGTTACATGTCGAAGTTTGTTGAAACATTTTTTGAACTTGTATTATTCCTTTTCTATACTGGTGTTTTGTACTTTAAAAAATGCAAGTAGGCTTTGAATTTTCTAAGAGCTCTTAGTTCTTTTTTTTTTCTCACATAAACATGCCACAGTTGATATTGCTTCATAAAGTGGTTAAAGCATTTTTTTCTTTCATAAACATAAATCGTTATATGCATTGTTTCCTCTCTGAATTTTGCTCGGATATATTTTTGAAGCCCGATTGAAGCCGTTTTTACAAAGTAATCTATATTATATTATCATTTTACTTACAATTCTAAATCCAGAAATTATTAAAAAAAAAAAAAAAACTAATGCCAAGCTAACAAATTTTAACCTGATTTGTTAACACTACCTCTCAAATATATTTCTCATTCTGTTAGTTTTTTAACAGAAAATCGATGAGGAAAACTTGAGGAGAATCTGCATATGTGTTTACAACCATTTCTAGCCTATCTTAAAAAATTGCGTGTTTTAATTAGTTCCTGTTAAAATCAGTGTGATTAACGGAGGCATTTTTTTCCCCTCGCCTCTTCCAGTAAATGTTTGACTTGGTACTGGGATTCTTTTCAAAATGGACGGTTCTTTTCCGGTTTCGGTTCTCAACAACCTCTTTTGAGTGACGTTTTTAATTACGTAAAACGCTGTAACAAATAATTTTAGTTGAACTAGTACTTTTATTTTTGTTTTGAAAAGGCTAATTCTTCAGTGTCGTTTCAGATCTTGAAATAGCCTACAATTACTTCTTATCACCGTTTTATTTCCCATATATGTTTTTAAGATGGTTTTTTTCTCTCTCTTCTCTCTGATATGAGATTTAATAGTCTGATCATTTCGTGTAATCTTTTCGTTATTCCTTTTTTTTTTGGTGCAAAGAAAATGGAAAATTTTCGATTTTCAAATTTAATAATTAGGTTCAAGTTTTGAGTTTTAAATTTTTTACTTTATTTTTGTGTATTTTCTTCCCTTGTGGTGAAATAATTGCACTTGGATCGTTTTGTTATAGTTACCAAAGGCTTGCTTATAATTTATTATACAGTAAAACCTCTTTAATACGTCTTCCAAGAGACCTCTCCAAAACTACGCACTCACGAGAACGACTTATTATCGAATGTTGATTCAAAATGCGATTAAAAACTTACTCTTCGTAAAATATAATGGTATAGATCTAATTTTTCTTGAGATTTATAATTATTTTAGTGTATTATCATACAAATAATATTACAGACAATATTAATAAAGTATAAACTATTTTTTAAATTTGTAAAAATTCCCGTAAACAAGGAAATGCTCAAATTTTTGTTCTGTTACGAAAAAAATTCTGTTATCGTCGAATGTCTTAACGATTAATTTCTGCCCTTTTTTCTCTTATGGATTTGAGCTATAGAATATCTGCAACACTATAGATAATTGTTTTAGCATTGAAATAAATGGGACTGAATCGGGAGCAAGGCAAAAACGACGTGCTAAAGATGTCCTGTTACCAGGCCATACCCCAATTTGGTAGGCAGGGGCGGAGCGGGTGTTGTACTAAAGATGCTTCATCGCCTAGAACCGGGCCTTACACCCATTCGGGTAGGCTGAGTTGATGTGGGTTTTGTACTAAAGATGCGTCATTGTGTAATAAAATTCGATATGCATATAAATGACTGACTTCTTCTCTACATTTTTATTGAAAATAAGACCATTAATTCAAAGGATGCTATATTTCTAGTTTGTGTTCGATTTATTAGGAAAATATGGTAACAAATAGAAAGCTTAAATCTTGAAAGTTTTTATCGTTTATGTTAAAATTAAATGCAGTCACCTGAAGCATGTCAAATGCTCCTCGGAAATTTATATTATTTTTCCCATTCCTCATCTTGTAGAAGAAAAAGCACAAGACAACGTGGATTTAATTGTTAGATGACATGCGCAGTTACTTTTTCATATAACTGTGACGTCACGTGAATTGACTGCGTTGTTTTAAGATCAGAAAGTTGTGGACGTGAGATTAAAAAGAAACATTTAAAAGATTAATAGCGCCACAATAAATAAATGCATTAAATAAATGAATAAATGTAAATAAATAAATAAACAAAAGTAAACTGATAAATAAATAAAAGTAAATGAATAAATAAATAAAAGAAAATAAATAAATAGGTAAAAGTAAATGAATAAATAAATAAAAGTAAATGAGTAATAAATAAATAAATAAAAATCGTAATAATCATTAGGTTATTTTCTACACTCTACTATAGGAATTCTTGAATTTTTATGAATTTCTAAATCCAATATTAGAGTTCCACGACTTTTATTTCACCATTTGAAGATATTTTGCGTAATTATTATTAATTTAAGTTAATTGAAATTATATATCCAATTCTAAGGTGCTTAGTAAGGACGTGAACAAAATTTTCTGCCATTTACAACACATGTAAATTTTTTTTGTCAAACTGTCATTTTTTGTTTTTCTTCCTTTCCCAGAATTTTGCCATTTTCATAATTTTTTCGTGATAGAAAAAAAAAAAGAGATTTCACTATTTTACTTAATTTATCAAGATATTAAACTCTTTCCTCCTTTTGACTACCGTGAATCTGGTTTCTATGGTAAAATTATCTTTTTATTTGATTCTCACGACGAGTGAAATTATTATTTTATAAAGGTTGTAGAGGTGGTAGAAACTGATACGTTATAAATAAATTATTAATGGATGAATTTTAGTTACACAACATGGCTGAACTTCCTATTTATTTTGTAACTTAATATTAGTTTATTATTTTTTAATAATTTCTTTTATGAAATTTCTTAATGAAATTTCACCGTATGCATATTATTAAAGTCTTCAGAATTTCTACCAAGTCTACTGCTAGACGATAATCAATGCTCCTCAAGAATTTTCATGCCACATTTTGTAGGATATATTTGGTTTTATAAAAAATGCGAATTGAGAACTTTTAAGGGACTGCTTTCTAATAAAATAAAATTTAAAAGTTTAACTAAAAATTAAAATCTACAAAATTAAAAAAATAGATAGGATTATTTCCTTGAATTCCAATTAAAAATTGCGTGTTTCGATATTTAAAAACTGGAGCCAAATCTCTTGAAATTCAAAAAGTGCTGGGAAAAGTTGATATTTAGTTCGTGTCGAGAGATCTTTGCTTCCACTCCTGTTGTTATCCATTAGTGGCAGATAAAATAAATACGTTATCTAAAGTCTTCATTCCGAAGGTACTTGATGGACCCAATAAATGGATTCGATTAAGAGAAAAAACCAGCTTCGATAAGATTCGACTTCTTTCCCTCCTTCAACGAATCTTGTACTCATTTGAGCTACTTTTTAGCCAATGCGGCCAAAATGACGCTGTGGAAAACTGCAAACCCAAGCCTAAGTGGAAGGAAAATATGCTTTCCGTCCAATTCGACAGAATGTCCAGATTGTCCGGAGGGCATGAATCTTCACTAACCGTTCAGATAATTCTAGAGGGTGAGTGGGAAAAATTCTTCCTCCTCTCTGTGTGTTGGAAATCCATTTCGCCTGAGCTCTTTTCGTGAAATTTCTCCGGCTCGGGGACTTTTGATGGTGGATGGGAGAGCGGAAAAATCCCCAATCTTCGCTGACCGTGCCAAGCGGAGATCTTTTTCTTTTCTTGCTTTTTTTTTCCTTTCCTTTATCTGTTTTTCCCTTCAATGCGCCATTTTATCTGCGGAGTAATCCCGGCTCGACTTCCACAATAGTTGAGGCACCCGGCACCCCCAATGGTGACGTAACAAAGATCCCTTCTTCCTTACCTTTCCATCCAGCCACCGTGGGATAAAATCTCAGTCCACTCCACTTCACTTGCAGCGCATGCTCAGACTTTCTCCATCGCCCTCCCTGAAAGCCACCCTCTACCTTTTTTCCTTCTTTCTCATTCTGTATGTTAAGAGCTGGTGCACCCTGCTTGAATTTCTTTTGCAAGGACACCCCCCCCCTTCCTTCAGTGCCTCCCTGCCATGTCCTAACACCTACCTACCTACACTTTTGACAAATTGAATTCACTCCTATCGGGTTGGACATAACTCCGATTCATAAAACTAAATCATCAAGACTCCAGAGTTACACTTAATCTTTCATAGATTTGAACTATCCTTTCTTTCTTTAACTTCAGGTTGAAGTTGATTTTTGCAGAGGTAGGGGAGTGTTGTTCGACCGTTGCATATCGATATATCACAAACATAAAACTTACTGGTCTTCACAGTTGTTGAATTTAGGTTTTAATTCTGTTAAGGCGTTGTTATAATACAAAAATATTGTTCAAAGGTTTATCTATGCGAAAATTTTCATAGACCAGTGTCCTAATGCATTTTTATTTTATTTCCTTGCTTAACGTTCTGCTTCAAACCTGCAGATGGACTCAAATGTATTTGCAACATTTTCACTCAGATTTGATATTTTTCAACCCTGCTCTTTCAAAAATATTCCATTATGCTACTCACTAGAAATATTCCAATAAACAACTCCATTTACCTCAGTTTTTTTTTTTATCAAAGAGTTTTTATTTATCATAAAGTTATTGAAATAACTATTTTGTTTTCCCCATATTGCGATTATCTCAAACTCTTTATGCAAAAATGAATAGATCCGTCGGGTTTTCAGACAAAATTATTTCTCTCATTTAAATATTATATTCATTTGTCTCCAGAGATGATATCTCTACGAAAATCAAAACGGTATGAATAAATCAATGAATATAAAAATTCCCCTATTTATGCAGTATAAACAAGCTATATTGATTGTAGATGTAATGAACAATGGCGAATAAAATAGTTCAAAATATATATTCCTTGAATAGTAAATTCATAATAAGGCATGGCTATGAATGGTTCTTTATGTCTTACATGAGTATATTAATAGTCATGCATTATTATAAGTTTACCTATCTTTCTTTAATCCTTTACAGATGTGCAATATCTAGACAAAAGAAATAAAGAATGAAAGAAAACGTCAATATTAGCCAATTTCCCATTTTTAGAATGAATAATTCAAATTCTTTAGCATTTATCTGAAATGAAATCAGAATTATGTTTAGAATGTGAGCATGTGTATTAAATTCGAACACTCTTACATTAAGAAAAACGCAATGAACTAAAAAATTTCTATTAAAGCTCAATTTTTTCCCACTTTTTCATTTTTTGTTTTTATTCTATTTTTGGATAAATTAGTCACAGTTCCTTACAATTTTCATAGGTTTTAATAATGATCAAGCGTTCTGGATGTGATTGTGACGATCATCATTTGTTAATTTTAACATTTATTTATTCATTTTTAAGTGATATTTTTTAACATCTAAGGTGAATCGTTTTATAATTTATTTTATGAAAATTACAACGAAGATTCTTTTCCTTTTGTTTCAAGTAAAGTTATTCAGGCTAATAAATATCTTAGAGGTGATTCTTTCAGTTAAGTTATTACATAACCTCACCCTGTAACATTTCAACTTATCAGAAGAAGTAAGAATTGTTAAACTGTACTTTAAATGATGCAATTGAGGATGTATATTTAGTTTGTAGCAATCTCTGCTGTCATCTTTCTTAACTATTCTTCCAAATTATCAATGCTTAGAAAGTTTAAATAAAGTCTAAATGAGTTTCACGTGAAGAAAAAATTATCTTGAAGTGCTCGGTGAATAAATTTCTGGTAGTTACGTTTGAATCCAAGAAGAATTCTCTTTACTCGAAATGGGAAAATGCGTCATTTTAATTGTATTTAACTCCTTTAAACATACTCTTCTTGGAGTGTTATCTTCAAACATAAAATAGGTTTGACGGCATAAAAAAAAGGTAAAATTAACTTTAATAATTGTTCAGGTCATGGGATTAACAATAATAATTGAAAAACATGAATAAAAAATGCGATATATTTGCGTTTAGTGGCAGTATAGAATTTAAATTAAATTTACTTTTATAACCACATTTTTGCGTGATATACCCTGATAGTCTTCGTAGGCTGATTAATATAAATGTATAGGAAATTTATGTATGTTTATTATGTATATTATCTTCTGAAAATTGGCTGAATAAATATCCTTGTTAATTTCGAATTTTTTATTCTCAATTTTGAACAAATTTTTCGGAAGCTTTCATTGTAAATAAAAAGAACACTTTGCACCGAGCTTAAAATTGTAACATTTTATAAAAACTCTATATTATATATATAAGAAAACATTTATAACAAAGAAATTAAGCAGATTGTGAATCGAATAGGGAAAGGTTTGAGATAATCTAAGCTAATCCAATTGATATAATCATTTCAATATATATTACACACAATATTTAAAATAAGGAACCCTGTGAATTCATACTAATGGGTCTTCCAGTTAGATTTGCATCCGCTTAGTTATGCCAGTACCGTTTAGAGGTCTGTTCTTATATATTTTATAAGAACAGACCTATTATAAAATGTATAAGAGGTCTGTTCTGGCAACTCCCGTATGTCATGCGGGCTTAAGAGCCAAGAACAGAGTTTATAATATTTTTCGACAAATCTCGAACGTTATCAGTGCTTAAAAGCTATATCTTTCGGAATGAATGTTCCCATCGGATAATATAGGCAAACGTTTCCGAGCTGCTTCTGTGTTATATTAAGGCCTAGCTGCCCTCTTGAAGAGGGCGACCTTTCTTCTTTTTGAAAGCGTACCGAGGACGCTGGGAACAAAGACCTTCTTCCACTCTATCAGGCAGCAAGCAAGATGAGGCTTCTTTCTGGATGCGAGGCATCCCTACCAACTACCGTTACATCCTGCCATCTGCCTTGCTCGGGAAATGGGCGCATTAGTGCTCCAGAAGCTCTTCTAACCTGTTGGCCCTGCCATTGTGAGTCGTCCTGTCTCGCGAACTTTCCCACAGTCAGGCAAGTTTCAAGGTTGAGCCTTCCCTCCCTTCCCATGGACCTGGCAACTCCCGTATGTCATGCGGGCTTAACAACCAAGGTCAAACGTAGAAAATTATACCCCCCTCCCTTTCCCTCTGTTGTGAATTGTTGCCACATACTTCGGTAGTTTCACCTCTCAAATTTGCGTTAGGTGCGAGGAATTTATACCTGTCGGTGGAGTCCTTTGTACTAATCGCTCGGTTTTGTATACAAGAAAAATCTGTCCAACGGAATTTGTGGTTATTTTTTATTTCAATCTTCTACCCAAAAATGACAGCAGAATTTTTATTTCGTCGTTCAGGTTTCTGTAGGACTTACTCTCTCTGATGTGGACCCGGAAATGTTCTTGCCTTTCGGTTATTTCTTTTTTTTACCTGTAGAAGTTGTCGAATAATGAAATGCATCTTTTTTTTCGTTTCTTTTTTTAATGCTTATCGCTGTCTACTTTTTTCATGGAACTGATTGCCCTATTTACTTTCACTTTTGAAAAAGAAATACATGAGACGTTCTTGGAATGCTAGTGGAGCTATAATGATTTAAAACATTTTGTGGCAATTGCATTTGAAATGTGTTTGTATTGGTGTAAGGAAGACTGTTTAGTTTTTGGATATTTTGTTTTATTTCAATATTGACTTAGCGTTTAACTAATAAATAATCGACATTTATTGAAAAAAAAACAATTTTTTAGTTAACACTTTTTTAGATTCCATTTAGCAAGAAGTTCAGATGTGCATAGCAACATATATTTTTGGAAAAAAACCTAATGAAGATTGTTTTAATTTGATTAATTGCATTAAAGGCCTCATTTTTAAAGCTACTCCTTGGACTACTATCAAAGAAATCGCCTTACTGATATCTTGAAAATTTTAAACACACACAATTTCATTTCCGTTTGGAAAAACATTGTTGACATTGTTTAGTCGTTGAATTTCTGAATTTCTATTTTGTTTTTGAAGTTATTTGCTGAATTTCAAGATTTTTTCTTTTCTTTTCATTCTCCCGTAATAAAACAGCACGGAACAATTTTTTTAAAAATTGGAAGGTGATCTCGAAAGAAAGTAACAGAGCTATTAAAATATGTCCGTCTGGAGGCGAAAAAATTCATTCGAAAATCGTTAAATATATTATTTCTTTATAAAAAACGAAGCTCAAGTGTCAAAAAATCATCAAGGATAAACATGAATATTAATCACTCCTGAATAATAAAGGTAAATGAACTAAGCAAAATTTCGTAGCATCAGAAAAATAACAATTTAAAAAATAACGCTTTTTAACAGAAAAGGAGAGGGCAATATGTTATTTTTGTCATTCCATTTCCAATTGCGCCACACGAAGCTATAAATGAAAGTGCTCTTTATTATAATATTTGAGTTTATTAAATTTTATATACAGGACGTTCCTTCCATCTTTTTCCTTTGACTGATGTTGCATCATACTTCTCAACCTGATGAATAGTGTCTCGGCCTTGGGATTTGAGGATCGCGGGTTTGATACCCAATTCTACTGAAGATCCATGATGCATGCGGTCCTCATTCACGCTAAACCTGGTACCCTGCATTAAACGTTTTCTTGTTGGTTTGGCGTAGAAGTTTGGACAGTAGAATGCCAACTCAGGTACTGTCCTCGTCATTCGAAATTAAGAGGCCCGTCTCAAACTGAAAATGGGACGTTAATCTAGCAAATATAATCATCCGTGATTGAATAAAATTTTCCTCGTTCTTATAAATTAAAATTTCCCACAAGTGTACTTTTCACACACTACCTGAACTAAGTTTTATAAAGAAATTCTTAAAATCAGGGAAGGAATATGAATCATATTCATTAAACATAATCTATTTATACTGAGAAATTTAATTGAACCATGTTCGATTGTTTTCTGTATACTTTCTAAAGATTATCTCAAAATTTGATTATGGATTACAGTTTTGAATACAATTTTAACCATACGGCTGTGGAAATTCTTCATTTTAAACAATATACTTGAGTATAATATATATTATTATTAATTTTATTTAAAAGGGAGGATGATTCAGTCAAGTTCACGAATATAAACGTTAATTCGCGAGGAAATAACATATTAAAATTTCAGGTTTTCAGACTGTAAACTGATGAAACAATTTAACATTTACTTCATGAACGAACAAGACACCGAAATATAATTTGAGCTTTATGTCTGGAAGGGAAGTCTGGACAGAAAGGGTTACACTAGAATAACCATGGAAAAAAATGCACATGAGAATAATCACTGTGAAGGCAAAAGCACTCTTGAGATGAATTGTAGCAATGTCCACTCTGGTAATCTCGCGGACAGCACGTGTTATTTACTAATTAAAGAACATTTCCGGTAAAAAACGGAAATGACTATTATTTGTTACGAGGAATGTTTTCTTCGATACGCTTCAAAGAAGAGAATGATCTCTTCATTTTATTCCGACTGCAGCAAAGTGAATAAAATGCTACATTTTGATAAGTTGCAATTGTCATTCCCACGCAGATATTTTCATTTAGTTTTATCAAGCAGATAATTTTTATTTCAGGTCATTGAAATCTGTAAGAAAATGCATGAACACTTGAAAACAGTGTAATAGTTTATATCCTTCATTTTTTTTCAAAAAAAAAATGATTAATTCATCTTCTTGGCAGGTTACAGGCTACCTCTTTATAAGAAACTATATTAAAAAAAATTCAAAATAGTATGAAATTGTAATTTAAAGTATAAAAATTTGATCAATTTAGATTTTAATCATGTATTATTATCATATTATAGATTAATCATGTTTAGAATTATAGGATTTTAATCATGCGTGCATCTAAAATAATTATATGCCATATTCATGATTATTAGTCATATATCGAATTCTTTGAACTATGGTTACAAGCAATTCAATCATAGATTTTAAATGCATTAGAATTTGAATCTCTGTTCTTGTGATGCAGAAGCGATAACCAAGTTCAATTTTCGATATTAAAAATATGGTTATGAGCAGTCTTAAACTGAAATTATGACTAAAACCGAAAATTTTCTTGATTTTTTGTAAAATTGAATTTTTGCATGGAAAGTAATTAAAATAAAGTAACTAATCAGCATTATTTTGCCCTATATTATAATGTTTCCATATTTTCAAATGAATGTATGACATCAATGAATTGTTTTTTTACAGTCTTGTTAACATTATTTTCAATTTATGAACTGCAAATGGTTGAATATTTCTAGCTTCCTCTTTAAAATATTTTAATACAATTTGGCTTAGTTCAGTTAGTTAAGAAAAAACACTTTCCAATATAAATAATTCCTGGAGATGTCTGTAAGGGAAAAGAGGTCACTATAAAAGATACGGCTATTTAAGAGTACTGAGGGTTGCTTTTATTCTAGTTAATAACTTTTCTTAGGTTTATTTTTAAAGACGATTTAACATTGTTTATTTTAATCAATAAAAAAATTCAATATTTTTTTTTTTTAGGAAAATCTTATGAACTATGACTTGCAAATTTTTGTGAGAATTTTACCTCAAGAGGAAACGCAGAATGAAGAATAGTTTGATATGCATTTCTTCTGGAATTAGTTATGATTAATTAAAACATTCATACGTCTAAACATGAGATTCACCCCATAACCTACGAATCGCAGTTCAAAAGGTGGTACCGATGAATTCCTTGAACTATGGTTGCGAGAAATCGAATCAATGAGTTTTATCATTCTATGTCAAGAAAAAGATTAAACTTCCTTGAAAATAAAATATCTGCCAATGCATTCCGAGAATTCGGATATATTTTATCACTGATTAGCGCATACCGAAGAAAAAAATCATTGTTTTCTGTTTGGTTTTTTTGCAACATTTCACAACTAAAACTTAATACTCGTGTTTTAGCAAACTTACGCAATATATCGTACTTGCATCATTACTTTTCTTTAACTCTACACTTCATGTATCATGTACTCTGGTACTTGTATTTTCATCCCACTTCCAACAATCACCATCAAAAATGCATGTTCTGTGTGAAAATACTCCAAATATCTGGATTTTTCCCCTTCGGAATTAAATTCAAAATACTTAAAATAAATGACTTAATAATTCAGTTCAAATATCTCTACATATTGACAAAAAAAATTGTGAATAAAGAAGTTCGAATTATCTAATACCGCACATCAGTGTAATTTACATTCATGAAAATTCTAGAAGGAACAATATCAATATTTTTTCTTAATACACCTTATTGTTTTAGTAGTATTGAAAATCTAGTGTATTATTTTGAATATGTAGATTCTATTCTTCAATGTAAAATTGTAATATTCTTTTGTATATGCTTGCATAAGTTCGATACGCAGATCAGAAAGTCCCACGTTTGAAAGACTAATTTTCCATTAGAAGGAAAATGAATCAAGTGTAAAGTAAATGCTTCTTCATCCTACCCCGTACCAGTTAAATCGAGTTGCTTGCTTTGATTGGTATTTAAAGCGGCCTTTTTCCAAATTATTTCGATTCGACAATTCAGTGATTACTTGAATTCAAAAGAATGTCTTTTCCCTGCTTGTCGTGGAATATATGTTTTCATCTAACGTATTTTATTTCTATTAGTAAGACTATGTTAAGAATTTTTCCATCAATGATGATTTACTGAATAATCGTTTAATGAATTTAATTAATTGCACTCGCAATTAAGCTCTCAACAATTTTTGAGACGGCGTTTTGCTTTTTGTCGCCGAGTTATCGTAAACCTCTCTTATTGTAGGATTCGTTAATTGAATTAGTACGTACATCAGGATTATGTTAGTGCGAGACATTTGTTCGAGAGAGAGAGGAGGAATTTAATACTCTTTAATATCTTCTTTAACTCCAATAATTTTCTTTTCTTTCAGCGTAAATGGAAGCTGTTTATTGTTATTTTGCACTCGTTTAACACAAAATTAAATGTTTGCAAAGACTAAACGCTGAATCAGTGGCTGCTAGCTTGTTCTAGGAAATTTTAGATGTCAGTGAGATTTTTTTCTGCATTTCTCGCTGGCAAGTATTAGCTTATTTCGCATTCAACAGAAGTAATTTTAGAATTATGGCACGAATAATTAAAGTCGAAATTATTTTTGTCGTCTAGTCCATTTATTAAGCTTCAGAAACAAGTATTCTCTTTTAATGGTGTATTTAAAAAAATTGCAAAAGTTTGCTCATTAATAGATTTTTGTAATTAAGGAAATTACGGAGACAATATAAATAGTATTAAATTTCCAATTAACCGAAACAAATATTTTCAACAGTTAGGATTAGAGCTTTACGCACTTTAATGCCAACAACGGTCAATTTCTTTAAGCTCAAAGCATAAATTAGAATTCTGATTTAAATTTTTTCGCACTCTTCTCCTCATTTAAAACGCATTAACTGCAACAAAGTAAAACTTTTTTTTCAAAAACTTCAAATTAGTCGCAAAAGAGTTTCTGAAAAACTATAAAGGATAACCGCACTTGTTGCTTTTGAATTTTTAAGATGGAGTATTATGTTATTAAGTTTCTATACGGACATTTTTTTTGCTGAATTAATCTGATTTGTTTGGAAATTAATGAGGCTGGGAATATTTTTGATTTCAAAATATTCGGTTGGACTTCTATTTAATGGAAGTTTAGCTTAAACAGTTTCAAAAGGATAAAATTCGTCTAAGAACTTGCATTAAGAGTTCATTGATTAGGCATTAAGCAAACTATTCAAAGTAATTTAAGTGGACAGAATTTAATTATTTGCAATTATAAAAATTTTACGTACATATTTTTCCGTGCTTGTTATTCATTATAATTAAAAATCTAATTTTATTTTTCGTCTGATGGTAATAGTTTGTGAAAATATAATCTCTTTTTTGGTGTGAAGTTTGGTCTTTTAAATAATAACTTTAATTTGAAATTCTGTATGTTGGTTTCCATTTGGTGTAGAGTTACATTAGTCTATTCTTATTTCTCAGGCTTGTAATTGCGGCGGAACATTTACGTGATTTAATTTGTAGTCATATAAGAAATACATGAAAATATTTAAATATTAATATTTGACATTTAAAAAATGATTTTTTATACTATTTTTGTAATTTTTGATTAACCTGAATAATTGAGTATTATGATACTGAATACTACAAGAAAATTTAATTGGATTTGAACAAAGCAAGTTGACCATTTTTCTTTTCATGAGTTTACGAACGTTAATTTAAGTTGCTTTGATGGGAAAGAAATATAAGAATATATTAGGTTGCTCGGAAAATAATGTCGGGTTTAACTTTCAACGTATATATCTCAGCTGAGAAGTAAAGTGATTTAATCGAAATAAGAATCATTACAACTAATGTATTTTCGCCAATCAGAAACGAGTTTATATATTCCGTTAACTTAGAATTCCAACGTCCTGGAATCGATAAACTCTCGGAAGGCATTTTCCACATCACTTTGGTTGTTGAAGACTTTCTCTTTCATGAAGTGACAGAGATGCTTAAAAAAGTGGTATTCGGTTGGCGAGGGGTCTGGTGAGTATGGTGGGTGAGGTAGTGTTTCGTAGGCTAATTTATTCAGTTTCTGCAGCGTCATTTGTACGACGTGTGGCCGGGCTGACCAATACCGGGAGCATGTGTTGCAGTTTAAGGTTCATTTCGACGATTTCTTGATAATACTTGTCTGCCGCTATGGTTTCCCCTGGAATTCCGTAAGTTGAAATGAATCAGACTAGCCTACGACTACCAAACAGTCACCATGGTCTTCCTTTGGTGCATCTTTAGCTTTGGGAACTGTTGTGGATCTATGCCGGGGTTCAACCACTGTGTCGCCGATTGTAGTATACAATCCGTTTTTTATCATATGTCCCAATGCGATCGAAGAATGGATCGCTCTTGTCTCAAAAAGAAGCGCAGAGCACTCTTCCTAACGACGATCTATTTCATTTTCTCTCAGTTCATGCGGCCCACTTTCGTCGAGCTGTTTTTGTTTTCCAAATTCCTTGCAGTTGTCCAGAACTGTTGGATGACTTGAGTTTAAATCTACAGCAAACTCTAGAATTGTGAGAGGAACTGCGTCGATCAACACCTTCAATTCGTCGTTGTCAGCTGCCAGTGGACGTCAGCAATCTTCATCATCTTCACGGCTCTCATCTCTTTTCCAAAATTTTTGACGACAACGTTACATCATAAGATTATTTGTGGTACGCTGTTCGAATGCGCTGTTTATGTTATGACTCGCCTCTGCTACTTTATGGCCTAGTTTGAACTCGTACAAGAATGTCACTCACAAGCGTTTCTTTTCTATCATGAATTCTTCAAATAATGAGGGACATAAAAACAATAATTAAAATAAAACCAAGAGCATAGAAATATAGAGTAAACTCTGCACTTCAGAATGGTATACAGCATGATAAAATAAATTAAATGTTTATTCCATAAACAAGTATAAAAATCAAATTATATATGAAACCGACATTATTTTCGTAACAACCTAATAACTGTAAAAACATCTGTTTTATCATCTTCTAATATGAAGAAGAATACAACCATACCTTTTCATCTATTCTTAATTTCATTTTGATGGCATTCGATATAAAGACGATTCGATTCAAACGCTATATGGAAATGGACACTTAAACGATTAGTGGACGCGATTATGCAATCAGGATCCGACTATTATTCAATTAGTTTTAGATTTACTGTTTTAAACTATATCTTAGAGAGTTGACTTCACTGAATTAACTTCACAAGTTGTACAGCAGGCTATAAAAATGAAATAATTAATTTTAGGGCAATGCAGCATTTTAATTTTTTCTCTAATGTTTTAAGAAAGTAGTTATATCTCAAAATGTGCGCACTGGAGTTATTTTTTTAATTACAATTTTTAATTACAAAGAGTATTTTCTATAATACACTTTATTTTGATTTTCCCATAAAATTTTTAATCTAGACTACTTCACGCAATTGTGCAACAGTTTGGAGGCAAACATAACATATAATTAGTAATGTTAAGAAATAGCAGGGGATTTTTTATCACGTTTTTCCATTAAAACATTTGTGGTTAATTTGGATGTTTTCCGTTCTTCCCGCGAGCTTTTGCTACCAATCTATACAACGTAGCCATCGTCTTTATTTACTTTTCATGGTCTCAATAGCAATTGAGAGGAAACTTTTACAACCCATTAACTATCATAAAAATGCTGCTACTGTATTTATATTCTGAGAGCCTTGATAGAATGACCTTGCTGTTAACTTGATACAGAAGATACTATATTAATTTTCTTTATTCTATTTGAAATGGGCATCCAAAAAATACCGAGCGTGCTAACCGACATGCCATGCCACCCTGATTCCTGTCTGGTTTACGATCAAGCCCTTTTCTTATTAAAAATTTATCTTTATGTTTCTATTCCATGGGGGAAAATTCCCAACGTCCTACATTTTACAACCATTGCAATTATTCCTCTTATGTCTAAGTAGAGACTTAGTTTTTAGAACAATGGGGATGAACTTTCAACAACTGATAATAAGACAATTTTTCTTAGCGATATTCCGAGTTAAGGTACTTCTGGAGGTCTATTGTTGGAAGTCTAAAAGCAGTTGCTTCAGAAAGAGAGGCTTTAGACCCAAATGGGTCACGATTTGCGGGTAACCAAATGAGGAAGGGCAAAGGGATGGAGGATAGTAGTCACGATTCCTCTGTCTCACTCGTTGCACCTGCCGTATTCCTCCTTTGGGGCAGAACCGGTGGTGATCAAGACGACCAGCTTTTGTGCTATGAGAGATCATTATTACCCCCTTGCGCAATCCTTTGGGAAATATATTTTCTTCTTTCCTTTCTTATTCACAGATCCGTATACAACATAATTAAGAAAAGGTACTTCCAATCTCTAAATACTCTTGATGGCATTGTCAGCAATCCAGCATGACTCCGAAATAATGTATTGAGAAGAACTTGAGTAAAGTTTGGTATTCTTCCATTGACTATTCCATGCACCTGATCGGAAAAATAGGACAAGTTGAACGGCCCTTCTGCTGGTGGAGGACATGGGAGGGGAAAATATGCTTGTACTTGAAAAGCCTAGAACATGAACAATGATTCCAGGTATTAAAGTAATCCGACTTTCTAGTAAATTCTAGAACTGTATCTCTGAAAAAAAATAGAACGAAAACTCCTTCCTGAGATATATTTAAATAAATAACGAGTCATTTTTAAAAAAAAATTATATAAAAATATCTGAACCGTAAAGTTATACGATTGCTGTAAATTTTTCAGTTTATTGTCTTCAGCTCTGATTGACAGCTTGTGAGAATCCAGTCTCAGAAATATACCGTAATGATTTTCGTACTGAAACTTAATATTGAGTTTGTGTATTGACGTAGAGTACTTACTTCTGTTTCGTTTAAAAAAAAAAAAAAAAAAAAAAAAAAAACAGAACCGTTATCTTCCATGGTATACAAAACGCATAAAGAAAATTCTGATGAGTAATTTAATACTGAAATTTATATAAGTATGATTTACATAACCAATCGAAAAATTTAAAAGTAACTTCCTTTCTGTATTCTCTGATTATGGTTGGTCATCAGGAAAGACCTTCCGAATCCTCCACATTCTAGCGACATCGGATATGTTACAGATACCTTGACATCATGTAGCTGTAACATCTACACTTCTGTTCATGGAATTTTTATATCCTTGTGGCGGATTTTAAAATGAAGAAGTGATTTGGTTCTTTTCTTTATCACTCCGCGGTAAAGTGAGAAATCGCACGATTAAAAGTGAAACTAGTAAAATTATTGGTCGCTTTCTATCGTACTCTTTTTAAAATTTTGAAACTTGTCGCAGTTGGTGGTCAACAAACATATGTGTAAAAGTTGACGCTGACGATGTTACCGCTAAATTATCTATTGCTTTTATTAAATTTACACATATTATTTGCATACAATTCAGGGCATTTCCTTTTTTTTTAGATGAACAAAAGGCCAGCGAGATGAGATTGCGGAAACTTAAGTAATATTTGTGGAACATCGTGTTGAAAAATCGTCCATCATTAAACAAAAACAGCTGCAGGCCATAAAATAATTACAGTTAAGTATTTATCTGGCATATGAAAACATTAGTTCTTAGACAAATTATTCTCCTACTTTTGTTTTATGCATTTCTGTCCAATAAGTTATGGACTTATTTTAAATTACCTTATCTCATGTTGAGCGATCACCTTTACCTTGAGAACTAAAGCTGCATAAACTGAATAGGTACGTTTGATTGTAGGAGGTGGCATTTAAGTTGTTCCTCTATCTTATAACGCCTAACCTTCTAACGTTAATGAACAAAACAGGTATATTACTAAACAGTTGACTCTGAAATAACCAAGGTGAACAACTGTTGAAGTTGGTTCCGCATTGCTGCTCATTTTCGTAAACATTGGTTGCTGGCTTTTCACTGGATGGTATTGGAAATGTCTCTCAGGGAATTGTGCAATTATCATTTCAGTTTTTATGCTCGAAACAAAAGACAAAGGATAATCTAAGAGCTCTAATTCATTGTTGATTATTATTATTTTATGTTTTGAGATACTGTCAACTGTTGAATTACTTTTGGGGTTAAGGAAAAGAAAAGTGAATTCGATGATTAATTTTCTTACATCAGTGTGTTGACAGATAAAATAGTTTCTGGGGATTTTAATTTGAATTCAACACTATTCAATTATTTACTTGCTTTTCTTTCTTTTAGTTGTTTTTACTGTGGATTAAGAGTTTGTGGTTTCGCTTCTAATGTTGCTTCTGTTTTGCCTTGGAAACGCGTTGAGTGGGAATTTAATGTGTGACGTTTTTCATCTTGTGAAATAAAATCATTATTATTTTAGTAACAAAGTAGATCATAACAAATTGCTAGGTTAGTTTTTTGCTTCGAAATTACGCTTGAGTCAGTTTCCCAAAAGTTTAAAATGTGCGATTCCGCAATATATATATGTAATAAATTAACACGTTCCTAATTTTTAAAAACGCTACCCAAAATTTAATCCGTAAAATTATTTATACTTAAACTCTAAAACACAATTAACTGTCACTTCAACGGGCTGAAATCCAGTTTCAACCGGACTGACGTTCGGGAATTTCCCTTTTTTCCGATACTACTTAACCTGGCTGCGATTGTGCAACGCTCTCTTTTTAAAATCATGTAACCTTCGTACCAGAGGCCTGTTTTGGCGTGGTTTGTTTTCTTCGTCGCCGTCTATTTATACTTTAAAAATGGCTTGATATTTTCCCGAGTTATTTAAAATTACCTGAAACCTATCGATTAAAGCATGATTCAATAAAATAAACTCATCTTCACTCGTCAAAGACTGCCTCTTCATTGGATTAACCAATACAAGCTAAAATGATGTTTCATATATATATAAAGAAAACAACAAAGCCACGTCGTAAAAGCATTTGTGAAGTTTTTTTCTCATATTTAAATCTTTTTCAGAATTTTTGTTAATCGTATAGTGTCCATTTCCTATAGTTTACTTCATCTAAAATATTACTTCTTCGATTTAAGTATTTATTTGATTAAAGCTAATTTCTTAATTGGTTATTGCATTTGTTTCTGTTTTTGTACATGTTTGTGTATATATATAAGTTAAACTTTTTTACACTTTCTTTTAAACAACATTTTTTTTAAAAATGAGATACACGGTTAATTATTTCTGTGCTAGATTTTTTTAGATCCTCTATTTTTGTCTAAACATTTAGGTTTCGAGATTTATAATGTTTCTTTGTTTACCATTTCCTGATTGGGTTAACTAATTTACTTTGCTGTCCATAAAATCAAATGTTGTCCGAAGGTTAAAATTTTATCAAAATATGTTTTTTTTTTATTATCAACCGGTTTTAATTTCTTTCTAAACACAAGTTCTGGAACAAATAAATAACAACTTGAGATAATCTTATACAGTCATTGATAAGCTGTCTGAAGTAGATATTTTAAGAAGGTTGGCTAAAAAGAACTTGGGCCTCATTCTTTTCATGCTGATACAAAGAGATCTTGATACTATTTTGTTTTCGAAACTGAAGCTGATGATTCAAGCTGATTGTATCAGATGGTTACAATCACATTCTTCTTTTACTTTCTGTTTTTTAACAAGCATAACTTTTAAATGCAGTTCTTACACTATTTTTCTTTCATTTCAACAACTCTCTATTGATGAGATAAAAGTGGATGAATTTTGTGTATATTTTTTTTAAAAAAAATTCTCTTAAATACAATTCGTGTCGCGAAAACTTCAACAGTTGGAACTTCGGACAGATTATCCAATATTAGATAACAATAATTATTAAAGAAATAATTTTGATTTAAAATATTTCATTATAATTCGCTGAATAATTGATTAGATTATAATTTATTTTTACTTATCTAAACTCAAATGTTTGTATACATTTTGGGTTTTTCCAAGACTTTTATGTAGAAAATGAATCGCTGCAAACTTTTTTTGACTGAAGAAGGATGAGGAGGAAAAGGACTACGAAACAAAATAATATTTTGTTATATATTAATAGAACGTTTATTAAAAGGAATTTTGGTGGCATTCTTATCATACTCATTCTAAATTCACTTGTTTTTCAGCTCAATCCATACCGTTTTTAAATTTCACTTATTTACCGAAAAGCAATCAGTTATGGTCAAAACTAATTTCTCGAATACAGAGATCGAAATATTGAATCGTTCCCTTGTTAAGTTTCTTTAAAAGGGAGCGGTTGAGTTTTGAGCGACAATTGTTTTAATGATTAAGAAAACGCACGCCTTTAAAGTTAGGAATAAGAAAAACGCGTAATGAAATAAGTTTCTCCGTTTTAAAGTCCCCTAGAAATAAACGGCTAATTAAGTCAATGATTGTTTCTGATGTTTTAGACTGAGTGGTAAAAAGCTTTTTAATCGCACTGTGCCTGGCTACTGAAGAAGCACGCCCATTTGATTTTCTGTTTCGAAATAAGCTTCTGAATGAGTTCTTCTTTGAACTTCTTTAATCACTCTCTATTTTTAATTCAATTTCTTTTGTTATTTTCCCGTTCGAGTGAAAATTTATTGTTCCTTTAAATACTGCTCCGCACGCGTATTATTCGGCGAGATTCAAAGTGGATAAAAGGTATTTTTAATTCTTGCGGATGTTTGCGTTGAATAGCATTTTAAAAGTAATTAAGATTTTTGGCCAAATTCTATACAGTTTTAAGGACTGGATTGAGTTGTCTGAAGACTTCGGCCTTTTGGGGTTTTATCGCCAAAGGATATTGCTCCTAACTAAGTAAATAAAAAACCGTAGATGAGGTTTTTCTTCTTAATAATTCATATATTTGAGCTTAATCAGGGCTTCGTAAACTGTGAGTCACGATTCCAAGAAGGATCCAGGATGCTCAAAGGGACTCTTTTTAACAGTCATAAGCAAAAAAAGGAAAATAATCATGACTTAAACGATTCCAGTAAAGTTTGCTAGATAACTATTTGAAATTGAACTTTATTTATAATTAATGAATCCCTTGTTTTCTTATTTATTCATTAGCTGTAATGTCCACTCATGTTTTTTTTTCCACTCGAAAAGGGTGGCGAATAGAAAAGATCCGTATTTAGAGTGGCATTGAAGCCAGAGGATTGAGGATTCAAACCCCGATTCCTTCCAAGATCCACCGTGTACTCCTGTTGCTGCACGTTACATTCGTTGGGATCAAATAACCTTCCGCTGGAGGGGGTGCCAGCTCAGGTGCTGTCCTCATTTTCTGACAACAGTTAAATATTAAGATCCGTTCCGAAATACCCTTCGTGTAACTTCAAAATGGAGGGTTATTCTTACTAAACTGAAACGGTTAGCATAGCTATCTAATAAAAGTTTTAATTTTTCAACTTCCTAAAAAATATTTTGAGATGACTTATAATGTTATATGTATTTAACAATGAATAAAGAAAGCAGAGGAGTCAACATTGAGGTTTAAATTTTAGGAAATATTTTTTTGATGAACTGCGTAGATCACATTTTGCATATTCCAGTGTATAAACCTCGAAATTTGAGTGAATTTAGGATAAAAACTTGCTTCCTCACTTTTAAAAAAAATATTTTTATTTCAACGTAATTAGCAGTATCAATAATCCAACTAATTTTTAATATTTCTCTCATGTTAAAAATGAATTAAAGATTTTCATGATATTGTTACAAAGATGTAATGTCGCTTTCCTGCCTCTCTAGTCTTATAGTTGGGAAGGGAGTTCTACAGGGGTAAGCATGGAGTGACGGGCAGCGGCTAGGTCTGGACCCCTGACCTTGGCGAAAAATTTGGCGTCCTTGACGAAAAATCGAAGATTCCCGAATATGCTATCATTTTCTCGATATCTCCATTAGGAGAGGAGGTACTAGAATGTGCTAGATATTTCCATGTGACGTAACAACCAATCGAGCAAGGGTATATAAACGGAATGCTAACTCTTTCGAGGAATGACTTTGGAGTTTCGTCTGCAGTGCGAGCTGGAATGGCGGTGAGCTGAGCGCTATCGAAACTGCTGTTACTTTTATTACTTGTGAATTGTTGTCTGTTTATGTTGCTAATATGTACAAGAGTTATTGCTCTTGTTACCTGTGTTGCGTGTTACTCCTGAATATTTGAGAATAAATTTTAATTCTCCAGTATCCTGCGTGTTGGACTGTTTACACCATACACCACAGAACGATTTTTGTAACAATATACAGAAATTCGACAAAAATCTGTAAAAAATATAAAACATTTAAAACTTAAGCATATAGAGCAAAGGAAGAGATTTTTGGAAATTTTGCATTAGCCTCTGCCTACACACAGAGAAATTTGTGTTGATTAATTGTAGTTATTTTTCTACATATCATTTTTATTAAACAATTTTCCATTTTAGGTCAACGAAGTTTTTCATATAATGTTTACGAAAATTCATACTTTTGTGCAATTTGCTTCTTTATTCCCTAAAACGTTTATTACAACCAGTTTTCTCGCGTATAGAAGTATAGAAATTTAGAATTTGTAATATTGATGAAACGATTTTGTATGCGATTCTTTTTTTTTTTTTTTTTTGTTAAGAAGAAAGAAGTTAATCAGGAAAAGGTCAAACGATCCACAACCAATAAATGGTTTTGTTAACACTCCTAGCTCCAAATGCTTCTTTTCGTCTGCTTTAGGCCTGTTATTTTCTGAGATGGTTCCACGCCGGCTAAGCAGCCATGGTAAACGATGAGGTTGTGCTCAACGACTCATTAAACATATATTTTTTCTAAGACTATTGAGAACAGCCAACTGAAAAGATTTCTTTTTCGTTTCCTCTTGTTAATATCTTTTGTTTTCTCATGTCTAGCTAATTTTACGGTATTTCTGCAAACAAAAGCGTAAAGATGTTAAGCGATACGAAGGTACTTTGTTTTAGCAAAATAAAGATAAAATCTTCAAAACCTTGCTTATATGCTTTTGATTCTCTGTTCTGTAGCTGAATTTCTTCGCATAATAGAGTTTTAAGGCTCTTACACCATTTTGTTCTGCAAAACGAGTTCAGTCAATTAATTAATTTTGTCATTGTTGTTTTTATGAAATTTTTATTCCTTAAATCAGCATTTCCTACTTACATATATTTCCTACACTGTGTAAGTCTGAGTTGCTTCAATATTTTTTTAAAATTCACGGTGAATTATAAAAATTCCTTTTGTGATGTAAAAATTTGCCTGACCCCAAATCGTAAGAAATTAACACGCATAAACGAGGACAGTAAAACATTCAAATGAAGTACCCAAATAAAAAAAAAAATTACCTTAAAGTAGATGGCTCTTAAATTTCTGTGAAGTGCTTCAAAATAAGACGATTTTCTTTATTATCTTTACCCATTAATCTTAAAGAATTAGACAAAATCACTTGATGCTAAACCTTTCGTGATACTTAAATTTTGCGACCAAGTTGCATCTTCCAGTTTGACAATGCTCTGCTATAAGTTGTTTACTATTAAAAGTTTCTTGTGCACTGTTACTTTTTTGTAAACTAGGTGCGTAAAGAGAAAATATTGGAATCGGCAAAAAATTTGGCATCGAAATTTTGATGAATCTTTAATTTTATTATTATTAATAATAATCCACCGGGAGGGAACTGACCAGATAAGGTTTAGGGTTATACAAAACCCTCTCAGAGTAAAGAAAAATTACAGAAAGAAGAGGGAAAAAATTAAATTACAACAACGATAATTAGCACATAAAGTAAATTGAAAAAGTCTGCAATGAATGCCTTAATTTCTGGTGGAAGCGAGAAAAGTTTTTCTTAATCCATAATGATATCATGCCTTCGTTCATGTAGGATCTTCATAAAATTCATGAGTCGTGCCAGGGATCTTTTGTTTTGGACAATATTTTCACATCATGTCGAAAGGTTTTCAGCACTGGGCTTCATGAAATGAAAAGGTTTTGTCACTGGGAAGACTGTTGCTTAGTGGTGTGGATCACCTTTATCACCATAAACACATCGATCGTTTGAACATAAACCGAACCTGTGATGATAGGTCACGAAGGGCCCATGTCCTGTGATGAATTGATTGATTTTTGAGTTGAATGAGGCTCTATTAATGTTAACTTGAGGTACGAAAAGGAAGGTTCGGCGTCCCGTTTCCGAAAGATTCCATCTATCCTGCCAGATTTCAATTGAAGACTTTGAGATTTTTTAAAGCAAGATTTAGGGAGATCTTGATGTTGAGAGTACTGCCATGAGAAGCCTGTCTGGCTAACTGGTCAGCAACCTCGTTCCTTAGTACACCCGAATGTCCTTTTACCCAGTAGATGACAACTTCGGTTGTTAAGGAGCTCCAGATGTTCAGGATTTCCAGGGGAAAAGTTGAGATTGGCTGGAGATCCGCAAGAGCTATCTGGGAAGATTGACTATCTGTATGAATAGTGCATTTTGCCAGGGGCTCTTATGTTAACTAGCGCATGGCTTCTCTCAATGCTACCATCTCAGCTTGAAAAACACTATTATTATCATCTAATTTGACCCATCATTTGTGATGAATAAATCCATGGCGGAAGACACAGAATTATTTTATCAATTTTTGAACCGTCGCTAAAAATTTGAAATTTGGTTTTGTCTGTGCGCCATTTTTCTTCAAGAGAGATGGTAATTGATTTATGTGCAGGATGAAGAAGACTGCTTGGTGGAACTTCGTAAAGAGGTTCCCAGGAATTTCCAAAGCAGTGAGTTGAAACTCCAAAGGAGATGACGTTAGTAAACGCAGCTTCTCTTGCAATAGCAAGGTCAACTGGTTCAAGACCTGCGAGGACAAGCAAGGAGAACTTTTTCACGTTATATTTAATTTTCAGTCCCCTCTGAGTAAGAAAAAGTTCTTTTTGACATTGTGTCTATGGCTCTGTCATTGATCTTGATAACTCAATAACTCGATAAGCCATAGAAAACCCACGTCGACCCAGCCTACTCGGATGGATGTAAGGCCCGAACTTGACAAGCCAGACGGATTAAATTTTGTATACGGTCTTTACACTAAAATTGTGTGAACCTTGTGCATGTAAGCACAATAACTCAAAAACGCAATGATGGTGGATGGAGTTCGGTTGAAGTATAGATATTATCACGTTTTGGACCAAATCTTCCAGCGAATTGTCTTGCTATCGGTCTGTTGAACGCAATAACTCAAAAACGCAACTAACTACACGGTACATGAAATTTGGTATGTGGTCTTGACATCCAAACTGTAGATCTGCATCACATTTTGGACCCCATCTGTCAAATGAAAGATATTCAAAATACATACCAGACCTTCTTCTCTATTCTACGAAGCTAAACGCAAATATATTGTGTAAATTGTTGAATTGTCTCCTGTCTACTTTATTGTGTATACAAAAAATTCGAGGGGAGATAGCTCCCTCTGGTTTATGCACGTAAAAACAGAAAATGAGGGAAATAAGTAATTTCTTTTTAGTTGTTTTTATGTTGTAATTGTTTAATTGCTTTCATGTTCAAATGTTATGTATTATTTCACTATTTAATAAGATTATTTTGTTTTTACTGGAAATTATCCTTAACGGTTAGAACTTTTATGGGAACGAAGTATTACTAGAATTTACTACCAAAAGCTTTATGCTACTCTTTCATTAGCATACGACGCATTTACTTTTTTTTATTCTGGTATTTCCTTAAGTAAAGCATGAATTACGTGGAAGTTGCCTTTTAGCCAAATGTGAAAAAAAGTTTTTGAAACGCCTCCTAGGTGATACAACTTTGTTATTACCGGGCAACAAATATGTTCCATTACTTGTTGCTTATTAGTAAATTCCATTTTGTTTCTCTTCTAAAAGACATTGCAAACAAGAAAATTAGTTCGCGTGGTCCCATAAATGAAATTCTCAAGAGGAATTTTTTTTAAAAATTTCTTGTAAACTTCAAGAGATGCAATCGAGGTCGAAAGTCGCGGTGCTTTTCATGGAGTTCTGATAAAGGTTTCAGCTCAGCGGAAATCAAATTTGAAACAGAATGTGCCCTAAGCTACTAAAACTAAAAAAAGCTTTTAACCCAAGCAGGTAATGGGCTTAGGGCTAATCCATTTTACTTGCTAACCTCCGAGAATTCCAGGATGCGCCTAAATTCCATCTAATCTGGGAAGAATGTCGAATAATATTCTTAAAAATAAGTTTTCGATGCTGAACTTTACCAACTTCTCCGGGAGATGAAGATTTTCTTTTTACTATTTTCTTTTTTGTCTTGTGACAGTGGGCGTGAGTCTCCTGATAAGAGTCCACGTGGTCTTATCAGGTCATAGACACGTTGCTCTAAAGAGCAACATAGGACCTGGCGCTTCACAGACCACTAGCGCGCTGATAGCCCAAAACGAAGTCCTCCTCGCTTTCTGATCTTCTTTCAGTAGCGAAAGGGTTTCGGAAGTCTTTACCCTTTTGGTAAGATGAAGGGGATGCAAAATCTAATCTTTGCTTCTTCTTGCCTGTCTGTAGAGGAAATATATCACTCTTTTCAGAAATAAATCCCGGTCTCTCGATGGGGGGCATTTCTGTGAAATTAAACACATAATAATGAAGAATAGAGGACTCTGTTTTCAATCGTTTGGCTAAAATTCCTTTTCTGTAGTTAATAATAAGAAATTGATGGAAGAGTGTTTCGATGCTCTATATTGGAGCATTTTAAATAACAGTCACAGATGGAAATCTCCAAAATTTTGAAGCCAGGATTTTTTTAAAAAATCCGCATTTATTAGGAAGGGAATATAATGAACAAAATCGTCTTGATTTTCGTCAATACATCAAAATTTGTTAATTAACTAAATTGCATTTTTAAAAAAGTTTATAACTATATTTTTATTTGTCTTTTTTATTCTTCGTTCGATAATCTCAATAATAATACATTTGTAGGGACCGAAGCATTTAATGGCAGAAATATGGCCGTGAACATTTTTTACTCTAAAGAAACATTAAATAGTCTATAGACAATGGAAAAAAAATTGTATCTAAGATGGAAGTTAATGAAAAGTTGTGTCTCGAATTTTTTCCTCCCGCCATGCTGGAAGCTTATCTGAAATATGTCTATCTTTCAAATATACTTGGATTCAGGTATTCCGAAAATCTGAAAGTAACGGATTATTTTGTGACGGATAACAGGCTACTGTGAAATACAATGTAATTTCCGGGCAGAAAAATCTGAAAAAAAAGAGATGAAATTCAATATATTTGTTTTTCACGAGAAATTAGTTGTGCGAGTTCCATAGACGGATCAAACTAATTGTATTTTTGATAATTTTAAAATAACCATTTTAAGAAGTTCAAATATTTTTTAAAAATTTTGATACAAATTTCGAGAAGTGATATCATGGTTATCATCTAGTTTAAGAAATCTTATCTTTTATTCTTTTCTCATAACACCGTTTTTACAGAGAAGAAAATCTCAAAACTTGTTTAGCTAATCATAACTGATTTTTTTATCATGTTCTTCAATGTATGTATTAAAATTAACTAAAGTGTCTACAAAGCTTAAATTTAATCTGTGTTTGTATTGACTGTGCAGCACAAAAGAAAACTCGCTATGAATACAAAAACGAAACTTTCAAGTTAATCTACTAAAAATCAATTATGCTCTAATAAAAATTCTGCGTTTTATTAAAATCTGAATAAAACAGAAATGTTTGATTTAAGACATCCACTTTTAGTCCTTTAAGTCCATTGTCAAGCGCACCAAATAATTCACACAACTCTACGCATTATTTCAAGCTTAACTGTTAATCGGGATTAGAGCATTTAACTATTTTGAAACTAAGAAAATTAATTTTATATTCCGATAAGTTATTAGAAAGGGGAAGTAATAAGTTTGCGTTAGGGAAGTGTCAAGTCTCGTTCCCCCATCGCGGCTTAAAAAGAAAACGCGGCAATTTAGCTGAAGCAAGAAATTGACAGGGACTTAAAGACGAAGGGCGTCTTAATTCAAGTGCTTACCGTTAGACGGCTTCTGCCCTGATCCGCCTGCCTATTCAACCTTCCTTTGTGAGTGCTTTTACTTTTTGAATATAAAGTGAGCAGCAATATTCCCTAAAGTTGAAGAGCCTGTCCTGGTAGTTAAAAAAAATCTCGCCCAGGTTTCGGAAATTGTCAGAAAGAATTAATTCAAAAGGCTAGGCATAAGCGGAATTCTGTCATTAAGCTATGTCAGGGAAAGGCTAGGGCGTAATTAGTATGCAAATATCGCTCCTTAACGTCATTCGTTAATGACGTCATGCATCATTCATAAGTCTTGGTTCCCTTGAAGAAATTTCAACGCCTTACACTTTTCCCTCTAACAATCAGCCTGGGTCTTTTGCAAACTTGTCACTGAAGGTGTCAATGGGGATGTTCAGATTGAGCGAAGGTTTCAATCACTCAGTTCCGACTACGAACAAGATCAATCATCTCCCGAAGATAAAAGAAAGAAGACCCTTAATACGCTATAATCTCATACTAGTCGGAGAACACTTTGTATGTCTTTAGATTGGGGTTAAGTTTTGCCTCGGAAACTAAGTTTCTTTAGTTTTTTTGTTGTCGGAAGCTAGTAAAAAAGGTGGTGTCACTTTGTGGAAAGATATTAAATAATTTTAAAGTTAGAAATACTGTCGCTGACAGTATTTTCGCGCAATGTGAAGAAAATGTATGAGTTTTAATAATCTTTGATGAACATAAACTGATTAATACGTAATAAAGAGTTTAAAATATGGATTTTGAAATTAACTTAGCATCTAGACTTTCATTAATCATTGTTATTAAAAAATAACTTTTAAAACAAATTTGTTGTTCTAACAGTGTCTTTTTATGCTCATCCGATGGATTTTAGTTATATTATTTTGAGGGAATTCTGGCTATTAAATCTTGAATTGTGTTTATAAATAATTTTTGCACTTTTACAATATAAGGTGACTATATACAGAAAATTAAATAATGAAAGGTAAACCAATGCTATCCGCTTTTTATCTTATGCTGCATAAATAATGTTCTAGAACTCAGTTCATTCTCATTCAAGTCAATTCGTGTTCATGTGATACAAGTAAAATGCGCCGTTCCAATTAATATTAGAAACCATTGCTTATTTTGCAGTAGCAAAAAATATGTGACGTAACAATACAGAGTAAGACCGCGTGGAATTAGAAATTATGTGTCATGCGCAGTTACATGTGCCGGTGACATCACATGAATGGACTCCATTCCTGTTCTGTGGTTTCTTGGTAAAGTCTCGTCTTCCAGACCAGAGGGTTGAGGGTTCGATACTTGATTCCACTGAAGGTCCGCTGCGTATACGGGCCTGTACACATGAAATCTGCTGATAGTCAAACGTCCTCCCGTTGGTGTGACGTTGAAGTCTGGAGAGTGGCTGCCGGCTCAGGTGTCGCCCTCGTCGTCTGAACACTGTTCAAAATTACGAGGTGCGCCCAAAATGACCCTCGTGTGGCTTCGAAACGGGATGTTAAACTAAGCTATTCTTATCTAAGTTTAGTTTCGCTACTCATTATTTGATAACAGGTGTTCCCATTTTTTTACGAATTTCCGAAATTATCTACAAATACTTTCGTTAAATCATTAAATATTCCCTTGTAAGTGAAAAAGTACAATTGAAAGGTTAAAAATACATTTCGGAGGAAAAACGACTTGCGACCCATATTGTAGTCATAAACACCATTTCAACCAAAAACCATATTTCGAATTCAATTATTTCCTCAAACTTGTTAAAGCCAGTGTTAGAAGTTAATAGAAAAGTAATTTAAAATGTTTATGCTTAGTTTAAGCTTCGTCTCACATCCTAAAGAGAAGTTTGTTTTTTCTGGTTGTGAAAATTATAAAAATAAATAATTGCATGCACTTAAAAGTAATGATTGTTATATGCTAGGTTTGGTTTAGACAAACCATGGTTTCTCTTTAAAGGTCTGTTTCAATTGCAAATGTGCCGCATTTTCCATTCGGAGCATTATGAAATTATAATATCTTTCTGTAATGATGAAGGATTTTTTCTAGTCACTGATATCCGTTGAGAAGTACTCAGCTGAAATATTATTGAATTGTATATAATTTTTAATTCCGTTATAATTACAAATATTTCTTATTTCAACATTTTCCTTCTCTAGGCAAGCATAGTATTTAAAACAATGCTAAATAAATTTATCAGTCTGAAGTTCCTTCTATTTAATTTTCGTATATGAATCAGTATTTAACGCTTTTTTCCAAGCTATTCGCTAAGTATATTTTTGAACAGTTTAAGGATACTGAAATGGGGTTGAATATCCTTTTCTGAGGTTTTGAATCTGCCGGAAATAGTCTATCACATGATTTCATCAAAAGGGTGTCGCAGGCATTCAGTTATAAAGTCTACACCGTAATGTGCTAAAATGGATGTTCAAATTCATAAGGATGCTTTAAAAAACTTCTTAAAGTGTCAAATGAATATTTTTTATATGATAAATATACGGAATATTATGATTTTTTTTTTATCTAACCAAAAGTAAATGTTTTCATGCTTGTGGAATACAACATATTGAGAAGAAAAGAAAGCATAAATCACTAAATAGAGAATTACGAATGAATTCAAGGCCAAAGCAAGTGCTTTCTTATAACTCGCATGGCGAATTTCCTGAACGAATTTTCATATGTGGGAGAAATATCTGATATGAGGATAATATGTGATACAGATGAATCCGATTATTGAAGAATAAAAAATGTGAGATTATTTTAAATAATAATCTTAAAAGGAAAAGAAATTCTTATAGTTTCTATGAACACACTGTACATAGAATAAATTTATTGCTTAGTGAGATTATTATGCACAAACATATTTACGAAATTATAGAAATATAAAATATTTTTTAGTTCCATAAAAGCAAGTAGAATTCTGTATATGTAAATTGATGAAATCATAACCAGCACTGAAATATTCAAAAATACATCAGGGCCTTCGAAAGGACTTATCAAAAATTGTATTTTATGTTATTGATAACTCTCGGGACCATATCATCTTTTTAAGATGACAGCAAAACTGATAGGTTTACTTGTATAAATGCAATAGAAGCAAATATTCCCAAAAATTTTAAATCAAATTTCATTAAGATATTTTTTAAATTAATGAAATTTAATTCTTTCAATGAAAGAAAGCTTTCGCATCACTGTCGAAACATTTCAGTGACAATTGCAAAAATTTCTTCCCCTTTCATACTGCATTTCAAAAGCCAAATTTTTATTCATTGGAAACAAAGACATCCTAATTTTCATTGACGAATGTGCCGTCAAGATATTTCATAGATATATTTTATATTTATATCAAATTTCACTGAGATATTTTTTTTAAATTAAGGAAATTTAATTCTTGCAGGCAAAAGTACATTTCATCATCACTGTCGAAACATTTCAGTGACAACTGCAAAAGTTTCTTCCCCTCCATACTGCATTTCAAAAGTCCAAATTTTTATTTATTTTAAAACGAGACATCTTAATTTCAATTGATGAATGTGTCGTCAAGGGTAAGCAACAAGTGCAACATTTATTACTTACGAACACAAAATGAAAGTAGGGGAGAGGGTGAATGAGAGAAAAAAAAGGAGCAAATAAAATGCATGTAAAAAGTATAATAATGTTTTTATTAGCCCGTGATTTATTAGAAACTTTTCTTGCACTATTTCCGGGGGAATATGGAGGAGAAAAAAATTATCACCGTTAATTTTTTCCTTCTGATTTTTTTTTCTGACCTGAGTATGTCTTCGTTCGAGTAAGAACGGCGTTTAGGTACCTGTCTTTAAAAGGTCCTCTATCAACATTTTTTACGTTGTCTCTCGGTTCTTCCCTCCCTTCTAGTCCTTTTTTTTCACAAGGCCGTGACCGTTTTAAAAGTGATAATAGCGTTGGGAGTGTGACGTGTATGGATGGTGGCGACTTCTGCCGCTCTGCAGGCTGTGGCGCTGCAATCGATAGTGAGCGGAGTTGAGAGGCACAGGTGCTACTCGATGCTTGACAGCGATAGTTCTTTTTTTCCCCTCCCTCTTATATAGGGGTAATGTTCGCGTTGATAGCCTCTTAAGTGGTGCACTTCTTTCAAATGCATTTTTTTTTTTCCTTTTTTAACTCCTTTTCTTTTTTCTTGAGTTTTATCTCTCCCACCCTCCAATTTTTTTTGCCTCCCCCGCCTCCCTTATACACACTTTTTTATGAGGTAACTGTTGATTTGGTTGTCTTACCAGAGGATCTGATCTCTTTAAATGGAGATTAGAATAAGCAAGACGTTTTCGACCTAATAGAGCGCTCCTCTAACTGGAATTCTCTTAAGGATTTGTGTGTGATGAACAATTCATTTCTTAAGAATACTATTTTTCTGTATTCTTTTTATTCTAGGGAACCTTTTATTCTGTTGTCTAAAAAGCTTGTTATTTATACTATTGTAAGCTATTTACAATTTTTTCCTTTGGTAACCGCCTGTTTTGTAGGGCATGACACATGTATGTGAAATTGTTTTTAGTTAGAATTTAAAGAAATTAAAAATATTTATATATTTTTTATATATTGTGTAAGGATTAAATATTATTTTAAATTTCAGAAATAACTTAATTATGTCAAACTAATCAAAATTATACAGCTAAGTATTCTATCTGCGAAATATATAATTTATTTTCTTTGCAGTGCGTTATTTGTAGTTTTAATGCAGTTATGTTTGTAGTTGTTTTCAATTGCAATTTTGTACTCTTACTTGTCTTTCAGATATTTCCAGATTAAATCCTTGTATTTTACATATATTGCAAAAAATGAAGCTTTGTCCTTGTTTACTTAAGACTCATATCATATTTTTTGTTAAAAATCATTTTAATTGATTTGCTTTCGCAGTCTTCATCTTCGAGTCATAACGCTCTGATGTTTAACTTTCTATCGAAAAATTGGACAATTTTATTAATTTCAGATTATCCTGTAGAAAGCAAACTAAATACATGTATCCATTTGCGTCTTTAATGCCATCCATATAAAACGTTTTTTTCTCTTGTTTTATTTTTTTTGCATGTGCATGAAATAGTGTTTTGGGGGTTGGTGCACTTAAGAAACCGAAATGAATTGACGATGTTGTGATGTGGATGGTAAATTAAAAAATTATTCAATTAATTTACTTCGTTAATGATCCAGTTAAAATTTGGAAAAATATTTTCCTTCTCTTGAGAACTGTTCAAGTAACAAATCACATCCCAATAAAAAGCCATGTTATAACTTGTTAAATGAGCGTTAATCCGTGAAATGAACTGTAGCTTGCTACTTTTGCACTAAGTTTATATTTCGAAAATTCGAGATACTGTAAATACTTTATCCAGATAACGAATTTTAAAATGATGTCATATTCAGAAGTTATGTAACAATTAAATTGAGTATTATCGGTTAAAATTTGCTTCAAATATTTCCATAACTTCTTAAACGTTCGTACTTTTGAATATTAAAAGAACTCAAATAAAAACTATTCCTTGTATACTCTCGTTATTTAAATATTTTGAGAACAATTTAAGCAACTAACAATGAGTTATGTTTAAATTCCTAAGCAAAAAATTTGTCTAAAAATTTCTGATATATGCAAAGAAGCGATGAATAAATTGATTGACTTGAAGAGTTTGATTTGACTGAAACAATTATTACTTAATGAAAATTAATTCAATATTTTAATGAATTTTAATCATGATAACTAGCCTAATAATGTTCGCTTTCGAAGTAGAATGATATATACTTGCCTTTAAAAAAATTTCTTGTTAATACTTGGTAGTTAAAAAATATTTCTGGAAACCGGAAAAAAATTGGATCCATAAGGTGAGAAAATGAGATGACACACGTCACTGTAAGTGGTAAAGTATTATACTTAGCATCTTAAATAGCATAAAATACGCTTTTTATTAACCGAAGTTTTTCATTTTACTTTTTAATACAGCAGAATCTTTCAGCCTTCATCAGAAGCATGATGAAACTCCAGATTTTACCAGAGTTGGGGAGTTCAAACTTCATCCCTTTCGAAAGAGTTATAGCTGTTTATGAACTTTGTCTCGCTTTGTTCACTTTATGATACCTGAAATTAATTTTGTTTCATTGCTTCTTATTTTTCCATCCTGTTTGGAATTCACTGGATATATAAAAATCGCGTACTATTTTAACTGGAAGCAGCTAGATTTTTTAAATAAGAAGTTATATTCTTTCTCACGTTTCAAATAGTTCTCCTTAAGCAAGTCCTTCCTTTTTCTTTCCATCACCATTGAAAATCTTTGTTCTTTCGCTACAAGTGATACAAATAAAGGTAACGTTTTTTTCACCCCTTCCACTCACACGTAAAAGAAGCAGTCCAACCAATGCAGACTTTTAAATTAAGTTGAAAGGATAGTTAAAACAAAACAAAAAAAAACGCCGTTAAGAAGTTTGTTTGTAATTTCAAGATTTTTAATATTTCTGTGCTTTTTCCAGTTGCAGCAAAGCCCGTGCTCCAGGCTTTTTGAAGTTCGGTTTTGAAACGGGAGTTGTTGATGGAATTAGTTCCTTATTGAAGCGTCGTCATTACTGGTAGCGAGATACACCTAGTGAGAAACAAACTAAAAGTCGCAGGCGTTAATTTTTCTCTAAGTATCCTCACTTCATTAACTGAATCCAATCCCCTCAGGCAAAACATCGCATTATTCGATTGGCTGTGCCGAAGACGCTGTCTCCCTAGGTGCACTCCATCCTCTTTTAAAAGCTAACTAGAGAAAGATGAATAAAAACGAAGAAATAAAGAAAAAGCCGCGAAATAGGAATAATAATAAGAAGTATTGAAACAAACTGTGCAAAAGCGGAGAAAATAATATGAGCCTTCCAAATGCTCTGCCGCTAATTTGCCTTCTTTCATTTTGAGTGCAGTGAGTCATTACGTGTCTATTGCTTGTCTGTGCCCAGGGACCAGTATCAGCAAACTGGCAAAGTCTTAATGATGCAGGCTCACTTCTCTTTTCTACGTGACCTAAAAGATTAACGTTATTAAGCCAGCTTCGCGTAGCCCGGTCCTTCTTGTAAAGGTAATTTTTCTGTCGTTTTGTCGCAGTGCAGCGGTGCCTTTAAAGCTCGCGTTTGTTTTCCTTTTAAATGGCTTCGCCTTTTGCCGCGCATTTCTTCCCAGAGAAATTGCCTAATGGTTTTTGCTCCTAGTTTTTGAGTAGGCGCTGCGCTAAATAACGCTGATAATTAAAACGAATTTCTCGCCGAAGAAAACTCCTTTATTCCCTTCTGGGCTCTATTTCCAGACTTTGAAGAATGGAACACGCTCGCGCCTCTCTTTATTCCTATAGCGGGGAACCATTTTTTATTCTTTATTTTTTGGTAGAGAGAAATTTCTCCGGGAGGCCTATGCTGAGGTAGACCTATTTTAATTAGATAGGATTTCGAGACGGCTACCAAAAAATATATTAATTTGGATTACGTTTCTTGACTCGCATGAACCTCTCGAACAGTTGGCGTAAACACTTTCTCGATCTGATTTACGCAGTGTTTCACAAGCCCACTTGGGAGTCCCTACAAAAACGCAGCGCGAGAAATGCCTCCTCCATTGCATGCATAAAAATGAGACTTTTTACTCTCGGTTAACGGACTCAGAAAAGACGATCAAAAATCAGCCCATAGGTTTCCCAAAAAAATCGGATACCCAGTGTTAATATTATTATTTATGAAATTTCTATACGAATTGAACTCGCGGGATTCCTATCAATCCGAAGTCTTTTATCGGTTCAGATTCCTTTTAAGACGGTTTAAGCTCAAACAAAGTTAAGACGTGAAGGGTATTTGAAAAAAGTGATAATTATAATACGTGGAAAACTCTTGTGAAAATTTTATTCCTTTGTAATTTTTTCACTTCTCTCTTGTTTCTCATGCTCTTATGAACTTTTGCGCTCGAGTTATTTTCGGTTGACTGGAATAAACTTGATTTCGGTATTTTTATAAAAATTTCAAAGAGAGATAAAGTTCTTGCTGCTATTTCGTTTTTTAATTTTAAATTATTCTCTAATTTATTTACTTAGCACTATTTGTAACTCTTCAAGTGTAAGAAAGATACATTTTATGTCTAAGTATTCAATAGTTTGAAATCCCGGAGAGAAAACATCTATAGAGACAACTACTTTGATGTAATGAGTTTTCATTCTATTTTGATGGTTTTAATATTCAAAACCGATTGGTTTTGCCGTAGTAAGAAAGTGAAATGTGATATTTCTTTAATATATTGGAGACTAATTTATAGAGAGTTAATTAATTAATATTTCTGATTTGGAATTAAATTTTATTGAAATCATCTTATAAAAAGCATTTTTTTTAAAATTCTCTTAAAAATTGAATTATCTAGCTGTGACTCCTTTTACGGACGTTAGGAAAAATTCAAAATAGCAACGTCTTCTCAATATGAGGCAGATTTATAAATTTTTTCATGTGAATTTCTCTGAATTTTTTCTCGTTTAAGAAAATGAAAGAAAAAATTATTTTATCTTGGAACAGAATAGCATAGAATACCCGTTTTCATCTCTGTATTTCTTATTATTCATATCCGACTTATAAGTAAAGGATGTTCTTTGGCCAAAGCCATCAGATATACAATTATTCATTGTTGAAAATAATTCATTTCCCATCCATCCTTTATTCACTAATTATTAATTTACAAAATTTTAAAGCTACTATTTGACATCTTATTCTAAATATAGAACAACTCTCCCGCGGAGCATCTTAAACCTTGATTTAAAGTTTTTGTCTATGACTCTGAAATGTAATTTTTTTTTCAAGTTTATGAAACAAATTTCAAATAACTTAACTTTCATATTCTTTGCAGTGTTATTATCTTTGGAATATAGGTTTCCGATCCTTCAAGTTTTCCTTTCTATTTCTTCCATGTCTCTAGTAGCAAAAATAAATTTTATAACATTTTTACGATATTGTAGAATATTGTGCAATATTCTGGAGTATCATGTGCTGCTTGAAGAACCTATAAAAGAACTAATTTTCTACTTGCACATGTCATGTAGTCATTCCATATCCCGCTCTACGAGTATTAGTGATGACATAAGAAAACAGCGAATTAATTCTTGGGAAGAAAACCTCCTTAATCGCTGTTTCTTGCAATAAACATTTCTTATTTCACATCCAGAGAAGTAATAATAAAAAGAAAGAGCATGCAGTCAGTTTTAATGCTTGAAAACTATTGAAGCGATGTAATTGAACTTCCATCAAAAACAAGCGTTATATATTTATTGGCGAACTCAGATCTGTCATACTGCTATGCCTAAATTAATAAAAATCGCCCTTATATGATTTCTTAATTAGAGAAAAGCATCGTTCCAGAAAAGAAAGCAATGGCGAGGGAGAAGGGAAAAGAACCCTTTCGCCAACAATGGAACTTTAATTGCCGAAGCTTTCCTTCCCATTCATTTTTGGTTTGCTGCAGAAAATCTGGTTTTATCCCTCTCTGCCGCTCCGTTTTAAAATGATCAGAAAAAAGGGGCTGCTTCTTATCCACACCCCCCTCTTCTTCAGCCCTTTCAGTTGGTGTATGTGCTCCAAGGGGGGGGGGGGGGTCATTCATCACAAGACCAGGAGCGTTTGGGGTCGTATCATGATGAACGAGCTCTTAACGTAAAAGGACTTCTTGGTCTGTAATTTGGCTAACAGCTGAAGTCTGAAAATCAATGCTTTTCGGTTAAGATATGCGAATGGTGAAATCTCAGCACAAATCTTTCTTGCGGGAGTTGCCCTCCATTCCCTCCTGGCTCCAAGCCCCCCCCCCTATCCGCTTTTAAATATTTGTTAATTTATTGGATTTCTTTCTCATGGTGATACGTCAGGGGCGTTGGCCTTGTTGTTTTCTCTCTTCTGCTTCTTTAGTCTTTCCGTCTGATTATGGTAAAACGCGCCAGGAATGAACACTGCTATCTAGATTTCATATTTCCGCTCAATGCTTTCGGTAGCACACCTTTTCAGTTTTGCTCATTTTATGTCATTGTAAGAAGCGTCCTCTGCGATTATTAAATAATTAAGGGATAGTAAAGAAACTACAGCCAATTTTTCGTTAAAGGCTTCAGATATTTAATGTTTTACTTAGAAACGCATATACAGAAATCGAATGCCGAAAGTTTGAACATAGTGTTTGATTTATATTTTTGTAATGACCATTATTTCTGACTTGTTTTATCAATAATTTAATAAAAGTTTTTTAACAGTATAGTTAAATTATATTTTCTTTCTGGTTTTAAAGATGAACTAAGGTTTTGCTTAAACCGTGATGATATATTTTTAAATATTCTTTTTATTTATTTATATATTTATAAGTTTTTGTTCTGTAACAATTCTGATTTCTGTCAAGAAGAAATAATGGAAGTTGTTTTTGTTTTGGTTTATTGTTTTGAACTTATTACTTATGTTTGCTATTATATCCAATCATGTTGCTTGTATTATTAACGAATTAATTTTTCCGCTAAAAATTTTTTAAAATAAAATGTTAATTTAATAATTTAAAAATAAAATGTTTTCTAAGGCAATTTTTAAGGCAGCATTATTATGAAAGTAATAAAACGATCTACTACTTAAGCAAAATCACATTTAATGTAGGCAGGTGCGGTTGATTGATATATTGAATTAACATTCCGTTGTGAAGTTACATAAGGGCTATTTTGGGCGCATTTTATAAATTTTAACCATGGCCGGATGACCTGGGCGACACTCGAGCCACTTCCCCACTCTCCAGACTTCTACGCCACACCAACATGAAGAATTTTCGTCCACGACAGTCGATAACCCTAAACTCCACCACTAAATTATGTGGCCATAAAGTATTGAAGGAAATCCTGATTCTGTGCAAGGCAGATTTGGCGATTTCAGAAGGGTCTCTTGGAATTTTTGCGAGCCTCCTTTTGGCTTAGTTTACATCTGCAAGCGATAACGGACGTTGTTTAAATTAAGCTTTTCGCCCAAGTATTATATCGCCATATACGTAAGGAGGTAATATGGAATACTATAGCAAAATCATTCGGGATAAAACAGTTCTTCAATTATTTTTCACTACAGTTTAGGAACTAATTCCATAATTATGAAGCAAATTTCAACTCACGCTCTTCTTCACATGTAGGGTAACAGTTGTGAACTGAGCCCACTGCAAGAGTTGGGGAAAGATGTATCCCCAGAAAGATATGACCCCAAACTTTGTTGTATTTCTAAAAGAGTAGTACTATGTGAAAAGAGCATCGTGATATCATATCCGCAAAAAGTTATTTTTAAGTGGTTATTAGCTTAAGAACACACTTGATTTTTTAAAGTTAAGCATTCCCCCCCCCCAAAAAAAAATGCCTTCATTCCTTGTTTAACCATCAACCGCATACATAAGGTCCTATGAAACACTTAAACCAAATCATTGATCTCCACTAATATTAACATCCTAATTCCATAATAACAAAGCAGATTTTAATTCACATTGTGTTCTTCGTGGGGGGCAACATTTACGAAGAGGACCCATAGCAATTTTGTTGAATGATGCATCCCCAGAAAAATGTGAGCTGAACTACAATTCATTTGTAATAAATAAATAAATAGATAATCTTATTGAAAGAAACAACCCTGTGTAAAATTATGTCTTCATTGGTGTTACCTTATGAACATGTTTGATAATTAGCCTTTTCCCCCAAATTATAAAATACCTTCAGGCCTTGTTTTGCTATCAATCAAATGCATACGGTCGTATGATACACTTAAGCCAAATCATTGATCTCCTCTATTGTTAGGCAACCAATTCT
>BGPR01000004.1:4941189-5107172 GCA_013235015.1 Araneus ventricosus | reverse complement strand
TTTCCCCCCAAATTATAAAATATCCTCCTGCCTTGTTTTGCCATCAGTCAATTGCATAAGGTCGTATGATACACTTAAACCAAATCATTGATTTCCTCTATTGTTAAGCAACCCATTCCATAGCGATTAAGCAAATTTCACTGGCGAGCCATGTGGGCTAACAGTTGCTCAGCGGGCCCAGTGGAAGAGTTGTGGAATGAAAGATGCTGAGGAGCAGAGAGAGAGATTCCCTCCCTTATTCCCACGCCGTATCTCCGTGTGGGGGGAGAGAGGTGAAAGATTAATCATGGTGGGAGCCGCAACGCACCCATAAAATGCCGTAACTGGCGGAAATCACTTCCCCTTGATTTATGTGACCATCTGGCGTGTAGGTCAAAAGGAAAAAAGGTTTTGAAGGGTTTGCAGAAAATCACGCTCGTCTTCTCATCACTCGTTTTGTTCTAGACCCTCTCTCTGACCGTCCTTTCGGTTTCACTCGGGTGAGATTTAAATGGCAGCGTATTAAAATGCGTCGGGTGTCTGTCTCGTTTTATTGGATGGGTAGTAAATATGTTTCAGCTGTCGTCGTCGATGGTGAGGTTTGCTACAGGTGTGAGATGGCTGGTGGATCTATTATGATTAGGAATGATCAGTGCAGGTTATTCGTTCGTAATTTTTAGACAGGTAATCGGGATTGATTTATAGTTTTTGTTCTGCATATTTTGCTGATCATCGTTAAAATTATGTTCAAAAATTTCGATGCTTTTTTTTACAATAATTACATCAGTTAAGATTTGAAATAAATAAATGAAGTTAAACAAAATGAAAATAAAAGGTAAATGTCGTTTTATTTAATGCCGGAGTAAACTTCACCTGTTGGATCTATTATGATTAGGAGTGATCAATGCATGTTATTCAGTCGTAATTTTATACACATAATCAGGATTGTTTTCTAGTTACATATTTTGCTGATTATTCTTAAAATCACGTTGAAAAATTTCGATGAATTTTATTATCACATCTTTCAAGGTTTAAAATAAATAAATGAAGTTAAACGAAATGAAAAAAAAAAAAAGTAAATGTCTTTTTCTTTAATGACGGAGAAAATTTTAGATTGTTGTTTTTAAATTCTTATGTGTCCTGAGCTGTGATTTTTTTTTTTAAGTTTATGTTGCGGTCTATCTTTAATCATATATATTTTTTCTGGTGTCCTGTCGCTCCTATCTTTGGTTTCTAATATTTTCTTTTCACACAAAATGGCGTTATGATGTATGAAAATTATCTTTTGATCTGAGATATTTTCTTTCCGAATGGAGAAAAAAAAGTCATAGTCAAAAGTTAGCCATAACAAAAACAACAAAATCGCATTACTTTAAATTTAAGATCGTCAAATCCATTCTGGAGTATCCTGTAAGTAATTTAGTTAGTAAGTAGGGTGAATGAATAAATTATAATGAATCTATAATTTTTTTCCCTAAATTGTATATAAATATTGACACTATTACACAATTACATGTAACAATTTATAAGTTTCAAACCTCAAAGTATTTCATTATTTTCATTATATTTATTCATATACAGTTATTGGTATTAAATTCATAATGTTATCAATAACGATAATCCAAGAAATTTCGGGTTCGTAAAGTTCCACTTGTCTTTTATGATACTGTTCCTGTAACCCAAAATGAGTATCTTAAGTGAAGAAACAAAGAAAAAATTTCATAATACCCATTCGTTGGGAAAATATTATTTATCTTTCTGCATGGTTAATTAAATTTTGATGTTGTAATTTGTCAAAAATAAGGTAATATGCATAGTTATTAATGTAAATGAAATTTGCTTATTATAGTTACGTTTCAAATTAGCTTCAAATACACGATCGACTGAGCATTTGAGATTCGCAGAATATTTATAAACTAAAAATATTTATTATCTATCTGAGTAATTATACTGTGAATTGTTGTTTATTCTTGACAACATAATTATGTTTGATAAATAATTCATCATATTGATATTTTCTACGTTATTAATTTTATTGCATTGTTTTTGTTGATAATTTATTCATTTTAGAACTACCGCTCTGAAATCTTAAAGGATTTGAAAATACGTGTTTTTTACTTGAGGTTTGAAAACAAATGTCTTGCGGATTCTAAATATATGCGAAAAAGGAATCATCGTATTTTGTTTCCTTGAAAAAATTATTTATGCGTCTTTCAATTATGCATGCATGAAATGATCAATTTCACTTTGTGTTGAGTAAAACGGATTAAATAATTTTCACTGTCCTTTTTTCCCCTTCCAGAATTAGACACATAACTGCACACATAATTTGATTTCATAACATTTTCTTTCTCTGCTTCTTGTAGAATTCCGCATTTTAATTTAAATAACATTGCAGGTATTTCATATCTTTTGAGTTATGTGGCAAATAGAAATTTCTACTCTACAACATTAGATCAATTCTGTGTCTTAATACTAAGATTAAAGTCAGTAAATTTATGCAAATTTTGTAAAATTGGCAGATTTCCCTCGCAAAAAAATATGCTCTTTTGTAACTTCAGCACTTTAAATCATTTTAAGCTGCGATCTTCTAAAAGTGAAAAACTGAAGCAACTGTAGTTAGTGACAATACAAGTTGACAGTATGAGGACACTTTACGGTGTATCTTTACACCCATTTAAATAGTCCACAATATGATCCCAATGTATTTAAATGCAATTAATAAATGGGAGCAAAGTTTCGCTTGCAGCACCAATAACTGATATTTTGTGCAATAGAGCATTATGTTTAAAATGAAAGTTTCCCCCATTTCTCGGAGATATTTCTAAAATTCATTCAGCTATTTAGACATATAGTCGTCAATATGCACGGCCGGATTAAGGTCTGGGGTCCTGAGGCAATGCAACTTTCCCCTTTCCCTTTCCAAACTTCCAAAACTAGATATTTTCAATCGATTTCAAATTAATATGACAAATTGAAATAACAGAACATTTCATTGCGAGTCTCCTTCAAGAGAGTTGGTTTCAGTATCTCATTTTGAGCAAAAAAAAAAAAAAAATGAATTTAAAAGTAATTTTAAACAAAATGGTTAAAAAAAGTGGCAAAACATGTTTAATGCATCCAAAATTCCCTAATATAAAGTTTGTCCGGGCTGTTGATTTTTGAGTCAGTCAGCCAACTGAAAAAGAACTGCGGGCCCCCTAAATTTGCGGCGCGACTAGGCAGTTGCCTATTTGAAAATCCGACTCTGTTAGTATGGTCTTAATGTATTTAAAAGTAGTTGATAAGTTTGCACATAATTTGGTTTGAAGCAGTAATAATCGGCATTATATGTAATACAGGTCTATATTTAAAACAAAAGTTGTATCATATCATGGAGCTATTTCTATAGCCCAAAGACGTAGGAATACATATTACGTCATTTTCCGGTTATGCGGTCTCCCATATACTGACTATACTGGCCCACTGACTATAGTTTGCATTTTTGTTCATTTAACTTCAATAACGTGATCATCAAATAGTTAAAATAGGTGTATTTTTTTCCTCTTTTGCAATCAAACAAATGCTCCAATTTGAGGCGTAGTGAAGCATCTCCTTGTAAAATGGGCATGTATGTATATATATATATATATATATATTTTAAAGAGTGCTTTCTCTCTCTTTTCCTTTGTTTCCAAAACATTTATGGTGAACCTTTAAAGCCGTGGACAGTTTTTTAAAGTGCAAACTGTTTTTCGCTCCACTTATGGGGAAAAAAGTCCCCTCAACAATTCCTATTTTTCAGCCTCTACTCTCTGCCTGGTACCATAGCAATTTTTTTTTTATTCTCAACGATTTTCTGGTGAGGGAAAAAATAATAATATCGCTGACCGTTTTGTGTGACCCTCTACTCCAAATGTCGTAACAGCCCGGGTACTCACTTTGTTGCAACAGCAATCGGCCAGTGCTGTTATGTCCCGAGTGAATTAAAGTCAGCGGCAATGTTTCAAGAGGGGTGACATATATTACCGAGTTCTATCCCTTTTAAGCTCTGTAAAAATGGGTCGTGTAGGAAAGATAAAGCATATCCACTTGGAAGAGGGTAAGTGGGGATAACTTTACACAGCATTGCTATTCGTTTTTTTTTTTTTTTTTTCCTCTGCCTTTCTTTTTTCTGATGTTGGGGGAGGGTGGTGATGGCCGATCAGAGTTTGATTTCCCAAAGTTCTCTTTAGCGTGAAATCTGAAAGTGGACACGGGAAGTCTGGTTTGGTGGAGAAGAAAACAAAAGCAGGGCAGGGCGGAGAGAAAGAGGTTACACGCTATGGTCGGGGGAAAGCATTAAAAACTACCGCACAAAACCTTTTCTACAAAAACACGAAAAACTGAGTCGTATTTGAGGAAGAAGAACAAAGTTTCGCCCGTAAACTTATTTGATCAAGAAGAAACTACAATCGACCGTGTCCTTATAGCAAAGCACGGCAGGACGGGGGCTCTTCCCCCCCCCATACACAGCATCCTTTCTTTCTTCTCCCTATTCTTTCTTTCTAGCACCCCCTTTTTCCTTTTCCCCAAACGCTGGGAAACTTTGAAAAGCCCAGTTTTGTAATGGCACATCGCCTTGGCCACGTCTTTCCTGCACCGTTACGCCTCCACCATGCACAAAGGGGAACAAGAACTTTCGATAAAAATTTGGGCGCCCACTTCATCAATCATGTTGTCACAGCAAGGCTCCCAGCACCCTGATTGGTCGATCCTTCGACTCCCCGTGCGTGGGTTCTTGCACAGAGGCCGCCTTCAACAAAAGCCTTCATCAAGGATTCTTCCTTTTCAGCTTTGGCAATAGGGTCGCCTCCCGCTGACCAGGGTGCCGAAAGGGTGCTTCCCAGGACCCCATGTACACACTGCACATGACAAATCATCAACACTCCCAAGATTGATATCCGCCAATGACCAGCAAAAAGATATTGGCAAATGTAAAAATGTAGGCCTCTTTCCGGAGCTGATTTTTCCCGGGAAATGAGCCTTGTGAAGGCACAATTTGGATGCGCTTTGGATAATGCGGTTGATGAGTCATAATTTGGGCACTGCTATATCCTGTGATTTTTTTCCTTTTACAAAGCCCATTTTTTTCTGTCTTTATTTATTTTCTTAACCTTGATCACAATTCGAACGTATGAAAACTTGCTTAGAGACAGTATAACGTTTTCGTTAATTTTTATTAATTTTAATATTATTATTTTTCTTTTTTTATATCTTAGGCTTCCTCTCCGATTGCTGTTTATTATAGGCTGTTATATAGCAAAACCGCAAAATTTTTCAGAAAATTCCGTATTGAAGCTTTTAATTTTACTTTTAGCAGGTTTACTAATTTTCCATATCTTTTTGCTTATTTATACTCGTTAAAATTTGTAGTGGTTTAATTCTTTGTTTAATTAGAGATCACAAGAGCATATTGAATTTTTCTAAACACACACACACATAATTAAACGAAAACATTAAAAACACGTTGTAAAAGAAAAACCAAAACAATAAAAAGGAACAAAACGTCCGGGACGCGTACTGTTGCATTGCCGCATTCACCGCATTTGTGAAGTTTTTTCCTCATATTTGAATCATATTTTGTCCATTTCCTAAAATTTCTACTTCGAAATACCTACTTCTTTTGAAATTGCACTTCTTCAATTTAAGTATTTTCTTAACTGTTATTGCATTTGTTTCTGGTTTTCTTTATGTTTATATATATATATTATTTACGTTGCAAATAAGCTGAAATTAACTTCATAAATAAGCATTTTTCAAATTGGAAGTTTAAATAAAGCATTTTTTGATACTAAAAATATATTTTAATAAAATAATTTTAAAAGATTTGCAATTGAGATTGTGGTCAGTCCCACCCCCTAAAAATGTATCCAGAATTTCTTTTTAAAAAAATTTTATATCATTAAAAGTCTATTAATTATTTTGGAATCTCGAAATTTTTAGCTTCTGTTTTGTTAGTGTAAGAAACCGGTTACTGGACAAAGATTATTTTTTCAATAGTATGGGCTTCAGGTGCAATTATTTTAAATGATTTTTGGACATAGAAATTTTATATTTGCGGGTGAATTATAGTTTAAAGGCAGCTAGCTTAGTCAATCACATGAGATAATTTGATTTTCTTTTAATCGTCTAATAACTGATACGGTCGGCTTTAGTGTCCAGTGACTGATTTCTTTGTCAAAAATTTTTGAAAGAAGTATTTGAGATTTTATTTGGTGTGCCATAGTTCACATTTCCACTTTTTCGGCAAAAAAAAACTAGTTTAAGAATAATAACAAAACGTACTTCAACGCTTATGAGTCTTGTCCCCAAAGAGCCCCTAAATTTCTGTGCGCACAGTCGCACAGAAATTTATGTCGCCAAGATTTTGATGAAACTCTTTACAGTCCTTGAGGATACATATAAGTTTTTTTAGATTGGTCAACAAAAGTAATTTCGAAAATCCTATCTGTTAAAAATAATTATTTGTAGTTAAAATTTCTTATTTTGCTCTAATTATTCATTTCCTTCTGATGACTCTTGATTCTAAAACTACTGAATGAGCTACTAAAGCGCTAATGAACCACTGTTAAAAAATTAAAAATGTCATGTCATGCCAAGTATTTAACCAAAATTGGAATATTTATACAGAAATAAGCAAACACCGCTATTGTCTCATTGCTGCACAAGAATTCGCTTGCTTCAATAAATACTAATAAGTTAGAAAGCTATAAATATACCAAATAACTCTTTGAAACACACTAAATTGGTAACTAACTAATCCTTTATTTGTTTGCAATACTTTCCTTTCCATATTCATTCCCGAGGTCGATACAGAATCTTCAGGTGAAAAATGGGGAAAAGGGGGGGGGGGATTTTTTTTAACCGAAAGAGGGATCGAAAGTTGTAAACAGTCAGACTCTAGCCGATGTGATAAAAAAAGTGCTTTCAGGCAGAAAACTGAAATAATTTCTGACAAAAATTTAACTACAAAGCGATCAATTATGAATAATAAGGAAGAACAGTAGCATTGTTTTGGGTAAAAATATCATAAGCGTATTATCAAAAGTTATGTAAACTAAAAAAATTGTATTTCTCCGGAATAGTGTCTAAATATGATAGACGAGAGAGAGACGATGGTTGTGGATAGTCAATTTTCGATAAAATTTAAGGCAGGTGAGCAGTTTTATTTGGAAATTTGAAATGGTCTCTCATTCGTCAGAGGAATTATAAAACAGTTTTTATTTATTTCGTCTTGTAGGATTTCATAATGAAAAATTGTGAGAAGAATAAATTTAATAAAAACAGTTTTTAAAAAGGCTAAAAGTTTTATTAGTGCAGTAAAAAGTATTTTTTTATTTTATTTGATTCTTTAATTTATAATTTATTTTATAAATATTATGGAATCTTAAAATCAATATTTCCTAATCAATTTCAGATGGCGCCAATCTTACCGATTCAAAATTACTCTGCTAACTCATAATTCTGAAAATAATAAAATAGTGTAGTTTCATCGAGAACACACAAGTTTACAAAATTTTCAAATTCTAGGACATAAAGAAGTGAGTGAAAAATCGATTACAATATTCCATCTCTACAAACATGAAACCAGTCAAGTTAAATAAGTGCGTTTAAAAAGAGTAAGCAAAGAAACAGACTTTTGTGGGAAAAAGAGGGGAACTTATGATAAACGTATGTTGCAAAAGCTTTCGACATTATTAAACATTCTATAAATAACTTACACATTCCATAAGCCATTCCTGTTAAACATTCTGTAGTATTAAAAAAAAAACTTATTTTTAGATAGAATGGAAGTTAAAACAATGAAGTATTGCGTGAAACGGTTGAAATAATAGAATTAATTTTCAACCCACCAGTGATAGCTTTAAAAACATTGTCAAAAAACACCTTTAAATCGACGAAAATGTTATAAAAATGCACAATTAAAATTTTAATTTCGTAAAATGGCCATTTTAATTTAAATCTAAATAGCTTGATTTTCTTTCATGAGTATAGTAAGGGATTTTAAACGTTAAAAATTTTACATTCATTTTTTCAAATTTAAAACAGTTAGAACTTGCTATGAATCTAGGCTAAAGGAGGGAAATGCTTTAAGAGTTAGTAGAAGAAATATTTATTAAGATATTTTTAGCAGATTTGATACTTTTTATTGTCTCCGCCTTTACACCATGAATTTAATAGACGAAAAGATACATCCATGAATGACTTCTTCTGAGCTGGCGTGGAATCTTTTAAATCTTTCACCGGCTAATTAAGAATGCTAATTTGCTATGCTTGTCTATGCAGAAGGAAAGATACATGTATTCCTGTAAATTTAGTTAAAGCGATCGTTAACTAGATATTAGTATTCTTTTTTATTTCTTTTAAAATGCAAACAACTCACATGGTGAAGCATCAGGGCTTACTTTTAAAGGTGTTCTCTGTACTGCATACTTCCTAGAGTTCTTGCTATTCGTCGGCTGACTAATTATTTGCTTTTGCAAATTAATAAACCCCAACGCAGATAAACAAACAAAAGAAATAAGGTAAGGGGACCGCGTAAAAGAATATTATGCACTCCAAAAATATTTCGTTAAGCTACTGTTTGAAGGGGGTAAAAAAAGACCAATCAGAGCATGGGGTAAACAGATGGCTTCAAAGCTAACGCTTGACGTAACTGAAAATGAGTAATTATTCGTTTTTGGTTCTGTCAAATGGAAGTGATGAAGGAGCAAGTAACGAAATAATTTGTGAAAAGTGCTACCAGGAGAGTTTTGAACTAAAAGAGCAAAAGTCGACTTTCTCAATTTTGAAATAGTTTCGCCGAGATCTTTTGTTCCTTCTGACCTGAGGATGCCATCTCGGCTTTCTTAAAAGAATTATTTAAAGGGAAACTTCCTTCCGTGATTTGAAGGGCGTGATGATTCGGACCCTTTTAAATGGGAAGGTTTTAGTTCACTTCCCTTTCACATTCATCATTTTGAAAGTTAAAGCAGAGGTTTTCATGCAATTAGACATGATAAAATCATTAATGATTGTAAAATTTTTGGTGGATTTTTTTTCCGAGTTCATCTGCTAATGCTGGACAAAATCAATAATATATTTTATCTGTTTGCATTGTTTTAGAATATTATTACCATGGAGTGGGAGACTGATTTAGATTTTTTTATTGCAATATCGAGTGATTTATTTGAAATCGGCATACAGTAAATTAGTTATATTGATAATGCCCTCCAATTATTGGATGGTTGTCATCCAATCCTTTGAATATTCGACATGAAGGAAGTACATAAAAACGGTCATTATTGCCCTGTTTTGAACTAAAATGAGTTCAAATAGAAATTTAGGAAAAGTAATTAATAGACCTTAAAGAAATCTTTAAAAATATTTGGCATAAATATAAAACTTTCAGATTCCATGCGACGACCTAAGGAAACACATACAAAATGGTTTTGTTTCACAGTTTTATTATGCGTTTTTAACTCATTTAAAATACTTGCCTTCTAAGAAAGTAAAAAGAAACGTGAACTGGATTACACAATCAGGAAAAAAGGATTTATAATGATATTTAATAATAACCCCTTCTATTATTATTTTCATATTTTTTCTATTGTTTTTTACTGTACCGAATTTCATAAATATTCATCTCTAACTATAACAGTTAAAAAACAACTTTCTTTTAGGCCAATTGTACATTAAAGTATAGACTGCCAAACGATGCCATTGTGCAAACAAAACAGCTCGTTTTCATTTGAACTCCATTTTCTTTTTCCTTGAGTCCGAGAATTGTAGTGATTTTTCCCTATTTTAATTCTCGTCTTGCGAGCGAAGGAAGTGAATTGTAATTTTCAGAGCAACCACTTCAGCTCACTATTTTTTTCCTCTCACTTCTCCCCATCGTTATTATGCCCGCTCAGCTGGACCGAAAGTTTGTATTTAAGCTGCGCGATGCTCCCTTTGTTTGACTTATTATTTAGAGACACTGAAAAGCGCAATATAATTCATAATTATCTTTGTTTTTCCAAGGCCTCTTCATCCTTAAAGAATAAGTTAAATTTGTGTACAGTATTTTATATTGAATAAAAAGAGACCTCTTTGCTGGTGATGTTAAGCCCAGTGTTTTGTTGTGGACACGAAAAGACAGCCACATTGTTGTCTTTGTGCCTTCCTTCCCTCCCGGAAAGTCACCAGCGACTAATCTTCTTCAAGTCCGCGACTACAATTCTTTTAAAGAATCTTTAAAACTCTGCGGCCTTTTGCGAGGAATGTTTTTCCTAGTCTAACGTGTTCTGAAAACATTCTCGATGCAGCGTATGCTTGCTCCTCTTTCCAGTGTGCCCTCCTCTCTCTCGCTCTCCTCTTTCCATTTAAAAAAGCGCTCGGCTCTGAATTCTCTTGGTTAATTAATTTCCAGTTTACAAACAATATTTCCTTGTGAACAGAAAGACAGCAATGCTCCTTTCCTTTTCTTCATCTCTGCACTATCTCTTTTCTGTTTCTGTGTGTGTTCATTGCGATACTTTCTATCTTTTCTCTCTCTCTTTCTTTCGTTTTTCTTTATTTTTTTCTTATGTATTTTATTTTCTTCCCCTTTCTCCCCTTTAATTTTTGCATTTCTGCTGAAGTTGGCTGTCGGCTATGATAAACGCTTTGCACAGTTTGCGACTTGAAAATTTAATACGTCGGGCAGGGTCTGTCTGTGTGGTTGCTTCTTTGATTGTGTACTTTTGCTTTGTTTGGTTTGGTTTAGTTAACGAAGGAAAACGCCGGCAGCGTGACGGAAGGGACTCATCGGGAATTTCAGTTTACTTTAACTGACTTCTATTATTCACCAGTTCATTTTCGAGGACTGAAACTCAAGAATCACAGGTTAAGTCGAACTAAGAACTGTTTGCAAAAGTTACAAACTCATTGAATTGTTTATAAATGCACTTTGAAGGGTACTAGTTAGCTAGAGGGGTGGACAACTTTGCTACATCAAGGCCTCGGATGTTAGAAATCTCAAGAAAAGAAGCTATAAAATGATTAAATTTTGCCATATTCTTGTTTTCTGTTATTAAAAATTTCTCGCGATCATATTTTGGCATTCCGCATATCTTTTTGCCATAAAAATTCCTGATAATTGCATAAATTCTTATCTATTTACTTACGTGGGTTCTTTTTGACTTTCAGTAATGAAGTTTATCCGTTTCTAGAATAGAATTAACGGCAAAAAGATGGTTTTATAGCGTCCGGGTCTTGGCGTCACTCTTCCGGAATCATATCTTGCATCCCCTATGTCTTTTTGTTGTAAAAATTGCTGATAGCTGCGAACATTCTTATATGTGTACGGACGCGGATTCTTCTCTATCTTCAATAATTAAGTTTTTTCGTTTTTGAAATGGAATCGACGATAAAGGTTGTCCTGGTCTAAAATTCTGTTTGCGAAAGATTGTCTTGAAGGATATGGAAAAGAAGTCCCCTCCCAATCGTGGAGGCTTAACATTGCATACGATTTATTTAATATAGCTTCAAGTCGGCTCCTCAGATAAACGGGATTTCGGTCCTTGTCTAGTTTGGTCTATATATAAAATGATTAAGTAGAAGTCGCCTGTAACTGTTGCCCTTTGAGTTTGAGATGCCCATGTTCTATTGCAAAAATGACTTGTTTCTTTATGTCTGACATACCGTTAAAGCTTGTAAACGATCTATTGGGGTAAAATATGTACTGTAGTTAAGGTGTCTAATTTTCAAAAACGAAACAAATTCTTTCAACTTCATATCCGATCATTTTCACACTCGAATTAACATCTTTAAATCAGAAGACTGTCAAGACTGGAGGGCAAGATTAGTTCAGTTTAATTATATTGTCACGTTTTGGAGCATGTCGTGGCCTAATTTGGGAGGACCTCGTAATTTTGAACCGCGACACCTGTGGAGACACCCTTTCTCCAAACTTCCACACCACACCAGCGGGAGGACGTTTTACCCCTTACGTTCAAAGGCCCACATACACGGTGGAATCTGGTTTCGAACCTGGAACTCTGCGGACCTTACCACTCCTCCTATAGAGCCTGGGGGCAAGGCATCTGGATAAGATTAGCATCTTTATATCTGTCATAGTGTTAACTGAAACATGGAAAAGATGACTTCTTATTCTTTCTGGAAGATTGAAATGTTCATTAAAGTATTTTTTTATGTCGTTTTAAAGAAAAATTACTTTAAAACTGGACAACACAGACGGGCAATTCTAAAGCAGGAAAAAAAATATACATTCTTCATATTTTATTTCTGATTTGGACTGAAAAAATCTCATCTGTAAAGAATGCGGTTTTCATTAATTCTTCGTGCACTCGGATCGATTCCTCTACGTGAACTGATATCAGTTATTGTTCTTCGTTCACTGAGTTCTATTTCTCCACTCTGTCGTTGCCAAACACACTAGAGCATTTGTCCGCCATCTCAGCTGCAATGCGATGAGGATAATTCCACAATGAAACTTAAGTTGTGAGTAATCCACTGTCAGATCGTCGGACAATGAGTGCATTGAACTTCACCGCAGAGATGGATGAAAAAAAAGTTAGGGAGAATGAGATTGGGGAAAATGCTATAAGTACCCAAGATTTATGGATGGAATCTCTTATAATTACTGTTTCTTTATATTATGTGTATTCGATTCAAATTAGACGATGGGTAAATGCCGAGGAATTAAGCATTCGATGCATATCTTGCATAGAATTGGAAAGACAAAGAACTTTGGGCATCATTCTGGACATGTTACTTACTAAGTTGGTAATAGCACTTGGTATGCGAAATTGCTTACTTTCTCTATGAAAGGCAAATCCTTTTTTTCCATTTGAATAGACTTTGCAATCTTATCGTAAAAGAAACTTTTTGCATTTGTGTTAGAGTGCGTGAAAGCTGAAGATGGATGGCATTAACAAGAAAGTTTACTTGTAATACCAATTACCAATAATAACCTGTTTTTAACCTGTTAATACCAATTTAAACTTGTTTTTTGATAGTTTTTGTGTTTGTTTCTTAAATAGCAGCATATTACATATGATTTTACTTAAATTATTAAAGCAAAGCTTTTTAAGCTAAGACTCAAACCCAAATTACGTCTCATAAAAGTCACACAAAAATGTTGCATTTAGGATCTGGGAAACGTAAACAATACATGCGTCCCTCAGATTCTTCAATGCTGATAAGAAAAAATGTTGGTGAGAACCTTTTAAATTTTAAAAATATCGTAGAAATATTCAAAATAACTAAGTTAAATTAAAATTTGTTTTTGTTTGCCGTTAATTAAAATTTCATTTTCCTTTTTCTTTTTCCTCCCTCCTGTTGTAGAAGCACAACCAACCAAACAAAAAATATCGGTGAGAATTTTTTTCCCGCCCAATTTCAGCTACGAGTAAAATAAGTTTTAAAATCTTTATTGACAATTGAAGGTATAGTAAAGTACAAAGACGTAAAAAGTTCTCTCGTTTTTCTGTAAAGATATAGCAAAATTTAGTATTAGATAAAACCATTCACTGAGAAAATAATGCAGAAGTAGTATTATACTCGATTCAGACATTTCCGTAGAAAATAAACCCTTATAATGCTGTCGGGTTTGTTAAATATTAAAATTTCGCATTTATACATGATATTTGGCAGCATGACATACAAAAACTATAATCAACATATTCTGAAGTTATTTTTAAGCTGCTATTCTATATTCAAACATTTCGGAATAATTGGGAAATACTATAATGCCACCCTGATTTTCCATTGACAAATGAAGAGAATAATGAAATATTATAGCGTTACCATTTTTTTAAAAAAATGAGGAGAATAATGTTAAGAGAGAATGTAAGAAACGCATGCTGTAGAAGAATCGATTCTATGTTGGAGGATGCGCGCCTAGGACATCCAGAAAGAAGTATTTTAATACTCCAGTATTCTTGGTAAAAAACATTCCAGCAGTAGTACACTCGAGCACATTCTGAGTGATGTTGCTCTTACAGATATTCTGGATAAAATTCCGAGCAGCGTAATTCGAGCGCAAACAGCGTTGCCAGATGTGTCACGGTGCTATCACACGACCCTGGCTTCCCGAGGCAAAAAGAATGCAGGAACAAAGCCAAAAATTTTACTTTCATCAATCCAAACTCTGTCACTGCTTTCTACTCTGCTACTTCGAAATTTGACATGAATTCCAGAAGGAAACTTTTCTCAGCAAAAATATTCATACATAGAGAAAGATTGAACGCATTAAACACCTCCCTCACACTTTCTTCTTTAGTGCCCTTTCCTGATTTTTGTTTGCTGCACTGGATTTCAAAGGCATCTTTAGACCAAGGAATCGGTATTGTGGAACTTGCGCACAGTCGCATTTGCGATAAGTCATTAAGTAGTGTTCTTTGCGCACAAGCGTTGTAAAGGTTGCGGTATTGTAAACTTTATCGATATCTATATGATTTGGCTTGGCTTTGGCGCATTGAAAACCTTTGACATATGACAATCAATCAATGTCAGTAGAAGAATGACACTTCGTGCCCCTGATAAAACAACGATGCTTCCGTGGAAAATGCTAAGGACCTTAATAAGTGTTATTTTCAAACAAGTGACTAATACAGATATAATTTAAATTAAATAATAAATAATCCGTATAAATCAATCGTTATGTTAAATAAATTGAAAATACATAAATAATGTAATTATCAATTTTCCCTTGGGAAAATGGTGATTATCTCATAGAAAAGAACCCTCACACATTAATCACTCTCTTAAGTATGCATTCTCTATTGCCCCTCTAGTTGTTCGCCATGTTTTCCTACCAAAGGTAATTGGGATCCAGTGAACCTACAATGTGTGCGCAAATTCCACTAGTTAATGATGTGCGGAAATGCGCCTGTGCGCATCGGACACAGAACCAAGGAATCGAAGTGAGCGATGACATATGGGGGATCTAAATGTGGTTTCATATAACCCTGTAAATGGTTCGTTATAACATAAACCTTGGCTTGTTAACCTGCGGTCTGGGACCGCATGTGGGGTCGAGTAGAACATTAGCAGGGCCGTGAAAGTTTTCACCCTGTCATCTTTCAGATCTTTTTAAATATTTGTTAGATAGAAATTGCTAAGAAAATAATCTCGATTTTAAACATTTCATTAAAATTTGTTGAAAACTTTGTTTTAAATTTTAATTTCTTTTAATTCATCATTAATTAGTATTCTGTTTTCTTCTTAATTATCCAACTTTTGAAGTCCCGACAAGATTTTTTCGGATGAAATTAGGGCTTTCAACATGGTTTCTTTAAGCAAATGGATGGAAGAAGCCCTGCTGTATCCTAACCAAGCTCTTTTTTAGAACTTTTTCATAATTTCTACGAATTTACTCGATCCTTTGGGATTGTGAATCCAGGATATATTTTACTCTTTTGATCATGTTTATGGCCGCGGTAAAATTGTAATCATTGACCAGAAAGTAAGTAGGTCATTTATCAGAAGTTGTCTTATATTACTGTAATCAAGTACGTTATAAGTCCTTATGTCCATGTCAGTCTGTATGATAGACCCCCTAGCTTGTAATCGGAAGCGAATGTGTCAATGAAGCATACAAACCATTAGGTCTATGCCGTATGGTTAAAATTCGTAACTTCCATCAACTTCCGATTAAAGCCTGAGTTCTGCTTTAAAATATCAAAAAGTAAAAGACAGTTTTAAAAATGTAATTGGTCTTTTTAAACATCCTGCATAACAGTAAAACTTTAATCATACAAATTTCTCAAAATATTCAAAAATATATCAAAAATGGTTTTTGTAAATGTTTGATTTGAAAATGCTACAAAAATTCATGAGCGAAAAACTGAAAGCTATTCAATATTAATAGCATTTCTGGGTATCGTATTTTATTTACATACTCTTTGATTTTACATGCTGTACTACTTATAGAGAAGCTTTGTTTTTTAATTGATTTATATCCGTATTATTAACACAATTTAAAATAAAGCAATTCAAAACCAAATTAAACTAAAAATAACATTGTGATTTCGCATTCCGTTATTTTATAATACTGCGTAAAGAAAATAAAGTTTTGCTGAAGAAAAACAATAAAATCCCCCAAACAATTTATCTCCACCCAAATTTTATTTATTAGCTCCTCTGTACCGCTCCGAAAAGAGTTCCAAGCTACACCCTTCGTTTGCCTTACCACTTCAAGGATCTCTCCACCAACTCAAATAACAGAAGTGTTCCCGCACCAACCCGTCTTCCTCGAATGGAATAGCATTCCGAGCGATAAAATGACCCTTTAAGCATCCCAACAAAAAGTGAACACTGAGGACGTGTGGTCATTACTAGAGTAACTGAGGTTTCCTGAGTGAATATTTAACCCCTTGTCATGCATCAGTAATCAGTGCCATGCACCCTAGTCTCGTTTGTCCCCCCTTTTCTGCCTTTATCGCTAACGACCACAGATGATGGACAATAGAATTATCACTCAATCCGAGATGCTATTAGTGGAAGTGAAGGGGTCAGTTTTCAACTTTTGTATCTCTGTCGGACAGCGATCTTTTCGTATCTTTTCATTAGTCTATTTGATTTAGCGTTGATAATGGTCGGTCCCGAGTGTTGCAGCATTTTTTTTTATACAGCAGTTTTAAAAAGCGAAAAGAAGTGTTTCGGTTATTGAATTAATACACCTTTCACTTGATAAATTTTTTTCGTTTTTTTTTTCAAAAAGGGGGGGGGGAGAACCTACTTTTAATTAACTCTTCAATCTCGGCCGATTTTTTACTTTTTCGATATTAAGTGGCGATCTGTATATTATCGCTATTTATATACAATGTTTCCAGTAAGTGCAAATAATTTGTAACGAAGCAAACTGTCATTTTTTTTATGTAACGCCGTAATAGCTTCGCTTGGCAAATTGTATGGAATATTTGAAACCTGATTTCCTCGTTGCTTGAGGTAAGAGCGTCAAATGATACGAAATCGAACCTTAAAAAATTATATTAAAACGCGACATTATGCTAAATGTTTTTCAAAGTTTTATGGACATAATATAAGAAAATTTAAAAGAATTGTCATACTTATATGAGAGCAAAACCCACACTGCTTGTGAGTATATATGAAGTTTACTTTAGTTATATTAAAGTCGCGCTTTGATCCTACTGGAGGGCTATTTTGGGAAAGACCTCATATTTCGGACCCGTGGTCAGATGACGACACCTGAGCTGGCACTTCCCTCTTCAGACTTCCACAAGACACTAGCAGGAGGACGTGAATCGATGAGAATTAAAGGAAAACATTTTAGCCGGACTGATAACAGTGCCAGCATTAAAAAAAAAACACTAAAAGTTGTGTATTTGAAATATTCTTTATTATTTAAACTTTTTACTTGCTTTAATGTTGTCAAGTCACATGACAAATATGGCATATGATTTCGTGCTGTGTTACGCAATGTTGTGATGGTCCTACAAGAAGAGCAATGGATTCCTTATTTGAAATAGCGCCGCGCACGTAACCTGTGCACGTGAGATTGATTCGACTCCATTATTAACGCAGACGTTTTTGAAGTAGACGACAGTTTTGCAATATTTCTCTACTCGAAAACCTTTTGGCATTTAAATTTTTCAAATTTACAATGTGATTGGCACAATTTTTTTGAATAAAAGAAAAGAGAAAGGACTATTTAAGAAATCACAATTTTTATTGCTATAGAAATTTCTGTAAAAATTTCATGCTTTCGCAGGACATTAACCACTTAACTTAATAATTTTCTTTGCTATCTAATAAGATGCTCCCTTCTGTTTTGGAAAGCGGTTGTCGTTTTTATTCATCTCAAAAGGCATATAATACTTGAGATGTTTATGGATTCTAGGTAATTTTGTGTAACATTATAAAGATAATTAATGATTAAATTTTAGTTTTAAGACCAAAAATGCGATAATTCGATGCACGAGTATTCTCGGGCTGTTAAGTTAAGCGGTTAAAAATAACAAAACATCATTTTAAAGCATTGCAAGACATGCATTCAGTATTTCGATGCAATATGAAAGTGAAAACAGTCAGCTTTATTCGTGTAAAAACGAATAAATAAATTCCACAAAATTGTTAGTGCTATTATAATTCCTTGAACTAGCAGTACTTTAAAATTATTACGTAATAAGTATACGAGATGATTGCATATAGCAATTTTATTCGAAGTATGAATTTCATTGGCATATAAATGATGTTATTTTTTGTTTGTACTGGAATTTCATACAAAATTATTTCGTAATGAGATGGGCGTACTCGTCTAAAGCGACACATAGACATTTTTTTCGCGACATATGTACCCGTCAAATACGGTTTACATTCTAAATTGCTTATATTTATTATTTTCAGAATTTATATACTTTATAAACAATTTATATTAGAGTGGGGCATTGTGACATAAATGTGTCACATTGCCCCATTGAAACTATAAAAATAGTCTGACATCAGTATATGCTGTTTCAAATGAAAAATTTAATTTTAAGAGACAGCATTTAAATGGAAAGACTGAATTATTTATTTCGATGTATGGATTTAAATGAGTTAAACTGATTTGACGAATCTTAAGTTGCTATATTAAATATGGAATAATACATTGTTTTGAAACTTGAAAGAGTTTGTTTGAATTTAAATAGTCTTATTAATATCCGATGCAAATTGCATTTATTAAACTTCCCTTTGCGGAATTGAAAGAAATACTTGTAATTGTGAATATATTTATACCTAATTGTATGCCATTTTATCTAAATGTCTTCGCACTGAAAATAACTCATTTATCAAGGAACAAAGCTTTTAAATACATTTGTTATTATAAGTAGCCGAGTGTATGTTCCAGTTTTCAATAGAACTTATGAATAGTCTGTTATCTATTGTTTCTGAAATTATTAATTCTCTTTCATAAAATGTTTCTGAAATTCGCAAGTATATTTTAAAACTTTTAAGTTAACTTAATTGATTTCTCGAAGGATGACAGATATCAATTTTTAATATTTAGATTTATGCATATTAATAAGTAGCATGCGCGTAGTAGATTAATTCTTTTGATATGTATATTTTTACAAAGTTTAAAAGTTATTGAGAATTTTAAAATGATGGATTTGTTATATATGAGGTGTTAATTATACGTATTGATTTGCATTGTCCCATTGTTCTGTTTCTTTTCCATTTAGCTGATGAATTTTGAACACAGAAAGCTTGAATAAAATTATAATATTATTTAGTTCAAATGTCAAAATACATATTCTATATAATTTTTAAACGACTTGGAAATTAATTTTCCATTACTTCCGATCTTTCAGTTGAATTCGTTTAATTTGAAGGCGAAAAGACAGAGTAATATTAAGTAGCTTTTCGTCCATGCATTTATGCACAATTCTTTAATTATAGTTATGAAAAATGATATTTCTGATTAACTAACATTCAAAGAACTTAAAAATTTTAAAGTTAAATTACTTTTAATCTTTTCAATTGAGTATTTTGTGGTGTTCTCTATTAATTCGTTCACCGAAATATATTAACCTTTTGTTATGCAATTCAATTTATTTACCCTTTAGAGTTGTTTGAAAGTGACGAACGAAATTAATGACAAGTAATCAAAGGAAACAAGAAATAAATTAATTCTATTGCTTATTTTGAGAAAACATGAAAACTGGTTTTAAAATTTAGCTTTGATTTGAATTTTGTATTGTAATTTTAATTTTCGTAGTTCATAAAAATGTTCAATTATGCATAAAATTTATCTAACTTTATTTCACATGAACATTAACCTTTCTCGCTATGGGTTCCATTGGGATCATGCGAATTTATTAAAATTTGATTTTTAAAAATCTACAGCACAAACAAAATCGTAATACTACCAAGAACCACAGTTATTTAACAAAGGGCTGCTAATTAGATGCATTTTATTGAAATATTTTGTAATATAGCACTATATAGACTTCGTTTCTTTCCTGTTAAATAGCTTTGAATGTTTACAGAGTAGAATGCTATATTCCTCGATATATGGTTTTGATACATGATTTCTATTTCTGCTATTTAATATATCGTCGTCAATCAGGCAAAAGTCCCAAACTATAATTTCAATATGTAATCAGTTTAAACTTAATTAATTTTGAGTCGTTATGATAAATAGTAAAATTCATTTTACAGATTTCTAGCTCCCACGGTTGATTTACTGATGCTTAGATAACAAGTCTCTATAACGAAAAAATTCATTGCACATTATAATTGACTGCAATAGTCCGTCCAAAGGTGTTTTTGGTGTTTTAGTGATGACTCCATATTGTTTATAAAAATGATAACTTACTTCTATATATCGCTTGTTAGGAATTTATTATAAGTTGCTTCTTAATTTATTATACTTCGAATCCCATTTCTGCTGCAGAAGTATTCCCTGACCACATTCATACCAATGAAAAAGTTTCATTGGTATGAATGTTTCAATTAAAGTTTTCCAATTTCAACGCAAACTGTTCATAAGTAGAAATAAAATATGTCATTGGAGCATTAGATAATGATATCAAAATAAATTTTGTTAAATATATTTACTTATCAAAACGTAATGAATTCGTTCAGATTTCAATGGCTTTCTCAAATAATTTTTGAAGTTGACGAATCTGTCAGAAGCAGTCGGTGCCATTGTTTTCGCTTGAGAGGAACTTCTTGTAGAAGCAGTTATGGAAAACCTTTGATAATTTCTTTAAAAATTTTCATCAGCTTTTTGATATGAAACATCACACTAAAAGTAGATATCCGAACAGGATCTCTTAGTTTTCTATCGATAAACAATTATGGAATATGATAGGCCCACCAGTACCAAATGTTGAGTTTGTTTCTTCTTTTAAACTCAGAATAGTGCTAGTGGTAATATTCGACTCGTCAGTTAGTATCACTGGATACCATAAAGTGTACAATTATTAAGAGTATTTACTCATATGATTAACCTTTATTTAAAAATCTAAATGTTTGTAAATTCAATAAATCCTACATAAAATTTTTCCTTGAAAAGAATTTTATAAACATTTTTAGATGTTCTGATTTGAGCCTTCTTAAAAAAAAACTTAGTCGAGATTTCTTTCAATATTTTTACCCTGATCTTTTCCCTTGGCATCTGGCCAGGCCTGTTGGCTTTGAAGCAACGGAGTCTCAAACAGCCTTACAGTCACATCCTCTGGATCCATAATCCACATGTGACACCTATTTTGTGGGCTGTGCACTATAATCCTCATACTTGTGATTTTCACTACAGTATTAAATTAGATTTTCCCTTTCAATCGTTCCGTATATATAGTTTCCTTTCATTCATTTTTTCGAGAGAATAATATTGAGCGGTAAATTTTTTCAGTTCTGTCATTTTTGTATTTATTCTTATGTCATTTCCCGTTTTTATTTCATGTTATTTTTATATTTATTTAGTAGCTTTTTTCTTATAATCAAAATTATTTCTGAAATGAATGGAGATTTTGAATAAATTAAATTTTGTGCATTATATTCTATGATACCGCTATAAATGTTGGTTGCAAAGCCTTTGAAGATTATTTTTGATAGATATTTCAGAAACGCTTCCTGCTGCTGCAGTAAAATTGCGTATTTACAGGAGAAACTATTTTAAATTTAAAACTAGTTAAACATTCTTTCGAATACTCAACATTACAAAAAACTAATTCTGTCCGATATAATGACCATATAATATAGCGTCTTATCATATGATTTTTTATAGCATAAATCTGCTGTATGTATATTTAAAGAGTTTGATTCGTTGGAAGAAAAACACTTCGAAATTTTTTAACGCCATTTAATATCAAATAAATAAATAAAATGCACTGCAAAATAAATAGCGGAAAATGAAATGGTCCGTATCTTTACTGCAATTATTTAGTTATTTTTGATTTTGTGCTTTCTTTTAACAATCCCTTTCCTAACTAATGACCTTCTTTTTTGTCGTCCTTTGTATGAAAACAATTAATTTTTTTCCCTGACTGATCATACCTTTATGAGAATAATAATATGTATATTTAACATTACGCCCCGAACTATGTTTTCGCAATTGCAATCAGGGACTAAAGTAAAGCAAAACGTTTTTTTTCTTTAGATATATATTCAGAGATGTCATAGAGCGTGCAGTTTGTAAAATGAAGACACAGTCAATTGTTTTATTCTCACTGAAGTCAAAACACTGCCAATACAGGGATATATATATATTTTGCTATGGGAGCTTCATTATAGTTGTCCCTTCCATAAACCAAATTCAAAAATCATTTTCTGATAATTCATAGCGCTAAGGGACTGCGTTAACCGAGTATCAGGTTCGGAACCGGAGGTTCGTGGGTTTGAAATCCGATTCCGCAAAAGAACCACGTTAAATCGGCATAGTGCAAGTTAATTCCGTCGCTGTCAAACTTTATGAAGTCCATCCTAAAATAATCGAGTTTAAAAACGGGACGTTAATGTAGCTTTATAAGTGTAATATATACCGTAAACCGTGTTACCCCTGTCCTGCCTAAACATCCAGGGATCTTTTAATGATAGTTACTGCAATAGCTCGAGTATTGAGGCCGTAATCCTATTAGCCATCACTGGCCACGGCCTGACCCTTCCTGTAGGAGGTACGTACTGTCATTGGAGGGGGTAACACAACCCCACCATTATTGTAGCCCCAGGAGTGGCGAGACCCCACTTACTTATTTGGCGGATTCTCATCAACATACTCGGGGGACCCCCCCCCCCCAGTGTGCAGAGTGTCCCAAAAGTTTGTTTTCAAACTTAAAGGGTAGGCCGGGTCTACAGAAACAAGTCATTTTTACAGTATAACATGGGGTCGCAAACGCAAAGGGAGACCTCTACAGGGGCTCCTTGTCAGTCAATTAAGTAAAAGAAAGGGATATATCAGATGAAGTTTACAACACTTTTTTAATGGAATACAACTTTACAATAGCACAAAAACACGGTTACATGAATAACAACATTTAGAGTTCTACGCAGCATGACAAATACAGTGGCAAGTAGGAGGCAGTATCAAGAACAAACCTTTGGAGTATTAGATTTTGGTGTGTATGAGAGATGATAATGAAGACATCATTAAGTGCAGACAGCAATTTAATAAACAATGACATTCAAACATAGAAATGAACAGTGATGCCGATATTTTCGAAGAGAGTCAGCTCAGGTTTGGGCTGGTTTTCTGTGTGTAGGCGTTCGCACAACGCCATCTATTGTAAATATCTTACGTGGAGTACTTAAAGTAAATTTTCAAATGACTTGCCGTTCGAAACGAAACAAGGTTCATATTTGGTTATACATGCAACTGTGTTGTTGTTCTGTTGCATATTCGTATTCAAATAAACCAGCGTTGTAGAACTTTATCTGGTGCATCTTTTTCTTTTACTTAATTCAGTGACAAAGAGCCCCCTTTAGCGGTTACTCTTGGCGTTTGCGATCCCATCATACTGGAAAAATTACTTATTTCTGTATAGCTGACCTAACCTTAAAGTTTGTAAACGGCTTTTTGGGACACCCTGTATAATATTAACCTTAAACTCAGAACCATGCTATTGCATCTATAACCAGGGACTGAAGTAAAACAAAACACTTTCTTTGTATCTTTATGCACATAACCAAAATTGTCATAAAGTGGGTAATTTGTAAAGTGAGCACACAGTCGATTGGTTTTATTCTCATTAAAGTCGATACACGCTGCCGGTATACGAATAGTTTTCATTTCTTTCTTTATTTCGCTGTGGGAGTCTCTTGATCCCAACCGGAGTACCTGCCGAAGGTCGGACAGAAAGTAATCCGTCATTGAAGTCGATATATCGGGTTCCTGACCACTCCTCTGGAATGACCAATCGATCCAGTGCCGAACTTTACATTGCCTTTTAATTAAAAACCACATCGAGCTTTATGCTTCCGCAAAACTTGAAGGTAAATCTGTTCATATCCTTGGATCATTTAGCATTGCAATGTATGCTAGAAGAGAAGATAGGAAGATAGAAAAGTTGTAGCAAAATCAACTTATATTTGGGCATGAAAAAGCTGAAATACTTCAGGACCGTGCAAAATTGTTTATCCCACAATGTGCATTTTTTAACCGCTGTTGATCAAATCTATATAAATGAGTGTGAAAGATAAAAAAAAATGATGGTAGGATTAGATTTTTAATTAAAAAGTATAAATTAAATTAGCATTTACAAAGTATAATTTTTTAACCACAGTTTCTTTATTATTAAATTTACTTATTTCAAGTGAACGGTGAATTATTTATCTTTTAAATTATTAAAAATCAGCTATAAAATGGCAAAAATGTAAGTGATGCGAATATTCTTTGGTTACTGTTACATGCATGCACAAAATGAAAAATAAGCATGGATATAATGTATGGAAAATAGTCAAAAATTAATTGAGTTTAGGATTAAAAATAAAACAGATGAGGTGTTATAACTATTTATGATTTTTTACGATGTTCAATTCTCATTATTCACATGTTGGAATCATTGGCCAGTCCGTTTACTGTGAATGTATTGTTTCTTATGTATCTATACGATAAAATTTATGTCATTATTATATTGGGACATAAAGTAAATGTAAATTTATCATGCGTATAAAATAAACGCTTACAAACTGAGATCCAGATTAATAAAGATAATCTTATAAACTTTTAATTTTCGATTAAAAGCTAAAAACTTTTAATGTGAATGAATTGCTCTTTATACTTCAAAAATACTGATTATACTGAAATACTGATAAATTAAAAAGCCATTAAGTGTCATTTGTTGGTTTAAAAGACATTTCTTCGGCACTTTTATCATTACAAATTTGGTTTAATATTCGTATTTTTTAGATTTATCTGAATAAAAGTGTTTCTTCGAAGACTTAAATTTAATTTTTCTCGTATTTTTGGAATTTTTGAAAAAGTAAACCATGTAGGAATATAAATAATTAAATTCCCGTAACTTTCCATGACTTTCCAGGAAATTTTATTTAACTTTACCCTTTTTTTTCAGTTGCCCTTTTTGTATTATTTTATATTTATAAATGTTTTAATTTATTTGTAAATTAATGAATTCTAGAGTTTTGGAATATATAAACTAATATATACCCCCTTATTTATTTTTTTAACCTGTTCTTTCTACTTTTTCTGTCTCTCTATATGTGGCAGATGGAGAAAAATTGTGTTTGAAAGCAAACAGAAAATTAAAAAAAAAACAGAGCTCGAAAACAACTATCGGGGAAAGAGTAATAAAGGATTTAAAAAAAATTCTTTGTAGCGTTGTTCATAAGAAACGTTTCTCTTTCCAACCTTTTTGTTTCAATACTTAATAAAATTACTATTTGGCAAATCTAAGTGCTTTCTACTTAAAAATTGGGGCATTTTCGTATTTCTGAACTGTCAAGTTCCAAACCATACCGTTGTTCATCACCAGAACCATAAATAGTCTAGACCTTTTCAGGCAGCGAGTTAAAATACTAAAAGATCGTTTCCTATTTTGCTTCGTTAAATACAGCGCGCCACTTTTTGTACTTCAAATTTAATGTCTCGCTTTCCAATTGAATTTTTTCCCCTCCATTGTTCCAAAGATTGTTAGGTTTTATATTATGTAAATTAATTATCGGAAAAATAAGAAACGCTGGCCTGCAGGGCATAAAAATGCATAAAAGCCCAGCCTTTCTCACCTATCCCCCCTCGAAAGTATATTAACATTGTTTGGAAAATTTTTAGAAAAAGCGTTTTGTATGAAAACGTGTCTACAGTCGCAAGAACTGTTTACCCATCGCTGTCGGTTTATAAAACAAGATTTTTGTTACCTTATGCATTGTCGCATTTTATTTACATCCTTTGTTTTCAAAAACTGCCTCGACATTCGCATGTTTTTTTTAACTCATTATGAAAGCCTGTTTTATTAAATAGACTGAGGCAGTGTTTCGTATAAAATATCTGATCTGCTGCAGTCTAAAAGTATGAAAACAATTACAGCAATTTATTGAATAATATTTAGAATAATAAACGATTGGCCTTTTGTAAAAGCTTTCCATCTGTAGAAGCGATTTGATTATTTATTGGGCGCATTCTGTTGCTTTTTCTTTGGAAAGGAAGATACTTAGCATTACTGTTTATTATTATTATTTTCCATGCCTCCCCTCTGCCTTTCTTTCTTTTTCAAGATGATAGGAAATCACGAAATTCCATTTCCCAACAGTTCTTTATATTTTTCTGCCGTCGGTATCGCTTAACAATTCAGCAGCGTTTGCGATTTTTTCCTCTTAGTTATTATTCCATTTGATCCTTTTTAATTAAATTTGTTAAGTCATTTCACTAGCGGCGAAAATAATTTTTGTTTCGGCTTGCCAAAGTTTTTCAAGCCGAGATAATCAAATCGTGCAAATTCCGAGGCTTATTAATCTTTCCCTTGTCCAGCTGAGACGCAACCCACCCGGCTTGTTTCGCTCAATGGATACAAATTGACTAAATGCTAATTTGGCGCGTGTCATTGTCTTCCGAGCTTCATTGGGCACGGCTTTTTTGAAAAGGAACTCCAACCACTAATAATAATAAAATGTTTTCTCTCCAATTCCTTTCCCTCTTTTTTTCTTAGAAAAATTTTCTTAATGTTGTAAAAATATGAAATCCATTGTTTTTTCGTTCTTTTTATTTATTTGTACATTGATGTGCACTCTATAAAATGATATTAGGTATCGAAATCTATTAGTTTTGATGGTCTGCTTCAATAATAAAAACGGATTGAATCAGATGGTGTTTCTTTTAATAAATATATTTTTCCCCCTCTTGTTAGCGCGCAAGTGTTTATTTGAGTGCTATGTTTTTTATTGTTGTTTTTATGTTTCGTTATTTAAAAGTAGTTGGAATAAAAGAAGCTATTGGTATCTTCTTGCTTGTTTTTTCATATGACTAGGTAATATTTGAAAAAATATCAGTACACAGGCGTCAAAAATTAACACAAGAAAAAAAAGGCCACCTCTGGTTAAAATGTTCGGTTTTTTTTCTGTTTTCCAAGATTTTCTAAAGTGACAAAAATGTATTATGGAAATGTTTTGTTATTTATTTTTGAATCGCGTGCTTTTTTCAAAAAATAAAATTGTTGAAAAATTTTCGAGACATGATAGATAAATTCAATTAAATTTTTCCATTAAACTAGTTAATTTTAGTAATTAAAAGCATGTCTTAATGTTTTTCCAGTATAGATTTGGTTTTTCTTATGGATTTCTTATGTTAATGTAGCTTTAATTTAAAAACTAATTTCTGAAATTTGAGTTAAAAAATGCTTTTACATTTCTGTAAAAGAAAGGAAATTTATAATTTGAAAATAAACGAAATAAATTTAAGCTTTTGAGTATTATATAATGTATATACTATTTTTTTATTTTGCAACGATTTTTTTTATTTTGGAAGAGCAAATATTTTTAATGCCTTAAAAATTCTTAAAAGCATCCTAGTTTGTATTTTAAAGAAGTTGTTTATTATATCTTTTTGAAAATATAAGTATGCAAAATATAAGTAAAATACTATTAGCTTTACTATTACTATTTTTTTAGATTGTTGGATAAACATGACATTTTTGGATTATACATAAACTTAAAATCAGACTGATAAGCTTTTGGAAATTTTTTTATTAGTGTTGTTTTTTTGTTGGAGATAAAACAAGTAGACTGTTTTCTTGAATTCATTAACTTTAATGTAGAGTTATGAGGATAATATATGTTTGTTTTTTCTTTCAGAATTCTTATATTTGAAAAAAAATGCTTCCACAGCCAACAAACGTCTCCTGACTTGTGTACGATCTCAGGTACGTTGTATTATTTTATATGACAATCCCACTTGTGTTATATTTTCCTGTTAGTATCGTGCATATTATCGGTTTTGGTTTGGAAGATATAAAATAAGAAAATGTAAATTAATACTGTAGATTTTTGAATATTAGAGGGAACGAACCAAGCCTGCGCATGTTGTTTTTTTGCATTTTTTCTTTTGTAGTGCGACTTTTGCTTATGTATAACATCATTTTGCTTATGTATAACATCAAATGGTGTTTGTCCTCGCTAGATAAAATTAGATTAAAACTTTTTTTTTCTTTAATAAATATTTATATTATAAGTAGTTTTTATACAAGTAGTTTATCAGAAATTACATTTATTAAGAATATCTTGTAAAAAATGAACTACTAAAAATTTCACATTATCCAGAAATGGGAAACAAAATTCTCAAAAAAAGTAATGATTTTTGAAAAGGTTCAAATCCTCGGGAACGGATTTAAAACCATGAAAGAAAACTCGTTCCAAAGCAGCATTTATTTTTCCACTAATTGAAACTCTACTGTAAAATCCATACATTTTTCCAAACATATTTAAAAACAGCAGCAATAAAAAATTTTCGCGCGCTTAGAAATCGATTACTTTTAGATTATTTGATGATTCTATTCAAAGAAGTTACTTAAATGTGACGTTGTTGAATATTCGGATTACCGAATTCATGATTAGGCTTAGTGATTTTGAAGTGATATATATACAAAGACGAGAATCTTAGACAGCATCACTTCGCTGAAACATCTTTGGAGTCTTTTTTTTTCTTTTTTGCCCCTTAGATTTGTCTCGTGGCGTTTCCAGAGAAAAAATACACGTATTAAAAAAAATTATGAGTTTTCCAAATCTAGACAATGAAACTACTTTTTTCATTGTGCAGAAAACAGAAAGAAGTTTGAATTTCATATTTTTTTATTCATTTGAAAATTTATATAGGCAGATCTATAATATATAGCAGATCTATAATCTTAGCATATATCTGTAATATATGCTAAGAGAGTGCTACTCTCCTTCCTTACCTTTATTCGTTTACTTCAGTATGTTTAGCCCTATTTAAAAAAATCAAATGAATTTCATGACAAATTTTCTTTTTTAGTGCCTCATAAGTGTCACTTGTAAATATTCAATTTTGAACACTTATAGAAAGTCTTTATTCATTTTCTTTAGAAATGGTTAAAAATTCGAATCTTTATTTGTGGATTTTAAAGTGAAACGAATCGAACTTATGCCGTTTTAGAGTATGCTGTCGAAATCTAAGCCTGGCATTTCGATTCTTAAACGAGCTGCTGAAATGAACATCACTTGAAAGAGTATGGTTTTGGAAATATTTCTACGAATTTAAACTCCCTCACGAACATTTAATTAAATTTTGATTTTCTCCATGTGTACCTCATAATTCACTTGACGCCCACATTTTGCTCAAAAACGGCGTTTCTAATCTATAACCATGTAATTTCTTTCATCTGAAATCCAGTTAGCGTTAGTAAAAGCTAAATACCACGCTGACTGCATTTCTACTGGATCGTGATGGAACGAAACTAACTACTTCTCTTCTGTTTCTTAATACATACCGATAACTTTATCCTGAGGCTGGGAGATGCTCATTAAAGTGTCAGACAGGCACACGCAATCTCTATAATTTATTTAATCGGCTTTGTAATTTTCGTTGCGATTTTTTGCCCAACCTCTTTGTCTTCAGAAGACTCGTCTCCAATCGGGCGCCATCAACATTGTCTTTTCTTCCTTTAATCCTCTTCTAAAATCGTAATTCTTGAACGACGGCATCAGTGCGATTCATTTGCTTGCATAATTTTACCTTCCAATTGCTTTTTGTCTCTTTGTACTTCGTTGATGGGACTCCCCAAATTACGAAGTGCTCGGCACGCTGTATAATGAATGTTAATCTCTGGTACTGACCCGCTTTGTTCCTTCCTCCCTGATGTTGCCAATCAGAAATAGAGAAATTAGGACTAACGGAAAGCGTTTAACGCAAATGGTGTACATGCCATCATTGCAAGCACTTCATCTGAATACGAGGAGATCAACTGTTTGGGACCCTTTTTTATTTTGCTCTTTTCACCAATGCGCTTTGTGCAAATAGGGTTCAAAAAAGTATTACACCTAAGAACTGAGGTGTTCCTGTCTCATCTTCAGGGCGGATGAAATTGCAAATGGTGGCCTTTGTCTATAAAAAATCTGCAAAATTTGTTCGTTTTGCCCTTTGAATGTCTTAATTTCGAATTAAATATGGAACTAAAATCCGACGATACTTCGAATGGGATATTAGATGTCCCACATCTGCTTACAGGATTTCGATAGTGAGATTTTAATAAATGTGCAGTTCAAAAACCCATATCCAAATGAAAAAAAGTAGTGAATCTTAAAGGCCGCATACTTCTGGATTGATGATTTAAGATTAAACTTTTATTGGCCTGTGTGTGACTGTTATGAACTTTTTAATTCTAAAGAATGATTTTACAAATGAATTTCCTTCATTTCCTGATTATTCAAAAAGAGAGAAAGAAGTCTGACCTTCATTTTTTATTCCTATTACATATGAAATTAAAACGTAGTATTGTCTGAAATCGCCTATTTGATGTCTTCATATCTGCTAATAGTTTAGTTATATTAACGTCCCGTTTTGAAGTAACACTATGGCGATTTTGGGACGGACCTCGTCATTTTAATCCGCGGTCAGATGATGAGGACGACACCTGTATATCCGCTAATAAGATTTCGAGTTTTAATATGTGCGCATTTCATAAACCTATATTATGATGACAAAAAATGATAGGTTGTGGATTTTGAAGCTATTTTGCTTTTTCTAAAATGTTTGAGGAATATATTTTAAGATCAAGCTTTTATTTGTTCATTCTTTAAGTTCATTTTAATAATTTTTATTCCATTCTTTGGAATGTACCATGTTTGTTTTTCTCCCTATTTTAAGTATAGTTTAACACATTGGCTACTCCAAACAGATTTATACCGGCAGAGAGATAATGCACTTGAACTAGTCAATAAGTCGTTCAGGGTCAATGTGCTAAACATGGCTTCTTAACCTCATAGGCTTTCTTTAATTAAAAAGAATTTCCTGACTTCAATCGCAGATATACGCAAGCCAATAAAATTACTAAATGGAGTCTTAATGAAGAATTAATGCAGAGATTCTTAATTATCTACAATTATTTTCCATGAAATATTTGAAATGAACGTAGTTTTTCTTGATAATATTTAACTAGTGTTGAAAAATAAGAGAATGAACCTTTAACAACATTTGGAAATGTGATCTGTAGTTGAAGAAAAACCAATTAAAACAATGTTTAAGTTCAATTTTATCTTTACCCCGATCATCCAAAACTAATAATAACATAGAAATGATAACACTTTTTGTGGATTTTAAAACAAAGATGTTCAAAAACATGTTAGATAAGTTTTGCTTTCCTTTAATTTAGTCGATATTTAAAATCAGTCGAGTTGCAAATTTTTTTTATAAAATTTCAAGAAGAAATCGTAACCTTATGATGTAAAATACTACATTATGTTACGATTTTATTCTAAATAAACTTCGGCTGATATTCGAAATGAGTGCTTTTGCATTACACTGACAACTTTGCAAAATCTTAGAAATGAAGGATTCAACTTTATTTAATTAATTTCTTCCTTTTTTTCAGTGCTTGAAATTCATACTTTCTTTGAATCTTTCTGAAACTTCTTGCTCTAAATGACACTTTTTATTGTTTTTCAAATATCATGCTACACTACTGAAAGACAGTCCGTTTTTGCATATTTGAGTCATTAAAATACCGCATTTTTAACGTTAAGAAAAAACTGCTTTTCATGATTGAGTATCGCATTTGTGGAGGAGCCCTGTGGCCTTTTTTTCCTTCTCTGAAGTAAAATATTCAGGTACTGACCTTATGAAGTCGAGAACTGTAACTGTCAGAATTTTGAATTAAAATTTAAGAAAAAAAAATTTAAAACAAAAAAGAAACTATTTTCTTCTGACTCGGATTGGAAGACCCGAGTATTCACTGCGTGAAATTAAGATCTGTTTCTAACTTCAAGCAGCAGCGGTAACAGAAGCCTATCCCGGTTTGTGATTTTTCTTTTTTTTCCAATTCTTTCCAGTCTTTTTTTCCCACCATGAATATTAATGCTTTGCTGCTTCTAACAACGTCAACGTGTTCCGAAAGGAAGCCATTACGCTTGGTGGAAACAAAACTTTTCCGCGATTAAAGAGAAAAATTTAAATAAATAATAACAACAATAAATGAGATGTAAGAATCTAAGACTAGAAGAGAAAAGGGAAAAACTTAACGAAAAAAGGGGAAATGTTCAAAAGTTCGGCGATGGATACAGCCTTTGAGACTGTGTGTGAGTAAAATTAGATAATTCTTTCACACATTGCTCACATCTTCTAAATTTAGTCTATTGAGATTAGATGGGTCCCGATAATCTTACACGTGTTGTTTACTTCTCATTGTCATATCTATTATCATAAAGGGTCATCTTCGCGATTACTCTGTGTGTAGCATACTGAGTCATTTTATGTTGAGGTAATCTCTAACTGATTCTAGGGCATATTTAAGATTTGTGAAATCTTACATCATTCATACGATATGATACTGAGACGGAATTTGCATTGGAAGCCAAAGGGCTAAAATTTCTGCAATCGATTTCTCATGATCGGTAATTGATGCCTAAGGGATATGTCACACTATCTGGTGAATGCGCCAGAAAGTTGGCACTACACTACAAGTTTAAATTTCAAAAATGAAATTTATTAAGAGCGTTTTCGTTGTGAAATTGAAGTCTTAGCGTTTATTGCGCAGATTTTTCTTATCTTCATACGGATAATGCATGATGACTTTTGTTATCCTTTCCTTACAAATCATAAAAACACATTTCCCGAAAAGGTTTCCATTGGAAAGTTAATGGATTTGTCTTTTTGTCAGTTACTCTGGTGTTATTTCATGCAAAGCATTGAAAAATATCCATTTTTATTATTTTTTAATGATTTTTTATATATGATGAGCGATATTTCTAGTAATAATTGTAAAGGTATAAACTTTGGCTCCAGAATGCAGCGTTGGTAACGGAGAAATACTTACGACTAACCCTCTTGATGTAGTAAGATTCAGAAATTAACATATAAAGCCATAATTAAACATGGGTGGACAAGAATTATCCTTAAATTACAATTTTATTTGTATTACATAAAGTCTCATTAGTCAACTTAACGCATATATCTACATTCTTTTGTTTTAAGTGATTTATTGATCTATTTAAAATAGAAAAACATTGAATATTAAAACAGCTGTTAAGCAGCAATTAAGTTCAGTTTTTCTAGCAAATGTTCATGTTTTGATTTGTTGGACGCATTTAACGCAAAAAAACATAGAGAATCCGGTGTTAGGCTTATTTTGTGTGCTTGATGATCAAACTTGCTTAATTGGTGAATTTCTACTATTTGTGCAGAGTGGGATCCAACGCCTACTGATTATGATATCATTTAATATCAAGTAAGCGTAAGTGTTGATTGAAGCGAAAAGGGTTTTTTTAATAAGTAAATCCTTCTAGAAGACTGCTTATAATCTTTTAAAAGCATCAGCATTACAAATGTTCAGTTTTGCTTGAAATTAAAAGATTTGTCATCAAATACTTTTGAAAATCTTTGACAGAAATTTTTTTGTTTGTTTTTGTGCAAAACTGCCGACTATGGGAAAATATTGTACAATGACTTCCTAAGTGAAGTAGAATGCATACTTCCTTTGTGATGTCAAGCATTCGACGTCAGTTTTTTTTTTCTTAAAAGATGTTTGCAACCTGACATACCTTTCCTCTTGAACAAAAATTTCTGAAATCTCAAATCGTCACTTTCTGTTATCACTTGAAAAAGGGAAGAGGATGGATTGAAGAAGAGAAAAAAAAAAGTTGCATATTTTGTGCTCTTTGAGCAACATTTCGCATTCGACAAATTAACGTACCTCATAATTCGGAAATTAAAAAGGAATTCGAAAAGGAAAAAAAAAAAAATTTTTTTTCTCTTATTCTCCTCTCCTGAGGCATTCTCCCTTTCTATCTCTTGGCCTTTTCTTCTCTCTCATTTTATTTTTGTTTGTTTTTTCAGTGAAGAGTGCCGATGTCAGTAAATTGTTCCGCGCTAAAACACTCTTCATAATCACTCGAGGTCACTTTCAGCAGCAAAAGCACTTGAGCCTTTCGCTTAGCTTATTTGTTTGTTTTGCCGTCGCTCAAAATTTGTGCTGCTTTCCACTTAGTGTGTAGTCCCCCTCTTTTAGCGCACCATCTCCTTTGATCCCTGCACCACTCGACGTTTTCGTTTTCAATTGTAGATGGAGCTTCAGTCAAGCTTTTGAAGTTTCCCCTCCGACCAAAAATTTTATTTTTGTCAAGACTATTTTCTAATTATGTCGGTAGAGGCCATTCTTCTTCATTCCCCCTTTCCTCGTCAAGAATTTCGTCCCCCCCCTTTCGCCCACCTCGCAGCCGTCCCTTGTATTTAAGGGATTTTTGCGCGAAAAAAAGACCCTGGTGCTCCTGCAATTAAATACATACCGCAAACTAATTGAAGCAGTAAGATTAAAAACCTTTCGGTAAAGTTCCAACTATTTATGTTTCCTTATATATTGCTTGTGTTCGTGATCTGTGCTAACATATCATGAAGAACACTTGTGTGAATAACAGATGTCAGTGTGTGTGTGCTTCTAGATCTGTTCAAACTTTGCGCTGGGTCAAAGTGAAATGACATTCATTATGAACGTGTCTTGATTCCTTTTTTCAATTCCTTTCTTCCTTGTAAGAAAAGATTATTTTAGTTCACATGCGAAAAAATATTGTTGATGTCTTGATAATATACTTTTTGGCTGCTTAAAGTTAGTCTGAAAAGTCAAATTTTGACATTTTTCGCTGTTTCACTAATTTCAAAATTACTATTTTCTTATTTCGCAGTGGTTAGTCAGAGAAGTATGTCATGGTTTATAGAAGATGTTAAAGTAATCCTAAGTTTTTGGAAGATACATTTAACCTTGTTCCTTGCAAAAACAGTTTCGATAGGAAAAATCTCTGACTTAACAAATGAGAGTTTATTGCTGATACTTCTACAGTAAACTATGTAAACTCATTATGTGTGTTACTGCATAATAACTTGTCTTAAGACATTATTTACATCAAAATTGCTTTCCTACTTGATTGAGATCATTTTTCTACTTGTTTTTATTAGATGCAAATGATGGCAAGAAACCGATTTTAAAAATAACATTTCGCTTCAAAACACATTCTTGAGTAAAATCAGCCTCGCCTTAATGGAGTCAGTTTGGACGACGTCACATGGCAAAGGTACATATAATCTAACATCAAACTGCAAATGTTATTTAGAGACGTAATTTTTTTCTCGTGTAAAACTCGCTTTGGATTCCAAAATTAAATTTGCGCTCTCACTCACGTATGTCATGAATTGAATCCATGACGCTGCTTTTGAAACCAACGATACGACGTTCTTAGATTGTATCAATCTTTTATTTTGTTTCATCTTGCATCATAAGTTATATGTTCTCATTTTGGTCCTAAAAAAGTTTCTTGTGTAGTTTGTTATAGACACTGATTCTTTCGCTTTTAAAACGTTCTGAGAGAAGTCTGAGTAAAAGTTTAGAAATCTCCATTAGATCTCGATACTTCTACTGTTCAGTGGCGTAGCAACCGGGGGCCAGCTTTAGGAGGAGTGAAAACATTATTGCGCGTAGCAAACTATGATGAAGAGGCTTTAAAATAATATCATATCTCTGGTATACCAATAACAATGGCGCCATTTATGCTTGTTAAGTCGCTGATGGCGACTGCTCTCGCTACGCCACTGACCATTTTGACAAAACGTTAATGCGTTTCCAGTCAAATAAGATGAGGGGGCGAAAAAATACCCTGCCCCCGTTTACACAATGATGACGGCGAGGGAGGGCGAAAAAATCATATTATGACCCTTAATCTCGCTACGCCACTGATAGTGTTGTTTTCTTAATTTGCTATCTCATCCTTTTTTCGGATTAATTTTTAGTTGCTTGACTGCTACTGTAAAAGTGACTAACTTCTTCTTGTCTTTATTTTTTAAGAACCTCTCTTGCGACCCACACTTTTCCCCGAATTCATTTCATCACCTCATCTGTCTTTTGTAAAATACAAAATCATAACGTATATCTTCACATTTTTACTTGCACAAATATTTTTTATTATGGTTTTTGCTTGGAAATGAGCATATCGCGGGGATTTGTGCAAAAAAGATGTAGTTATAAAATTATGTGTGTATGTTTTCGTTGTACAATTCTTAAAGTATCATAAACTGTAGACTTATATTTTATTGGACTATTCCTCTGTATTTCTGAGATAAATATTTCATATTTTGTGATAGTTTTGAATCATTTGTGAAAATAAATAAATTAATATAATGAGCGAAAAAAAAGTTAAATAATAATTACCCACAATGTGTCAGTTAGTAGATTTATTAAGACTTAAAGTAAGAAGAAAAAAGCACATTGCCTTTTAATAGCAGTCTCCTCCCAACAATACCGTGAATATCCATTGGCCCTTTTCTATGTGAAAGAAGATTATTTGAAAACAAGGTTTCTGAAAGTAATTAAAGTGTCATGCGGTTGATTGACCAGTCGCGAAATTATTGTAAATGAATTTTTTCCCAGCTAGTTTCCCCCTCTCCCAATCAATAACATTTGTGTTTTTTTTCAACCTCCCTTTTTTACTTATAGGCAAGAGCATTAACGTGTTTTTTAATGTGAAATCGTTTTTCGCTCGTAGTGTGTGGCCGCTCAATTAGCTCCTTGCTTCTGAGGATTTAATTCTTGGAATAATTCGTTTCTAATACACACACATTTTGTGCCCGGACTTGTTTCATAATGGCAAATCGAAGGTCCCTTATCACTCGCCCCAATTGCTCTTTACCCTGCGGAAATATTTAGCCCCTGAAATGCAACTAATGATTTTGTCATCGGCCTGTCATCAAAAGTTATTTGTTAATCGTTCCTAAACGATTGGTAATTTATGCCGATCGAAATATCTAATCGTTCACCTTCATTTTCTTATAAGAAAGGATACTTCTGCTATGGATTGTTTTACCTCTCTTTCGACACTGCCGTTCACCGTATCGTATTTGATCTGGAGTTGTTGCACGAATTGTTGGTCGCATTTATTTATTGGATATGGTAGTTGACACAGGTAAAAGGCGCGCATTCGTTGATTTCTGAGATTTTTCTCCTGGTTAGTTGTCTGAGTGGAAAAGTTAGTATTGAGTCGCTTTTAATTTAAGAATGATTCAAGTATTTTTATTAATATTGTATTCAATGATATCTTTGATAAAATTTCAATTAATTCCAAACCGACGTCGGTTAAACGGATTGTCGGATGACGTCAGGAAACGGAACTCTGCTATTGTGAAAAATTCACCAAATTTATAATACGGTATATATTAAAGAATTTTTCCTGGAAATAAAAGTCGAAAAATAATTATAGAATTTTCTGAAAATATCCCGAAAAATTTGTAAGTGAAAAAAAAATCATTTTTTCTAAAGAATTTCAAACTTTACGCTATTTAGTGAATTTTTCACTACCCTGACAACTGAATTCTTTCCGTGAATTACAATGAGGATTTTCCTTCCAATCAGGAAGAAATTAAAGGCAACAGTAGAATTTTAGTCTAATTATTTCAGTCAATAAAAAAGGCTATTTATTTGTCAAGATTTTACACATAACAGTCGATTTACCTTCCACTTAGTATGGAATAAATCGCAGCATTGATTATTGCTCTCATATCGTAGTTTAAACTGTGGAGGAGATTATTGTTCTCATCCTTCCTGTACTATTTTTGCGTCCTTTTTCCTCCATTTATTTTGATCATTGTGTAATAAACAATATTAAAGTGAGAGAAACAATTAGAAAACAGATAGTTCGCCATAGTGATATTTGAATGTGAATTTCTCACATTGCAGCTAAGTTTTAACAGATGATGTCACAAAGGTCAATTTAAAGGAAATATATCCATTGTGCGTGGTCTCTATTAATATCATCTTTTGACTGTCAAAATTATGTTACGCTATAGTTATTATATGATATTCTAAATAATCATGTTTGAAACTCTGTAGCACAATATGATCTCCAAGACATCGCAGCAGCAGACAACAACCCATTTGACAAAGATTGTTCTGATTCAGTTTGTGATTTCTTTGAAGGTGAAGAATATTTTGACACGAATCAGTGATGAACATGTACAAATGAATCAAAGCAAGCATATTTTACAATAATCTAAAGAAAATTCTCACAGCCATTTTATATGAAGTCTTTTAACAAACACTTTAAACTAACTAAGTATAATCATGGATTTTATACTAGAATTATAAGTAAAGAGGCATCCCAAATCTAGTCGCTTGAGATTAGTAGATATTAAATAATGGATCAAAATCATTAATGGTCAAAATCATAATAATGGATTAAAAAGAATATTTGCTTTGTGTCAGATTTTATGTGTTTACTTGCTACCACTACACTAGGACGCGTTCATGTGAAAGTGTTTGCTCAGCAACTCACCAGAAATGGACTGATCATGGCTTTAATTGCTGTAATAAAAAGAGTTCTTATGAATAAGAGTGTTAATTAAGGTAGTTTAAAAGTTAAATTACCTTAATTAATAATCTTATATATATATATATATATATATATATATATATATATATATTCGTAAGAACTGCTAAACTAAATTTAATAATTGCTGTATTTCATTGTTTTTGACTCTAAATAAAAGTCATTTCGAAAATTTGGAAAATTATATTTTAGGCTTCAAAATGTGTACTTCGAGAAGATCTGGAAAAGAATTACAAAATTAGTATTTCTAATTTTTTGTGAGATAATGCTATAAATACGAATCTCTGCTTATATTAAGAGACGAAAACTGCGAGCAAAAAAAAAGCTAATTCTAACTTCCTTTTCAATCAAATGCGACGTAAAAAAGAGATTGCAATTAAGTTCGTCAGATGTATTTTCATCTATAACTGTTTTTCGCTTATATCATGAATCTCGAATTTCCATTGATGTTGGGAAAAGTAATTATTAGTAATTGCCTGTGTTTGAAAGTTAAATATTCCAATTGGTGGAAAAAGGAGAGGGTTAGAATGGGCAAAAAACCCCAAACACGACGGCTAGTAAAAAGTTATTAAAAGCTCCAAACTTCTGAAGCAGCGAAAAAGTGGAACTTTTAGCTGGATAAAAATCTCTTCATTCTGAAGTATTTACTTGCAAGAAGGTCGTCACCTTGAAGAAGCAATTTCTTTTCCAAGTCATCATTACTTTTCAACATTTGATTAAATACGAATCCGCTACTAAATAGTTCGGAGGGGTGGAAGAGCTGTGGGGGGTCGGAAAAAGCCTGGGTATTAATTTTGAAAGGTTTTCTTCCAAAGAAAAAGAACGAATTAGGAGACGAATCGATTGCTTCTCTGGCCGTATTTAAAGTGAGCTAACTGAGTTATGCAATTTGGAATATGTTCTTAAATCCCAGCTCCAAAGCATTCAGAATTAATTTCCGAAAGAGCTTAAAAGCTAAATCTCTCTTCTGTAGCAAGGACGTCCTTTCGAATACCTCCTTAGAGAAAGAAGCCCCTAAAGAAACTCTTCCTCATAATCTCAGCTTCATCAAGCCCTTTCAAAAGCTCCGGAACTATCATAATACTAATGTAAGTGACAAATCGATGAAGCACCCTGCCTTTTTTCTTTTTCTTTTTACTTTCTTACTTTATCTTCTTTTTTTATCATCTCCCTTTCAATGTTGAAACTTTATTTCCTCTTCTAGGAAAATGAGAAGTTTCGCTTCAGCCATGAAGTTTAAGAACTTAATTAGAAACATCTGGTTGTGGTCTTTTCTTCATTTAATGAAATTTTTGGCCAGCTTCAGTGAGTGCTGTCGAGGCCCACCCGAACGATAAGCCACTTCGATTTGTGGACTAATTCTAAATTATGATCGCAACTAATGCATTCGCTGAGATTTCATGAAACTCATCTAATCGCCTTGAAGACTCGGAGATAAAACTTCGCTCTCTAATTATATCTATCGCATTAGAAAAGAAACGACAGTGGGCAGATGATATCTCACCAGCCGTTGCAACAGTAAATACAATTTACTCGAATGAGATGAGTTATTCAAAAAATAAATAAGCGAATCGATGGCGAGTTAGTTAGCAATTGACGACTGGGCCTAGATGAGGCGTCGGCATTTATGCTTAGAAACAAACACCATGTGAAGTAACATGATATTTTGAATGGTAAATAATATGGATGATAGGTAAAATACAAAGCTAATTATGCAAATTAAAGAATACAATAGGTATATGTTTTGTGGTATCTCGACAACCGGCAAATACAATTGACTCGAATGGGATGAGTTATTCAAAAAATAAATAAGCGAATCGATGGCGATTTAGTTAGCAATTGACGACTGGGCCTAGATGAGGCGTTGGCATTTATGCTTAGAAACAAACACCATGTGAAGTAACATGATATTTTGAATGGTAAATAATATGGATGATAGTTAAAATACAAAGCTAATTATGCAAATTAAAGAATATAATAGGTATATGTTTTGTGGTATCTCGACAACCGGCAAATACAATTTACTCGAATGGGATGAGTTATTCAAAAAATGAACAACTGAGCTGGTGGTGATTTGGTAATCGACGACTGTGCCTAGATAGGCATCTTTGACGATATCTTACTCGAAACAGGTGCTTTTGTTTTTATTGGAAAGTTCGCTTGGAAAGACAATATATGAACCGATTCCTCAGTGTTTGTAAAGGAATTTGTATTTACAGTTTATAAAGGAATCGGTCGTTTTGTAACATTCAAGTAAAACATGCTTGCCAAAATACGCAATCAATAATGTAAAATAGACAAAAGCGTAGAAATGTGTTTTACGGCAGGGGCTTTAAGGTTTCTTGCACTGAACTTTGTGCCAAAAAATTGTTATGTAAAATGATGCCTTTTGTTAGAGCACCTATTTGCTATAGTTGAAGTGATCGTATTTTTATCGACTTTTATTGACGCTAACCTTTATGTAGAATTTTAGTTAGTTAACTTTTAAATAACGATTTTTTGTTAAAATTATTCAAATTAGACAGTTGACGTGTCTAAACTTTTATCTTATTTCTTAGATTGATAATTATATTTTACGCTGACTCTTAACTTTATATTGTGTAATTATTTACTTTGAACTCCTTAACATAATATTATCTCTGGCCAATATTTATGAACTGTGCTTATTTTGTGCATTACAACTGGTTGTTCACAATCGGAAAAAATGGCAAAATAGAAGGGAGCCATAATGAAATTAATAATTTCCTTTTTATTTTAATTTCAGTAAACATAAATTTTTTGAGTCCAAGTAAAGTATCAGGTACATGATCTAAAATAACAAATAGTTATTTTTTAATTCTCTGTTAAATGTCATATTTTTTTCATTCGAATATTGAGTTCATTATTTTATAGTGTATAAATAACGTCACATTTATCGAGAATAAATTTTAGTTAATTTACTTAAAATCAGAATTAGTTAATTTATTTCTAACATATTCACTTTTAATGAGATAAATTCGTATTAGATATTTCCTCATTTTTTGGCAGAGAAACTTGTTTTTCCCTTTCCTTAATTACAAGATCGAATTTTCCACAATTTAACAGAGATTAAACAGAGATTTAAGAATATTTTTAAAAAATTGTTCTTCAGTGGACCATGACGAAATTCTGCTGTGTCAAAATAATAAAAAAATATATAAAAAGTCTTAATTTTATTTATTATTTAAAGTGATTTATTTCGAGTTTCCCACATACAAAAGTTGATTGTTATGAAAGGCAGTTGTGTGATAAAGTAAATAGTCAACAAATCACACATCCTGTGTTATAAAAAGGGGAGATTCTTTCGCTGTTGAAAATCAGAATTTGATGTCTTTGTTAGATTTAAGGATTGTCAGACATTAGGGGCATAAAAGTTTGCAAACCTACCTGAGAGAATTCAATTGAAACAGTCTCTACTCAATTTGTAGAACAAATCCTGGAAAATAAGATGCGATAAATTTTAAAGGATTACTTTATTTTAAATACGTAGTGCGTTCTCTATTGCTTTACTTTGGAAGAACATGGTAAATTAAAATTTAATAAAAATAGATACTGGAAACTTCGTGTAAGTGAATGGATAATATGTCAAACCTTTAAATAATATTGTGCTAACAAAACCTTGCTCTCTTTCTATTCCTCCAATTCAATTTAAATCTTCAATGAAAGAAACTGAGCAGGTGAGAAAAAAATTAATCTTCTTTTTTACTTTTTCCATTTAATTTAGTTAGAGAAAGTGACCTCAAATATCCTTCAAGAGGACTAAAACCAATTCCTGTGTGGCGATTCATTTTTTTTTGAAATTTGTATTTAATAGCCAGTAAGGTGCAGTGTTTTTAACTTTTTGCTTGGCAAAAATTGTGGCTTGGTGTTCTCAAAGGACACTTTTTAGAAGAATATTTATTTTTAGTAATTAACGAAATTACTCCAATTTTTTCCAAGGATTATTTTTTCCCAATGTTCACAACATGCATGTCCCACTGGTGTTCCCGAACTTTTTCCTCCAGTTGGTGCTCGTTTCTGAGATTCGTTTAGCATATGGGATCGGAAGGTGGAACTTGGGAAGAAATTCTCACGGGTAAACTTCTCGCCCTTTGCTTGATCCTCGACCGATTGTTTTTCTGGTGGCTCCAGTAAATTCCTGTGAAAACGGCGGAGAAGAACCGGATAGAGGAAAAATTTTTCTCCTTCACAAAGAAAACATCGGCGTCGTACATTAACCAGAAGTTTTCTTCTCTTTTTAGTAGAAAGAGGGAGGAAGGAAAGGATTCAGGTGAAGAAACCAGAGAGTGGGGAGGTAAGCTGAGTTGAGTTGAGTTGTGTGTTCGGATGACTGCACAACAAGTGCCACACTCTAGGTAGCAATTTGAAACAATCAGCCGGACCGTGCTGAAATGGAGACCCCTCTATCAGATATGCATGACTTACCAAGGGAAGGTTACCGTGACGATAAACACCATCATTGCGCACACATCTTCTCAGTGGACCGTAGCGACACCTGGCTGGCTTGACACCTTAAGGATGGACCCTCCCTACAGGACTTTTTCTTGTGCAGGCCACATCCCACTCGCTGAAGCATACACGTTACGCGCTTGTTAGGTTGCAACTTGTAGAGGGGGAAGCTGGTGTCAAACGGGAACCTTTAAACTACCCTAATATGTTTTAGACACGGAAAATTAAACAGGATCAGTAGCTGGTCAAACAGGAATGAATTAAAAGATGAAATAGACGGGTATAATGTGGCGCCCCTATTTCCGTTATTACCCAGTTTTACAGACCCTACATTTGGAAATCCCACTGAACAAGAACAGACGATCCGTGTTTTGAATGTTTGACTTTTAAAGAGTTTATCTGGTGATGAGCAAAAGTCCCTCCATTTTAAATATTTTTCCATTGCTTATTAAAGTATATTGGAGTATTTCTTTTATGCCTTTTAAAGTAAATGAGTCAAGAATGAGTTGATAATACTCCATGCTCCGTTTATCGCAAATTTCGGAGTTCTTTATATACCGTCTAATTTGGAGTTCTTTATATTTATTGAAACTATTGCAGAAAACATTGGAAAGTATATTTATGCTGTTGAGGTCCAAAGTAAAAACGCGCTTTATTTTAAATTTCGATTGAAAAATTCGTGTAAGTATTCAAATTAGCAAATATTTAATAAATTGCGATTGATTATAACAAGAAAATGAATATTTTTGGGATACAAAAGATTGTTTTATGAATAATACTAGTAATTTTTAAAAATTTATTCATCTAAATTATAAGAAGCTTTTGTTAATGAGCATAATATGAAAAAAAAAGATTGGGTAGCAAAAGAGTTTTTATAATTATTTTTGTTTTACAAAAAAAATCATGACAAAATTTATAAAAATTTTATGAAGCATGATCTCTTCGAGTGAATTGTTAATTTAAACCTTTATAAATTGATGAAATATTCTTTTTAAGATATTTTATCCTACAGGTGTACTCTTAAAAAGATGAACATGAAATTAAATGTTGCTAGAAACAGTTTGTGAAATTTACTACAGCATTTTGTATCCAAAAAAGTTTTAAACTGGTGTTTGTGCTTTATTTTTGTTAGTAGGAAGTTATGTTTTAGTTTTAATGTTAAAAAAATAATTTCGATTTGATAATAAATTATTCAACATATTAATAGGCAGCCTTCTAAGCTCTTCTTATGCTGTTAATATGAAACTTAAAAAAAGATATATCTATTTCTTTTTCATATTAGAATAAGAATTTTATAGATGTATCCACTTTTCTTTAATTTTTGTGGTTAAAAAATATACTTGAAGTGTTAAATGTGTGCATATTAAAATTTGCGTAGTTAACTGTACCTTCCTAGTAAGAACTTCATTAAAAAAGTCGCATTAAACATTGCTGAAATTCAAGTGCCAGTATTTTACGTGGAAAGTGTTTTTAATTTTTTAGCAGGATATGTTGTCTTATCAGTTTCATTTTACAAAAGTGATTACAGACTTTAAAAAATTCATTGAAATTATTTTTCAATAAATTTGAAAAGGTTCACACCTACACATACTATTGAAGTTCGAAGCCAGGTTTACATCAATTTATCGCCTAAGAATCTCTCTCTCCCCCCCCCTAACATTATAGATATCCAACCGCAAGATCTGGAGATAAATACATCAGGCTGGTCCATTCATCCTTCAGAGCATCTCAAACCAAACCGAATCTCTTTAGAAGACGGACAAGCAATTATAGCCCGAAAGGGCATTTTAAATATTTTCACAGATGGCTCGAAAACCGAACTCGGAGTTGGAACTGCCTTCTGCGTCTTGACTAATGACATTTGGGCCTACCAGTGGTCTGCTAAACTCAACGACAACAACACTGTATTTCAAGCTGAACTCACTGCACTTCATGAAGCAGCAATATACACATCTTATCTGCCAAACAACAATACCTTTAAAATACACGTAGACAATAGAGCAAGTATCATGGCATCTTCCATTTCAAAGAGCACAAACCAAACAGCAAGACAAATTTTCAAAATCCTCCTAACAAATCCAAGAATAAAAGTATCGTGGGTTAAAGCTCATGCAGGCAATGAGAGAGCAGACCAACTAAGGTTGGGTGATACTGTATCAACTTGATACTTTGTCTCAGGTACTCAAAAGTATCAGATACACCTAAATGATACAGACCAAAAGTATCAGGTACTCGGTATCAGTTCTCGGACTCGAATGATAAAGATAAGTAATCGCTTTCGTCGCGTTCCTTTTCGGTCGGCTGATACGAAGTATCAACATGATACAAGTATCATATGATACAAAATATCAGATTGATGCAGTTCCGGGTTGTGGATAGTTTCGTGTTTGCGGTAGAGGTTTGAGGATGAAGTGCATGTGGCCTTGGTTTTGAAGTCATGACGGGTGGGAGTGGAAAGGAGAGAAAAAAATAGCTTTGAAGGCGGGATATCCGAGCTGGGATTGGTATGTGTGGGATTGATATGTAATGCATTAATTTTGTGGGAAAGATACGATAGGATTTCAGCATCATACACACGTGTAGGAACATCTCTATTGAGAATGATTTCCGAGGTAGGTAAGTTCTTCCTAATTAAAGAACGATTAAAATAGTGACGAGAAGAGAGGTACAATTTTCTGTATTAAAAAAAAACTAGTCAGAAAACATTTTTGTATGATTGTGACATCCGTTCCGTGAGAACTTATTTTTTCGATAGTGGCACTTATCTTAAATGACAAAAAAAAAACAAGATTATCGTCTGTCAAAGTAAAAAAAATTAGTTTTTTAAAACTATAATTATTGAATTATTTTTATCTCTGTCTTTAACTCTTTCGCTTTTGTACTTTGTATGCTCTCAATGTTATACTTTTTTTAATATACCTAGTTCCCTCTTTTCTTAATTCAAGAGAAATTTCATGGTTTTTATATTAAGTTGTTTATATTAAACTCCATATATATTAATATATGACGTTTAGCTTTAAAAACTATTAACTCCATCTCTTCCAAAATTGCTCGTTACCTTTAGCTTTAGTTGCTAATTTTAATTTTGTACATTATTTCTTAAAGCATTTTTAAAAAGTAAAGACTTTTCTAAAACTTTAAAGACTGATAGCAACAGTTTCATTTTCATTTTGTTTTTAAGTAATTCATCGTATATTAATATTTTTTGTTTAATTATATTTTTTAAATCGTTATATTCTGAAAATTCTATTCATGCCCAGCATTTAAATTTAAGGTTCAATTTATTTTACTAATAATACTTCTGTTTGAGTTACTTATTTGTTTCGAATAAATGCTTAAACTAAATATATTTATTGAATCATAGAAAATCCCATCAATTTTATATACTTAATAAACGTTGTAATAAAAGGTAAAAAATTCATGAGAAATAATTTTATTCCAGGTAATGATAAGAAATAATATATATAGGTAGTTAAAAAAAACACATAACACATGTTAACATCGCCAAGGTAGAAATCTCGTATCACTACCCGATTTCTGACTACCTAGTTCCGTACTGATTGGAAGGGATCGGTTATCGGCTGTATCATATACAAAAGTATCAAGTAAAAGTATCAGGTACAAGCGCGTATCAGTATCAACTTGTACCTGATACAGCAAAACCTGGTATCAACCTAACTCTAAGACCAACTGGCAAAAGACGCAACGCAACCCTCTACACTTACTAAGCTTCCTAAACCGCACATAAAAGACCTCCTCCGGAAGAGCATGCTTGAGGAGTGGTAAACCTCATGGAAGATTGGTGATACAGGCAGTAAAATCTATAACATTATGCTCTCAGTTAGTCTCCGTCCCACTAACTGGATTAGAGAGGATGTTATCTTCTTCTCTCAACATGGCCCTTTCCCTGCCTACCTCAGAAGGTTTCACCTGTCTGACAGCGATTATTGCAGTTGTGGCAGAATTGGCACGGCACTTCGCTATGCCACGGAGTGTATTTACACAGTGTCTTGGCATATGAGGAAGCCAGTGCCAAACTTCGAACCAGAATGGCTGAAAAGAGTCGCCAATAATCAGTCTCCAGGCATAAAATTCGTAGGATTGTCAAATTCATAAGCGAAAACAGAGATCTTTTCCAGCCTCCCTAGCCTTCAACTTTCCAGCGAGTTGAACCAACAAGCTCCAAATTACCGGACATTCCCCTCCCCCTTCAAAAAAGAAAGATAAAACAACATCTAAAGAAAAGAAGACTATTACGAACTAATAGTGTAAAAGTGAAAATGCCTGCGCTGTACATAGTGTAAATATTTCTTTCTTTTTGTTTGTTTTGTTATTTTTAAATAAAATTTCCGTGTCTTGCCCATCAAACCGTTCAGTGACCGGCCTGTTCACGGGTATGAGGGTAAGAGACGGACGGCATTCTGTTCTGTATTGAATTGTTAGTAACATTTATCCTGTAAATGAAATATGAATATTTTTTTAAAAAGAAAAAGAACTGTGTCCTCTATTTATCGTTCTTTTCTCGGTTATGCAAAAATTTCAAACTTTGCATATTCACAAATTGCTTACTTCGTCTTAAACTTTCACCAGTCTAATCCCGCTGATTAACATCTAAAGATTAAACGTCCTAAATGAATGCTCGGAGTGCCTGAGCAAAAACAGATTTATGAGAGGCGTCCTGTAGTACAACAATGTCGCCCGCATCCTTTTGAGCTGCTGTAGACCTCTAATGAATGCTCTCGATAAAATAAAATCCGAGGCAAGGCACGGTTCAGACTGAATGCGTATCTGCAATCGCTTTGATTAACTGCTCTCCGATGATGAGCATTTTTTATCCCCCTTCTCCACTGCGAAACAAACATCCCTGATCATTCTTGGCTTCATTGACAAGCAGACTCGGGAGTCATTGATGGCGCAAAGCTTGAAGAAGAAGAAGATGAAGAACACGCTTGGGTTAAGTGGTGGAAGAGCAGGTTTTCTTGCAGGCATTTCGTCCGAGGTTTTCTCCATCCTCTTGCTCTTTCTCTCTCTGACTTAATGCATGCAATCCACTCACTCCCTGCCCTGCCCTGTCCTGCCTGCCCGCCCTTCCCCCTGCGGCTCTGCCTATATTAGCGCTCTCCCCGTAACGACGGTAGTAATTAAAAATTCTGCATTAGGGGCTTGCTGAAAAGAGAATGCCCGGAATTCTATCGCATTCGGAATGAAGAAGTGTGGATGGAAGGCCTTGCCAGAAAAGGAAAGAGATGGGGGAAGAAGACTTATTAAACTTTTAAGTTTGTGAAAATATCATATAGACTATATTAGTACTACAAGAAACTGATGATCCTTTTGATGAGGACTGGTGCATTTCCATCGAGTGAAAGAAGCAAAAGGAAAGGCAGCAATTAGGTGGTGGAGTTCTCTCTCAATAAAAAGTGATCCTTGTTTTAAAAGGAAAGAGTAGATGGCGGATCTAAAATAGGTTTTCTGCCTAAAGGCGCCATGGTATTTACTCTATGTCACGAGATGTATTTTTTAATAATTTACTATGTGCGTGGTAGCGACTGGGCACATACGCGTGCATGGAAGAGCAGGCTGACTTTCCGAGAAAACTTCAACTAGATAAGTGTTTATGGAGCTTTCTCCCCCTTCCTCTTGCAGGTGCTCGAAAAATGCTCCTCATGAAATCTTCCGGTATTCTAAGTACGATGATTAATATCTTAGTTTTTGTGTGTGCTGCGTGTAATTTATCGACGCGCAGTTTTGGAGCCTCACTGTTACGGCCGAAATTATGTTCCACGATATTTTTACACAGATGTTCAACGAGGGGTGAAAAGGGCTATTTAATTTCTGTCTGTTATTATTAGAAGGTTGGGTATTTATGAAGAATGCAACGAATGAAAAAGGAACGTCTCTTCTTCTTCCTCTTCGCCTTTAAATTTGAATACTTCCAGCGAAAAGTCTAAAATTTCTTGGTAATTTGTGCGCTGGTGCGCTAAAAAGATATTCCTATAAAAATACGGCTGGATTTGGTGTGGTATTTCTGATTTTCGTTGGGAGAGATGTTACCGAAGCATGTATAAGGAAAGGTATGACTGTAAAACTTTTCGAGGTATTCAGTAGGCTTGCTTAACATCGTGTTTTGAATATAACGTGATACTTGGTACTCGAAGTAGAACTTCTGAGTACTTTTTAAAAAAATTCAAAAATGTTTATCTTTGGCGTATTGCAAATGCTTTTGAATTCCACTGCTTCTGTATTATGTTGATGCTTGTATATTTTTATAATTAATCCTCTAACACTTTTGCCATAATAGATAAATTTGAGGTTTAAAGTTTTCACTTCATAACACGTTACTTTTCAATGAACAAAATATGTAGTGAAATTTTTAAGTTGTCATTTATGATTTTTCATTTTTGATGTTTTGATTTGGATTTTTGCTGATACCAAAAACAGTTTCGCATCTTACGATTTGACAGTTCATTTAAATCTAGTCCTATTTCTTATATCTTCTGTTAATACGAAATCATCATTTTTAATATGGAAGTGCAGGATTGTTATGGTTTCAAATGCCTTGCTGCTCTCTCTGTTCTGCTAAATTACAATTGTTTTTTCCCTTACATTTTAATTCTTCCTGAATATTATGAATCTCGATGAAGATTGAAGTTGTAAAAATATTTGTAGTGTATAAACTACTGTCTGATTGGTTTGAGTTTTTTGTTTTGTTTTCCTCTAAGTACAGAGATTTTTGTTTATGCCGAGTGCATTGCGTCGATGCGTAAAATGGCAAATTATGAGATTTCGTTTAATTCGATAACTTGACATTAAAGGAAGTAGGAAACTTCATATTGTTAATTTACCTAAAATGGCGAACTACGGAATTAATTAATGTTAAAAAAGCATTTGTCGATAATTGAATAATTCTATTATAAAAGTAACTACCATTATATATATGTGTGTGTTTCGTTTATGACTAGATCGTCGCAGTTTTTTTAACTTTAATCTTACTTTTTTTATGTATTCACTAGAGAGCGATAACAACAAAAATTAAAATTTAAAAGTTGGAAAGTTCACTCGTTAGAAACCATTTTTATAGAATAGTATTTTTATTTTAATTGCTTGTAGATTATTGTCTCTAAATTATTTATTTTTCCATTAATAAAAATATTTATCTGATTGATTTCATCTCTTTTTAACAAATATGGTTAGTTATAGCAATAAGGATTTTTTCAATGAATAACTAATTTTTATTGCTACATTTCTTCCAGGTCTAACTGTCGGACCATTCCTCGCTATGTACTTCATAAAAAAATTATGACCTATTCTTAAGTATAATAAAAGATTTTTTCAGTTTTCCTATTCACTATACCGAACCTTAAAAGAGTGACAGATTTTTATTGCATCTCCATGAGCTATAATTACGTTTAAATCATTTTCCACAAAGTCCCGATTTTGATTACCTTCATATCTTCTTTCCAACACATTCATAAAGTTTACAGGGAGCAATTATTCCTTCATCTCATTGTGAGTTGTTAGGTTCAGCTTTTGCTCATAATCATCTCGACACCATTGTATTGCGAAGTGCATAGCTACCTGCTATTTCCTGCCATCTTTTCGCCAAGGCCAAAAAGTGTTGAGTTCTGGCAGGAAGCGCAGTGGAAGGCCATCAACCGCAGGAGACCAAGTTGCCTTCAAGGTCGCTGCAACTCATAAACAATAACAATCCACCAAATGGAATGATGGGAACATGTAGGCATTATTTTTAATTTGTCTCTGTACGTCGACGTTGATATTCTCTTAATTGTAAATCTCTGTTACGTTTCAATCTAATCTCTGTCACGACTAAAAAAAAAACTAGGTGTTTTTTTTTTAAATTTCATTTATTGATTGCGTGTGGCATCTACTTATTTACAAATCGTACCAAATTTTCGTCTCTTTCTCAGTGTAATTTATATAGGACTGAACTTCTAAACTTTTTATAACTCGCGAGCCCCCATTTTTTCAAAAAATAAATAAATAAAGATGCGACCCCGAAATTCGAAAATAAATAAGAAAACGAACCATTCATTAATGATAGTAAAGAAGAAAGGAATGTATTATCTTAATTGCAAGGCTTTGTTATTTTTCAGTTATGATATAAACCAATTGATTTCTGATTTATTTATTAATTTATTGGAACAAGGCTTCTTATTATTTTTCAATTCACGACCTCTTTTCAGAGAAATAAAACAAACGAAGCATTCGTTAATGAAAGGAAATTTCGTCAAAATAGATATTTGAGTAATTATGATGAAAACTTTTAGGGCAGAAATGTTTATTGGATTATTTTTGCTTATACACACACACGCATACAAAAAAAATGAAGAAATTGAAAGAATTTTCTGAAAAGCGTTTCGACGACCTCGTTCTTTGTATTGGCGGCCCCATATAAAATTATTTATGTGATAGTACTTTGTAATCAGTGGTCTTCGAAAATCGTAATTCCTCGTAATTGCAAATCTCTGTTGAGTTTAGATTATATTTAAAAGACAAACCGTATCCATTTATTTATTGACGGCATAAGATGACTAGATATATACAAAACGTAGCAAATTTTTGTCTTTTATCTGTTTAATTTGTGTTGGATTCTAATATTTAAAGGTTTTTTTTATATAATAGTTCGGTAATCAGTCATGTTCGAAAATCTTGTAACTTCCAGCGCTTTTTTCTTGTCCTTAAAGGCAATTCTGCTCTACTTGTAAACGCATGTTTTTTTCATTTGTTTACAAGGTGTTTAATTTTACAAAATAATTTTTGCAGTTGTCTTAGAACATGATCACAAAATTCCATGCGTTTTTCTTAAGAGGGGTGTTTCCGTTCTGTAAATGAACACTTACTTTAATTTGTTGGAGAAATATTTATCTGTGCGTTCTTCATTTTGTGCTCATCTCGTCTGTTGTCTAACCTATTTTAATCAATATATTAGTATCATGTTGATGGGATTTAACTATGAAATTAAGTGATGAATGTATGGAATGATCTTGCTATATTTTTTCTGACACTTTAAGGATTTAAAATGGATATTTAGCTTTCTTTTTCACTTATAATCAGTGGCGGATCGTGTTATGTAATCTTGTAACTTTGAATCCTTCACAGCTCACGATGCCTATTTGTACCACTTACACTTGGTGTCTTTTTTTCATTCACTTTGAGTAGTTTTAAATTTAATGAATGAACTTATATCATTTTTTGTCTTCTAATAGATAAGTATTTTAACAAATTAATTTTAATAAAAAAATGAAACTCAAAATTTGTTTTACTCTACATTTTTTAAACTGAAATTTTGAAAACACTTGTAGCGCGGAAAATTTCTCATGTGTATTTCATTACCATTTATAACTAAAAATTATCGAAAAAATCCTTTGGATTGCGAGAAGTTTCATTCAAATTTAATTACTATAAAAAACTTTTTCAATTAAATTTTTGTTCCTTCATTTTCTAACTTATTTTCGATGCTTTAACTCGCGAAAAAATTTTCCGCTGTGGTAAAATGTTTGAAACTCTGTTTTCTAGCTCAACTGGTGCTGCCGAACTCGACAGTTCAAAACGTAGTAGGAAAAGAAAAGGAAAGCCTGAGCAAAGTAACTACGCATGCGCGCAGGCGGGAATTCGGTGCTGGAAATATCCGCAATTCTCCTTTACTTTCAGTTACTTTCTCCTTTGCGCATCATCTTCGGATAGTGAAAAATTAAGATAGGGAACTTAGTTTTCTTAGCGGCTTATTTGAAAATCAAAATCGTTTAATGTAAAATTGCGTTAGATTGTTGATATATTTAAATACTAAATGCAAAATAATTAAATTTATACAATGGAAAAAGTTGGGATGCTGCAATACCGCAGTCCCTATGCACGAGCCGCCCCTGCTTATAATTAAAATACGTTTGTCTTTAGTTATTGATGCTTTATACTGAAAACAGGATGAAAGCGCATATACTGAATGCTTATTTGCTAAAAGTTCATTCAATTTTCTTTTGTAACCCATTATCTTGTGAAGTATCTGTACAGTTTCTTAAATAGAAATCTAATTTTATCCTTGTTTTCTTTTTCTACAAAAAATGTCATTAACATTGTTTTTAAAAAAATTGTATAAAGTTTTTAAAAATCTTTAAATATACATAACATGTTCTGCATTCCGATTACAACTAAATCTTAGAAATTTGCAATGTTCTGCGTTCCTTTGAAACAACTGTTATTGGTGCATTAAAAAATATTAATGAGCTAAATTTTATATCTGGCTCGTCTCTTAGGTCCCACCTCGTCATCAATGATTCACCTAATCGAAACATCTATCTTAGTTCCAATAATCGAAATATTTTCGACTTGTAAGTAGAATCTTTGAGTAGAAATCAGTCAAATATTTCTTTGGTCATATGCTCATTTTAGTGAGATTTTTAATTACAATATTGAATCGATATGTTATAATGCGATATTATAGATAACTTTGATAAATATACAACATATTCCATGTTTCGGCTTTTGCGAACTTCTTTTAAAAGTTCCACTTTTTACGTACAAGAAAAATTACGTGAGCTAATTCCTATTCTGGTAATACTTATTTTCATCTTACTATGCCAAAATTTGTGAAAAGTATAAATTTAAAACCGAAGCTAATATTTGGAATGTCAGTATCTACCGACCAGAGACTAGTCTATCTCTCCTAGTTCATTAAGTTGAAAAGCATTAAAAAGGGGATAAATAAAGGTTAGATTGGTTCAACTAAATGAGGAACATATAACTTGAAAACCTTAGAGCACATAAAAAAATTGCGGAAAGCACAATTTTTAAATCGAAGTTAATATTTCGAATGTATCTACTGATTTTCCTATTACAGTCAAACTTCGATTACCGTCCCCCTCTGGACCAGGGCTCTCTCTGAATGCATGTGTACAATGACTTGATTCCACTGCTGGTTTGGAAAGAAAATGAAAATAAAATTCTTTAACACTTCAGATCCCGACGACACTTCAATCGCGCTTATGTCTTCGTAATAGGACCTTGTTTCCTGATGGTATTCACAAGGACACGTAGTTCCAACAGCTGATGATGGCAGAAATTAATTTTTTTAATTATCAATTTCAATTCGGTAAGTTATTTCATTTTCAAAAGTTTTTCGCTCTTTCCTGGAGCTATTCTGCTGCAAAACGTATCTAATGGTGCAAAATTAAAATTCAAACATTGCTGCTAAATTAACTCTGTATATAAAGGGTGAAAAGCGCATAATACATATTATATTTATTTTGACAAAATAATCGATATAAACTTTAACATAAGAGTAGTCCTGCACAGAAATGTACGTTGGATGTAATTTAGATGATGACGGATAACAGAATCTGACGGTCAATCGAAGTTTTACTGTATACACAAAGCGTTTTTTGAAAAAAGGCGTAGGTAAAAGTTTCGCTTCTAGTCCAGTAAATGAGAACCTAAGAGCAAAAGTAAACTCTCTTTTACTTTCACGAGATTGATCATCCTGCCTTTCCACTTTGTCATTTAGCATTTCACGACCATGGACTCGTATTTCACAACACGCAGTTCGACTAGTTTACCTTTAGAATCACGTATCGTAACTTCAGCTCTATGTCACACTTGGCGTCGCTTGCTGGTCGTGGGAACAGTATTTTAATGAGATAGACCAGCTGTTGATTCTTTCGAGCTTCGAACAGGAAAAGTCAGTTTATTTACTGCGTCTAATTTCTGAAAGAAAATACGACAATGAATAGTATCAATGGAAATGGGATTGCCAAATTCTTCCTGAATACTTTGTCTTTTCCGTCAGTTAACATTAGAATTCTTCTATACTTCTATATTAAAATAATTTACGACACGGTCTTACAGACTTATTAGTTTTACTTTAGGATTTAATTGTTGATTTTAGCATAATGTTTTTATACTGGTCAGCTTATGGATGTATTTGAATTTTGAACATGAAATTTGATTATTGAATCTGATGTAGATATATTCACTTAGTTTAAATCTCTAAACTCACACACAAAAACTCATTAAAATCATCAGATTGATAGGCGCTCATTCCTCTGAATACAGAGTAATGAAACTCAATAAAAACTTTCTTCTTGAATGGGAATGACTTTTTATTATAAATACGTTTTATGAATGATTATTTTATGAAATTTGGAATAAAACTCTTACATGAGATATCTCCATCATCCAAGTGAAAATATACAGTGGGTTGCCAATTTAATGTGGACACTTTAAAATTTTCATATTCTTTCGAATATCTCCCGAAAATTTGCATGGATTTTCTTAGAAATTCGATCATGTAAATATTAGGCTTGAACTTACATTATACAGTGAAGATTCAGTCACGAAAGCATTTAGGGGACCGTCTGCAAATTGATGAAGACGAAAATTATTTTGGCCCACCCCGCTTCACAGAAAGCTGATAATAAGTTAAAACTTTCAACAATGGTTATATTTGCCTTGCAGAAAATTTACATGCATTTTCGTGAATTTTGAATAAATACTCGGGAAGATATAAAGGTTTTCTTAAAAAATCCCAAATTTTTTCTCTTGTTTTTTACTTATAACAGAGTTTTCCATTAAATTGTACGAAACTTACAGAATACTTGGCAATATGTTAAAGAAGCATTGTATTAAAATTTGAATATTACGGGAAATATGAGCATATGTAGTAAATAATATTTTACTGCGCATGCGCGAGATGTGACGTACATTTTCTTTCACAACTTCAGAGCCAGATATATAGCAACTTATATAAACATTCCACTTCAATACCATTAGTATTCAGAAAGATATCGGCATTGCAACTTGGTGAATTTCGGTACACTTTAAGAGAGGTGATGAGGGTTCTTGCACAAACTGATATTTTTTAAACTTGAATCTTCGAATTGTAATCGTCGAACTGTGAGTTAAATTATGTATTTAACTTATAAGTATATTCGGGATATTCAACTTTCATAAAATTCAGTATTACTGTTTCCTCTCTTAGAGTGTACCGAAATTCACCGAGTTGCAATGCCGATATCTTTCTGAATGCTAATGGTATTGAACTGGAATATTTATATAAGTTGCCTTATATATCTAGCTCTAATGTTGTGAAAGAAAATTTACGCTACATTTCGCGCATGCACAGTAAATATTATTTGCTACAAATGCTCATATTTCCCGTAATATTCAAATTTTTAAAGAAGACCTTAAATCTTCCCGAGCATTTATTCAAAATGGACAAGAATGCATGTAAATATTGTGCACGTCAAATATAACCATTGTTAAAAGTTTTAACTCATTACCTGCTTTCTGTGAAGCGGGGAGGCCCAAAATAATTTTCATCTTCATCAATTTGTAGACGGTCCCCTAAATGCTCTCGTGACTGAATCTTCACTGTAAAATGTAAGTTCAAGCCTATTATTTATGTGATCGAAATTCTAAGAAAATCCATCCATAGTTTCGGGAGACATTCGAAAAAATATGAAAATTTTAAAGTGCCCACATTAAATTGTCAACCCATTGTAAGTAAGACACACTAAGATTCTCAAAGTATCTTTACGAGTAAGAGTAAAGTAAATTGTAGTCAAAATTACGGTTTGTTATTTGATAAAATTTGTTACAAATGTGGATTAAGGTTTAGATCAAAATGAGAAAAAGGATAGATTAGCCAAATGAGACTTTTTCTCTGAACAGACCATGAAATTTTAATTTCAGAGCAGTCTAGTAACAATAAAATGCACTCACGCTGTGTTAAGTGTAGAAGAAGAAAAAGGGTGAAAAAAGAGTGGGAGAAAGGGGGGGACACATCTGAAAGATACTTTAAAAATCTTAGTGTGTCTTACTTATATTTTTACTTCTTTCTTTTTGTTTAAAATGCAGTTAGGCTGCTTAATAATATTACTGGCAGACCGAATGAGATATACTGTCCTTGTAATCATGGCTATTTAATAAATTTCATATTACTAATGCGTTTTTATCAAATAAGTATAAATTACGCATAAAAGTATTATGATAGAATATCAGAAATTCAATTGAAGCATTGAATCATAGTTCGCATATTCGATTAATATTATTTATTATTTGTGTATGGAAATAAGATTCACTTTTATCGATCTTTTTCATTCCAGCTTCTACTGAAGAACAAAACACCGTTTTTTTTGTATCTAGCATCCCAACATCTATGATTTTATTGCAAAAATTTCGTGCTTTCGTCTGCTTTTAGTCCTCATTCCTGTTTGGGAATTTTTATTTTGGAGGGGAAGAACTTCAGGTAAAAACATGTATTACTTATAAATCACTTTTTCCCCAAAGTTTAAAAAACGAGCTGAATTATTGCTAACCCTGTCTCTATTTTCGCACGTACTTTACTCTCCCTCCAAGTGCCCCTGGAAGATTCTAGAAAACATCAACACACCGGGGGAGGGAAACAACAAAAGAGAACAGAACTTCACTCAAACTCTTCAATTTTATTTAAAAGAAACTTCGTAAAGAACAGAGAGATGTGTAATAAAAAAAAAAACCCAACCGACGTGATCAAAAGCAACTCGGGGAGTTGGTAGTTGAAGCTACCTAAAGTCCAACCAGTGCTCCAAAGCGCAACAAAAAGCTATCCCCCTAATAGTAGAAAGTAAGAAACGAGTCGGAAAGTTGCGTGGGGATATTGCTGTAGTTTTTATATATATTTATCGTAGCAAGGCAAATGAGAGCAGACATCATCATCGATGGCAGGTCATCAGGTCTCTTTTCCTCGAAGTGTTGATAATTTGAAAGTTTGTTAACACACGAATTTGCGATTCAGGGGTTCTCTGCATATTTTAGTAAATTTATTCTTTAATTTTTTTTAATTTTAGTAAATTTATTCTTTAATTTTTTAATTTTAGTAAATTTATTCTTTAATTTTTTTAATTTTAGTAAATTTATTCTTTAATTTTTTTAATTTTAGTAAATTTTTTCTTTAATTTTTTTAATTTTAGTAAATTTAGTCAGAAAATTCCCTGTAGTAGTTCATGTCTCATAATATTTTCATTAAAATTTAAGATGGAAAGAGATTCATTTTTAGTTATAAAGAAGCAGCATAGACTCATCACTTTTGAAGACATCATCTGTAAATAGGCATTAGTGATATTTCAGAGAAAGTTAGACTTAAAATTTAGATTCAAATACTTGATTTACTTTCATTTTCATCCCTGCACTTAATTGAAATGCGAAAATTAAGTTCATATAGCATTATTAATTGTACGTAAATTTAAATTTATAAATGCGTTCTTGAACTAAGTAAGAAGGCAATACTAGCTGTATTTAGGTTAATTAATTTAATGAAAATAATTAATCATCGTCCTCAGATAATGAGTATTCCTCTTGAATGAAAGAACAAGCGTATTTAGTTCATTGGAAGATATTTTATACTTTACGCTATTTTGTGCATATTTATTTAATGTATTTTGAGTAAATATAAGACTTTGATGATTCTGTTGACATTATCACTCTTGTTTATGAATGCTAATTTCAAAACGATTTTAACATGTTTTGGTCAGTTACAGTTTGGTCCTCTAATGTATCGACAATGTAAAAAATTAAAAATTTTTACGGAATAAATAGTTATTTAAAACTCAAGATAGGTGCCTGAAGTGAGTAAATTTTAAACGAACATGTTAATTTTCAAATTATTCAAATAATTCAAGTAAGAAGAATTTCAAATTATTTGCATTCCCGAGAAAAGCAATTATATACACAGAATTTTCTGCTGAATTATTAATAAAATCGCATAAATTATTGTTAATACACGTGTTTTTGAAAAGTATCTTACAATATTTTCTTTATATCGAATGAATTTAAACAGTTTCATTCGATATAAAGAAAAGATTTCTTGTGTGTAAGTCACTCGTATATTTTTCAACTCTCGCTCAACTCTCTCACAAATATATTTCGTTTATAGCCGTATTTTTTTTGGTGCACGTAAGAAAAAAAAAGTTGCTAGCTAATGTATCAAAAATCCAGCCACAAAATTCATTTGCGATGAATTTTACCGAAATCACATGTGACGATTTTGTATAAAAGCCGAGTCTTGCGAACACCTTCCATAATTACTGGCAAAACCAGGAAAAGCCGTAAAAGGCTCTATCCATAACAACAACAGTACACAGAAAGCATTGTTTACTCTAGTCCATAATGTAGTTAATCCTTTAAAATTAATTTCCCACCTGTGACGTCACCACATAAAATTTACCTTTACTTTTTACATATCCTGATTCTCTACGCGACCAGTCTTTTTTTCCAGAACTTCCTACACCCTTTTTTTCTTACCTTCATCCCGCTTTTTTCTGAAGTTTTTTTCCCTACATATTTTTTCTTTCCTTTTTTGCTGCTTTAACCAACACTAGACGTAGTTGAATGTACATGCCGAAGATAAGTGTTTCTAAATGTGCAACCTATATTCTTCAGCTGCTTGATGCGTGCATAATAGAATTTAGTTGCCTCTTTGTCGGATATATTAGAAGATAAGCTGCTTACCGATTGAGAGACTAAAAGAGAGAGGGAACTATACGAAAAAAAATATATATTAATCAATGAAAGCTCATCTCCGTCGCCTTCTAAACGCTAGGTGATGCGAAGAGTAATTTTTTAAGCGATTCCCCTCCCCTGGTATTATTTAACTCACTTTTTATTATTTAGGGCGAGGTGGCATTGTAGTTGAAAACATTGGATTTCGGCTAGAAGCTTGATAGATAATTACGTACTTGCAGAACTGATGTATATATATATATATAAGCCTTTACTTCGTCCCAAAGTAAAGGCTCTAATTGATAGCATGTATTTCTGTAAACATTTCATGCTATCAATTACGGCCCGAAAGTTGTTTGATTCTGAAAGAAATTATATTACAATGTAGCTTTTTTTTCTGTCAATTTTAAACAGACAATTGTTGAAAATAGCTTTATTTGTTTTCTAAACAAACACGTGAAATGGGATCTGCTGCTTTAATCAATATTGTTGCGTGTGTTGGGGTTTTGCGATTCTCCATTGTAATGAGATTATGTTTCGGCTATAGAAACGACATGATTAAGTTTTTGCTGTCCAAACGCACAGATGACACGCAAACTTGCAAATGTATTATTAAGCATTAACCTTACAAATAATCTCAGTTAAAAGATCGTGGTATCGTTAAAATCTGTTGATCTTAGTATGAAATGAAAACGTATTCGATTCTGAAAGCAGGCCAAGGTTATTAAAACCCGAAAGCTCAATTTCCTTATGTTTTAAAGAAATAATTAAACCGAGTTGTGACACCTGCAATTCTACTACCTTCCGTTTATTTTAAATTTTATATTAACTTTGATTCTTTATTACTTTCCAAAACCTATGAGGTATAACTACTGAAAACCTTAAGGCGCGAAGGAAAATTTAAAAAAAAAATATTTCCGTAGGTGAAAAATGATAAAACTTGATTGCTTTATGTTACTCTGAGTAACAAAATGATATTTAATTAAAATTTTAAAAAATAAAATTTTAATCACAACATTTAACTAAACTCTTAATAATAAATTAAAATATTTACTCAAAAATAGCTTTTAAAATATCATTATTAGTTATATTGATTTGTCGCATGTTATATACTTTTGACATACAAAATTATTATTTTTTCAATATTCTTTGCACATAAAAACGTATCTACTTATCAGCTGAAGGTGGGGGAGATTAATATTAAATTATTAAGTGACATTGATTCAGCCGAGCTCTAGAGACCTGAGACCATCACAAGGCACAATATCAGCTAGAAATGGTATAGCTGATTACTAGCTTGGACAATCTATGTTTTGATGTGCTCGAGTTCGTAGTCTGTTAGATTTTACTTTTTGTTTTAGTTTGAATTGTCTCATTTACTAATACAAAGTGTCTTAAAATATTCCGTGTGAACTACATTATAAAAGAGGCTGATCAAAATAAATTAGACGCTTATTATTATTATTATTGTTATCTTTGAAGCAGAACATCGCCTCAAAACGAAATCTAATAGTTTATGCAATAAGATTCTTTCTTCGTAGACATGCATTTTTCTTTACATAACATGGATCTGTTACAAACTTATACATTGAGAAAGAGTTCAGTTTTCCCCCCCTCAGTTTTGTACAAGACATAGGAATGCGTAGTTGAAGAATGGCCTTATCTCCGATTTTTGACACTTGGATATTAGGATAAATGGACAAAAGATATTCGAAACAAGCTCAGCGAATTTACTTTGGAACCATGACAAGTGTTTTGAAACAGGACGCTTAAATAGTGATTGGCCGTGTGATTGAAGATGATGCCTCTGCAACTTGACGCGTAATTGGAAACTATTCAATTTACTCTTATTGTTGATTTATTCTTAAAGTTCCAAAAATAAAATAAATGGTAATTTCTTTATGTGGTGACTTCTTCACTTATTGAACCAGAGAATATAATTACTTTGAAAGCTTTTTGACTTTTAAAAAGGAAGTTTTAATTTGAAAAGTGTAACCAGTTTCAAATAAAAATGTTTACATTTTCTAACTAGTTTTGTCCAGGTTTCATAATTAAATTTGTTTATCATGTTCTTACATGTGTGTGTTTAATGTCAGAATATAATATAAAAAATTATGGAAATGTCCTTTTTATAACTTAAGTTTTTTTTATGCCAAGAGAAGCCCTCTCAAGAATCTGAAACAGAATTCTATTATTATTTTAAATTTATTTTTTATTTTTAAATATTAATTCCATAACAAGTCGGAAATATTTAATTTTGTGTTAAATTATACATAACGTTTATCATTATATTTTTTTATGCAGCCTCATACAGTTACATAATATTTATAACAGTCGCTAATCATTCTATTAGATAATAGCATCATATTAAAATGCAGATCTCGATTGCAATTTCTTTCCCATGCTAGAGTCCTGCTAGTGCTTGATATTCGAAACCTTGCCTAGGCCTCAAAATTTACTTTCTCTCTGGGCCTAACCCATAATGTTTTTTAACATATTTATACAAGATCGATCTTTCCCATTTGGACGATTTCCATGCTTAAGTTACTGAAACATGAAAATGAGAAGGATTAAAATGCAAAAATTTCTCTGCACTCTAGGAAATTTATGAAAATACAATATTCTAATGCTCTCCTTGTAATGCAACACAGATTAGAAAAAGAAAAAAATCGTATAAATTTCTCAGTTTGATTCTGACCTAAAATATTGGAAGTTTGTCATTCAAGTTTCAGTTAGGGTTAACCTTGACATTATAGAACTTGAATCATTGTCTTTCACCCAAAAACATGCCAGTCTTAGCCGAATGTAGCGGAAGTCTGACTGAAATTTTAGTTTCTGACCAGATTGTGTATGATGTTGTAGAAGATTCTCTGGGTATTTGATTTCGTAGAAGATTCGCTGGGTAAGATTTTTTTACAAAATCATTAAAAATTAAATTTACATCCGGAGTGCGCGTGATTTTAAAACAAAATATTTTTAGTTCTGATTAGTAAAATAGCTTATTAGGTTTTAATTATGGAAAATCAACAATCTATTTCAATGGAAATATCAAATGTTTTAATAAGCAGTAAACTTAATTTTATGTGGTATGTGAATGAATTGATCTTGATCTTTTTAAGAAAACATAATTTAGGTGTTTGTATTGAGTAAAATAAAAAGAAAAGCATACTGTAACTTCATGTGATTTTTAAACTTTAGAGAAAATGCGTATTTAATTTCTGTCTGCTTACGAAATATAATATGTCGTTGCGAATAAATGAGGTTATATTGCATAACATACAAGTGGAATATTTATGCGATCGAAATCACCAAGGCCGGGCTTCATATAGTGCCACTCCCAGGCATTGAGTTTCTCATTAAATATATCTCTTTCGTTCAATATTTACTTTAACTCAAAATTTTTCGCTGTTTTTTTTCTTAGCTACCTTTTCTTGCATACTTTTTCTACAATACTAATTAGCGAAATGTTCTTTATAGATAAAAAGCATTTATTATCTGTGTATTTAAAACAATTAGCGAAGTTTTGTAATTTCATATCTCCGTGGCAACTCCAAATCTTCGCTGTGTTTCATTAAGATTATGCACTTTAAAGTTCTCACCAGTTTTATCCACTTTTGGGCAATACAGTGCAATTGGCAATTCGATAATCCGAACCACTTTAATATAAGAACTTTCGCCTTTTAGATAGATTGTTTGAGTAAGAATCATCAAACCATTTAGTTTAATTGCCACTTCGATGCATTTGCGAGAAAGAAAAAAAAATCAAATAAATCCTCTATTTCTTAAGAAGATATTTTGTATTGTTAATCCTTAAATGAAATACTTCTTCGAATAATGCAACTTTCATACTGACATTTTTAAACTTAAATCATATGGATCATGAGCTCCATTTTTTATTTATTTATTTAAGTGTTTCTACTTTCGGAGTTCATTTTTTTCACTATTTCTTTGAATTGCATTTTTACTTGCAATTTTTGGATCCGTTATAACGTTTTTCTGCTATTTCTAATTGTTTTTTGTGACGTACGTTAGTCAAAATAACTCACTGGTAAACGAAGCTAATTTGGAATGTGAATATTATTTCTTCTTTGCCAGTAGCTTTTTTAATGATAATTTTATTGCGTTTTGTTTTTAAATTACCAAATGTTTGCATACACTAACGCGAGATGTGTGTTCACTCTTCCATACTCAAAGACCTGTACATATTTATTGCTTTCTTCTAATGGAGCCAGTTCAAGTGACGTCACAGTCACGTGATAAACGTAAGTGCGTATGTCATCTCATTTTAACCATATGCTTGGCGCAGTTTAGCCAGGAATGACTCTTGTGCCTTAAACCAAACCTTGTCATCTAACATATAATTGTGCATTGTTTTACGCTTTGCCGTGTCGTCAGGTCTTTTTTTTTCCTATAAGATTCGCGGCAGATTGCAAAATTAAATTTTCTTGATGGATTCGACGCGAAAACATGAATCGACTCCATCGCCTTTGTTTCATCTGGCCTAGAATCCTTTCTATCCTATGGGCTATTTCTTCACATTACTTTTTGGAAATAATTCCGACTGATTCGAAAAGAATATTCTACGCCATTGGCAACCGATTCGAGTGGGTACTTAATGTCCCAGATTTGAAAATGCCTTGCAGCTGTAGTTATGTAAGTTTATCTGTTTCCGAGCAACAAGTAAACAAGCTTTACCTTGACGAGATTGGATGTGAGGTGGCAAAATGAAAGCAAGTTTCCATCCGGAAATTTAATAATGAACGATACGTTGTGCCTGCTCTTTGACCTACAAAACTTACTTTTCTGTCAAGTTGTCGAAGGTTCCAGTTTCTTAAGTATTCTAGTCCGATTGGCACGTGCGGCTCTTCAAAGTTATCAATGAGAGAAAGCTGCAGATCTGTTTAATTTGTTTCTTATGCGTGATTTTGCTGTATTACTTTGCATCAAAATCATTAAAATTGCTGCGTAGGTCACAACAATTTACAAGATTTTTGAAATCGAAAAGTTGTCCCTCCTTTTCTTTTTTATAGTTTCAGAAAATTGTTTTTAACTTTACGATTCAACACTTTCTGTTATTGATTTGTATTGAAATAGTTTTTCTACATTTATTTGAATAAAGCTAAAAATTTCTTTTTTTTCTGAATTCTCGATCTTATACTTGTCAGTTTAAAATTGAACTAGAAAACATATGTGCATTTTCTACATGCATAACATTCATTTTCTGTACCTATTAAATGTGGTTTGCTTCACATTTCATACTTTGAATCATTCAAAGCACACGATACGTAAGAGACAGTTTGGGTTGTTTATTGTACTTACAGATTGCATCACAAATTACTTAAAGTCTGTAACATAAGACGTATATATAATATTATATATAAGATGCTGTTGACGAAAAATAAACTTGAAGAAAGTACGTCATCAAGTTAAATAAAAGTATACTTTTTTCTCATTTAAATTATTCACATTAACTCTTTCCATTTTAATTAAGCATAAACTAAGAAATTTCTTAGAAATGTTTCGCGTATTATATATTCTTAAATGTTTTCTACGATTTCAAAAGGTTGGTTATGTATTTCATGCTTTCTCGTTTCCAAATTTCGTAGTGGCTTGCCGACACCTGATTTTTCATGCGGACTGAAATATATGAACTCCTCTATTCTCTCCTTGCTAAGTGCATCATCTAGGGTGGATAGAAAATAATTTTTGAAAAATGATTTATTTTGCATTAAATTCCTTTTACGGACAGGCATACTGAGTATATAAACCTCAGTGATTTCCTCTTCAGCCCAACATAACTTAAACAAATCTCACTTTATTGATGAATTTTTAACACAAGAGGACGGGACAAAATTTAAAGTATTCCCATTCAGTTTTTTTCACCACCTTCTTTGTTTAAATTCCTGTTTCACGGTAACGTCCTTCATTTTTTTGAATAATTTTTTCCCTGCCTATGTTTTTCTGTGAGTTCAGTTAAATTTGCATCAAGGCTTATTTACGTATGGTTTCAATTTTAAAATGGGCAAAATATCCTTTTATTTTGCGAATATTTATCACCCTTCACTGCAAGGACTACTCTTGGGGAATTTATAGCAAAATGACACATTTTAAAGCGTTCGCGGTGCTGCTCGGGCAATAAATTGTAGTGGAAAGGTGTGAGGAAGGCCAGAGGTGAGCGAAAATGATTAAAGAGCTCAAAAGAAGAAGAAAAAAAATTTCCGGCGGCAAATCGGCTAGTAAGCAACTCCTACCACCCGATTCTTGGCACACTGTTGACGTTATCTCGTGTGCCAGGAATTATTATTCTTGGCACATTAGGCCTAAGCGGCCGGTTAGATAAAGCTGTGTTTCCCTAAACTCTGAGAGCATGATCATTAATTAACAACCACCCCTCTTCTAACCTAGGGCACGCCCGAGAGAGGGGGTATCAGGGCCAGCCAGTGTGATTGAGGGCCCCGCTTGATTTGTGGCCCCACCGGACAGGTCGCGCGCCGTAATTGATGAGGGCCCCAACTTCCATCCACCTACTTCTTACCTTCTGTTTTTACACCACAATTGAGGAATGGAAGAAGAAAAAAAAAAAAAAAAAAAAGAAAAAAAAATTTTTACACCCCCTTTTTTTTTTTTTTTATCCCTTTCTTCTTTTTCCTTGAGCCCTTACATGGAAAGTGTTCTTCTATTGTAAGGATTCAAACTAGAAGTTTGGCCTTTGCGTTTTGCTTGGACAAATTTCAACAGCGATTTTTATACCTATTTGGTTGAAGAAAAATCTGCCTAGGTGCATAGAGGAATTATTTTTATAAGACATCGCTAGATGGTGGTCAACAGTGAACTAAATAATCCTTCCCTTTTATAAAAAAAATATCTTTATTTAGAAAAGAGTCGAATAAATGTTGTAGGAGTCTCCATGTTGCTGGCTTGGATATGAAGCATACTTTCTTTATGCGACAATTTCTTTTTAGTGGGGAAAGAGTGATAATATCTGTAAATTTGTTGAAGCAAAATTATGGGAGAAACCGTTCAAAATTATGGATGTCAAAAAGGAAATAATTTTTTCCTTCTAATTGAAACAAAGTAATTTACTTGTATAAAGAATTATTAAACCTATAACTTGCAATGACATTCAGAACATAGCTCACCCTGAGAGGATGGGCTTAATGAAGGACTTAATATAAATGCCACTGTAAATATAAACAATTCGATATTATTCTTATATACTTTTATTAACTTGACTTGTTTCATGTTTGTAAAAGTGTAGTTTTGTAATTGATTTTTCATTCACTTCCTTATACTCTAGAGCTTTGAAATTGTATACATTTTTGTATTTTCGATGACTATACCCTATTTTAATATTTTCAGAACATTAATTAAATTAAATTTTAACGCTTGGCACCACCAGGTATTATATTTGAGAAAAATGTATTTCAAAATTCCTTATAATGCTTGTAATATTGGATTTAAAATTAAAGACAAAATTATAAAATAATTTAAATAAAAAAATGCTTTTTAGTACTTAAATAAAATTGTATCTGTAAAAATTGTTTTTGTTATCTAAGTAAATGTTTTGAATGAAATGAATAGAAAATATTCTACAGAATTCCTTTTATTCTTACTTTCAGAAACGAATGAAAGAGAGATTTTCCTTTACTATATACTCAAAGCTTAACTTCGAAAAAAACGAAATATACATTTCTTTTAAAAAACATATTTGCAATATTCGATCTTAATGCTTACCCAAAAAATTTATATCTGCGCTATCTACGCGTTTTTCTACTTCGTTTTTAAAGTAACAGCAAAGTATTTTTCACCATAATGTGAAAAGTTGCCTTTCTAATTGCCATTCGATTCTTTAGTATTATGACAATTATAAGGTCTGACTGTTTATTGTTGACTATTTTTATATCAAAGTATGTTTAAAGGCTAAAAGTGGAGGTTTGGAGCGAGGGGCTTTTCCGGCCGATACCGACTTGCGAGGACATTAAAAGAGGATTACTTTTACAATAAATAATTTTATCAATTCCAGGAGAGAGGGCAGCTGATGCCTTAGTGTGGACACTATTGAGCCTAGCTTTGTCGAGAACCACCATACCCTTTAAAACTCTTTTGGTCGAATACTTAAATTGATTTAGGACGTGGTAATTTTATTTCATCATGTCATAGGTAAGGAAACTTATCTTTCGATGGAAACCCTATTCTCCTTGCCAAGCTTCTCTTCCTTCGTTCCTTAGATAAAGCAATGAATTTAAAAAGTGTTATATGGCATTATTTAAAATTTGGGTATCATTTTCATAACGATGTATGAAAAAGAAAATCGGTTAGAAATCTTATTCTACTTATTATGCATTTCTTTCTATGTCCACACATGGTGTCCTTCTTGTTAAGTGATATCGAAAGGTCTTTTAGCTTAAATGTTATTCATTTTCAATAGGCGCTATTTTTTATAATGATGTTACGAAGAAAATCGAAAGTTTTGGCAGATCCTATTCTCCCTTATCCCATAAGATCTTATTCTTGCCTGCGATCCACTCATGCTAGTCTGTGTTGTCACGTTATTGGGAGCGAAACTAATCTTCAAGTGGGCAGTGCTGTCGAAAACTCGCTGTGTTTTCTCTGGATTTGGTAATCATTTTTTATAACGATATGAAAAAGAAAAATGCTTTGTGGGAAATCATATTTGCCTATGAGCTTCCTTTCTGTTTGCGTCCCCCACATGGTGGTCCGCGTACCCCGTGCTTGGGTGCTACACTTTCCTCAGCGGATGAAGGTAACTGTGTTATCTAGCATCATTCGTTACCTGGCACCATTTTAATAATGATACGGCAAAGAAAAGTCAAAATTCCGGTACAATCTCCTTTTGATGGGTTTTCTTTTTGTCTACGTTCCCCACATGGTGGCCCGCGTACCCCGTGTTGTTGGGAGCTTAGAGAAGGCAGTGCTCTCGAAAAGACAGTGAATTTAAAAGCGTTATCTGGCATCAAATCAGCACGGTTAGGAAGCTGTGCGTTGTTTTCGCGTTGTTTGGGAGGTGAAGAAAATGAAATAAACTAAAAAAGAGACGCGTTTCTTTTTTCGGCGTGCACTTATTCCGGTTCTGAAGCACTTCTTATAATCAGCTGGTCCTAAGTACCGGACTGGATTCCACATCCAGCATATGACAGCGAGGGGGAAAAAAATCCTATTAACTTTTGGTTATACTTAGGCTAATTTTATTACTTTTGGGAGGCTTTCGGGGCAGATTAACGAAAGCTTATTTCTCATCATAACGTAATTAATAAGTGACTTAATTGCTGTTAACGAATTTTTTTCGCCGTCATTAGGACTTTCAACGTGTAATTAATGTTCAGTTTCTGGCATGCTAAAAGGAATGACGTTCATTAAGAGAAGATAGATTTCGAATTTGATTTTGGGATTTTCTATCAAGTTTGCCTCTGAAACAGGAAAAATTTTCCCCCTCTTTTAAGGACCATTTCCTCCCCGCCCACTGATATTTATCAGCCAATAAATAAACATCGTTTGTTGGAGGAAGAAATGGGACATTTTACGGTTACGGATCAGGTCCAGTTGAAATAACAAAAAAAAAGTGAACTCATGCAATGCTTGGCTGTTTAGAAAAAGCAATAAAAATTATTTAAAAAATTTACGACCTCTGAATATACTGTTGGATTCTGATTTAGGATGTGTTCCCGAAATTCGAATGGAGTGCAGTGATTATGCCCAGAGATTCATGTTTCATTTTACTCCTGAAATAAAATTTGGTGCAAATACATAATTCTTGTCTTTTTGATGGTAAACATAACAAACTATAACAGATAAAACATAACAGAAACAAAACATAACAAGCAAAAACAGTTCGACTATGTCTGGCTTGTCTTAAATTTCTAAAGCTGTTCGTCAATGATTCTCATGCGTCATCATTCATGTATGCATAGTGGATTATATTAGAAAATTAAATTAGATAAATTATAAAAAGATTATATTAGAAAATGCAATGCACCCATGCATTTCAATAGCATTTTAATATATTACGCTCAATAATTCCTAAGTTCAGTCTTACTTCCATTCCGTATGCATGTATTAAAATTGAGGATATTCAGCGTTAATATAAATGTGTAGATTCAAATGTTTATCACCCATTTAATATTTTTTTCCGAATACATGGTAATCACTATGTTAAAAAGATTTTTTTCAAATTTGAAATAGCATTTTCACTTGTTTTTTTTCTTTTTGTTTCGTTCTTCGTATACTCTCCATTCTTTTGATAAATTTATAAAAAGTAATTCATTTTAAGAGCGTGGATAATGATTGGAATACAGTATAACATACAAAATTTTACTGATAAATACTTAATAAAAGTACATGTTAAACAAACAATCGCGCAATCATGTGTCGAAGATTATATTTGAACAAGATTTAACATATTAAGATATGATTTTCTGATTTACTGCTTTGATATAAAGAGAAAAGCATATCATCACCAAATTTGATAGCAAAAACTCGGTGCTCTGATTGATTCTTTTTTATCTTACTTTTCTATATGTAGGGAACATGAGCAACTGGTTAACAAAACTCAAGTTTAAAAGTTGAGATTTTGATTATATATTGTAATATATCCGTTATCTAAGACCAGAGAGATTGGAATATGTAGATAATTAGTACATCATTTCAACACTTTTCAACTTATTGCTAAATTTTATAAATTAAATTGGCAGAATTGTCTATAAGTATCCCTATTTGGAATCAAAAATTTAAACGAAGTACAATGGACCAAATTCTAACAATTAATTTATTAAAAATATAAATGAGAAGGATTGAGTGGGGGTTAAGTCGATACTTCTTGAATAAATTAAAATTTAATTTTAATTTAAAGCAGCTTGCATTCATTAAACCTCTTTTAATCAATCTAAAGCCGAAGTTTATGCGTATATTTTGTTTATCAAATGACATCAGACAGGCTCCGATGCAGAAATACTTGAGACTAGATTTTCCAAAGTTCGCAGGTTTCCATCCAATCAGTAATGATTCACTTTTTCCGTTAGCATCAATCACAGCCGTCAAATGCTGAAAAACCCAGCATTTCAAAATCTTCAAGATCCGCTGATGATAATTGAATTATATGCAACGGAACTAAGAAGACCTATCTTTCCCACATTGCGTTCGCTTCTTGGAAAGTCTTCTGGTAGGGGAAGACCAATCTTTCATAGGTAAGATTAAGTACAAGTGTGTTGGCACGACAGTTTCTTCCAAAGCCAGAAACTTTATCGCGAGTGTTGAATAGTTATAATTTATTTAATTCTCATTAACTTTTCGTGTTTCCTTCGTCTTCTTCGTTTTTTTCCATCGACTTAGGTGTTCCGACCCCACTCGCCTACGCCTACCACGGAACCTGTCGAGTTGCTGGTTAATAACTTAACCGCTCCTTGAAACGAGTTCTGAAATCGCAAGCGGCGTTTCGAAGCTTTCCTCTCAAGATTTTAATACGTATTAATTGCGATCTCTTTTTGATGGGTCGGGAGGCTGCGTTCTTTACCCAGTCGTGAAAAATTACTAGACCTCGAAGTGTCAGATTTCGGGTGGTAGGGCCCAGGATCATTATTAATGATCCATCAGCGTAAAGCTTCTAATGAGTCTAGGGGGGATGGCAGAATTCTACAAGGGTGCCCTCCGAATTTCTAGGCGGAATATTAATTTCTGGTCCTCCACTTTTTCTGCCTAGAATCGTCTTGAGGAGCGCGCTCAATAACACAATTATCCATTACTTGAAGGGTCTCATTTCCTTTGTTAAGAGGAATTTTGCAAATGCATTCAATGGGATTTTTTTACTGACTTTAATACTTTTTAAATGATCCTCCGCGTGTGCTCTTCAATGATCAAAATTAAACCTTACCTCCCCATACGACTTGGAACAAGTTTCGAGAGCTTTTCAGTTTCCTTTGCCGTGATTGAGTCCCGTCCCCATGCCATTGGGAAGGTTTCTTCCCATTTTTCTTATAACCACAGCATCTTTTCGGGGTGTAATTGAATTGCGGGGTGGTTTTAAATTGTACACATTGAATGGAAGTGAAAAAGTTTGCCAATATTTTAAAATGTAGGGTATACTATTAAGTTTTATGGAGAAATATTTTTAGATAAGTGAAATTTTTCTTACTAGTGGTTGGGAACGAGATCATGTTCATATTTATGAAATGGTTAAATATCTTTTCAATGTTTGTTTAAACTAATGTGCGAGAACAACTTTTCTTTTTCTTGTGAGCATGAATGTAGTTTTCATACATAGAATCTAGCTTGAATTGATTAAATATCATCTGCCTTGTAAGATTTGAACTGAATAAATATCTACGTTTTGAATTCTATATGGGATAAAAATAATTTTTCCACCTGATTTAATCGATGGGATTTCTGAATAAGATGATATAATTCATTGATTCGTGTTATTGAAGAGTCAAATTTAATTTTACTCAGTTATAAAATTAATGGTTTGGAATTAAAAAATATTCACTCATTGAATGTTAGGTCTCTCTCTTAAAAAAAACGCGCTGTACGAAGGAGCATACTGCTGGATGCGTTCTGTGTTTCCTTGTTTCAGAATTTTTAACGTCCAACTCAAAATACCTAATTGAAAACCTAATATTCAATTGAATTACATTAGAAAAAGTGTACTGAAAGTAAAAAAAAGCTAAAAAATTATTATAACAGAGAACTAGTTATAATAGTTAAGCAAACATTGTAAAGTATGTTATCTCTTGTCCACTCTTCGGAATATACATTTTACATTTCTAATTAAATCGAATTAACTTATTATCTTTCCCTTTTTTCATAATCATCTGACGATGCATCAAAATTGGAAGGTCCATCCCTTATAATCTACATAGAGTTTCAAAATTCGACGCTAATTTAATAAGTAAAATCTACGTGCCTTTTATAAATATTAAAGTAAATCATAAATGATAAACAAAGACTACGAAGAAATTAAGTATAGAGACTACCCAATTAACTTATCAATAATAATCATATAGCATATATTTCAAGTGATGTGTGCATGGAAATTTTCATATATACTTTTAAAATATCATGGCTCTAGATGAGTTATTTTGCGTTCAAAAAGAAAATCCCCTTTAATGTTTCCACCCACAGTTTTGAAAAGCAACTTTTGATATATGCCATGTCATCGCATTTTATTAAGAAACATGGCAGGGCGTTGGTTTTCCTTTTTTGGGCCAACCAGACGAACAAGTGAAAGCTCAATGATTGCCATCCGTCTGAGGCTACGTAAGTGACGGTGATTGAAACTCAGGATGCATTCCCCTAATTCCCCTTCTCCAGGACTGCGAAACACTCGGGCATCTGAGATTGAGATGGTATCGGGCAAGCTCCGGGAACTGTTCCTGTAATCCCCAGCCATCTTGACACTTGAGAGATCGTTCCCAAATACCACCGATCTTTCCTCTTAAGACCTTTTACCCGGAAATGGGCCTTCTTGCTCTGACCCTTTTCTTTCCTGACCATGGATCAGGTCTGGGACTCTGGGGAAGTTGGACTTTGAGTGGCGTGTATCTTCAGAATCAGCTGTTATGGATTTATTTCCTGCCCGATTCCCTAACCCTGCTAATGCTCTATTCGTTAGAAAGCCTAATCTGTGGGCCACGTAATTCGGACCTTGTTTGCTTTGGTGATTTTTCTCAGCAGGTCCTAGTCTTGGGACTTTAATGCTCTCCTCTCGTTATCAATCTCTTGAGTAGTATTGAATATGGCTGGGTTTTTTTTCAATGCGAAAGGGACTAGTTTTCATTTTCTATGATCTTCGAGGTGGCTTAGATCATAGCTTACCCTAAAACGTCTGTGAAGCTCATCTGCGGATGAATTGGTCAACAGATGATTTTTAGTTTGATCTGTTTATTTTTTAAGATGTCATACATAAACAACATAAAACATAAACGTGACCTTATGAACAAATTTTAGAAAAAAAATGTTTGCTTTCATGTTTACATGTAGCTTCGAAATTAAATAAACAATTCAACTGAATTTCACTTGCAAAGAAACAAATTTGGTTGTCTTTTAGGTTTTTTTTAGACTTCTACACACGCACAATATGAAAAAAAACCCAACTTTTTAAATGTTTTTCTTAGAATGGCTATTTGAAAGTAGTGAGGGATATGTAAACAATTCAAAGCCTTCCAAAATATCTCATAGGTGGAAGTTTGATTTTTATACCAGTGATGAGAATGTTAGACTAATCATAAAAAATATAATGAGCAAAAAATATCATAGTAATGTCAAAATGTTCCTGAAAGTGTTCATTTTGATTGCTTATCATTCTTTCGTTTCTTTGTTGTTTCCAGTAATACCATTCATAAAATACTGAATGCAAATCCGTCAATTTAGTCGGTCTATTTGACAGTGTAATAAAACACAAAGTTGCATTATAATACAAATTGTTCTTTGATTGGTAAAATGTATGTATATATACTTAATTTCACGTGAGTATAAACGGCTTATTTGCATAAAATAGGAGTTATTTCTTGTCAAAAGTGCGCGATCACTTATTTATTCCTACAAGTATGACATGATCGATCGATTTCTAAAAGCCGTACATTTAATTCATCAGGATGTTGGCTTCGACTTCTTTTGGGAGTTTCTATTAGCTTCCTTGAGGTGTTTGTAAGTTTTTAGACGCGAGACTTTCTTTCATCTCAATTAATGAACCACCTGAATTAAATTAACGATGTGAAATGATTTTATTACTCTGTTTTTAAAAGAGATCTCATCAATTTTAATTAGAAATCTAGGCTGTCTTCGAATGATGTCACAGGAGACAGTGTTAATCAATTTCGCACCGACGACCACAGTGTTTTCTTAAAACGCCTAGTCTATACATATTGGATCATTAAGTTATTTTGTCATTAAAATGTCGCCATAAAAGCGTTCTTGATTAATCCAAATTCGGTTGAAGGTCCTGTTTTTGCCCTTTGTGTCAAAATCAAACTTCGTATTTTTGCGTAAAGATCGAAATTTAAGCGATGAATTAAATTAAGAGATTTAGTAGAAATACGTTTAGAATTTTAATACTTTAGATTTCTTTAAAAAAATCTCATTGAGGAACGGTTTAGCGAGAAAGATATATTTCGTATATACTTTAATTACTCTGAAAGTTGGTTTACGTTTGAATTTGACGAAAATATATTGGTGTTTATTTTATTTGTAGTCAAATTTAATCTTGTTTATATTTTAGTTTATTGAAGTCATAACCTTTTTGAATGGTATTCAAAATATAAAATTTTAAAGTTGTGCTGAAAATGTGTATATCAGCCTTCAAAATTTAGTGCTAGAAATAAATAACTCCACATTATATATATATATATATATATATATATATGGTGAAGCTTTTTAAATAAACACTTCATTAATCATTCAAAGACTATGTAAAAACTAAAGATGTTTAATATCTGGTTAATTTTTAAACCCCTATTAATTCAACATTTACAAAGAAAATATATTTGGTATAAAAATAAATATTTTTGAAATTTGAAATGTATTTTAATTGCAGGTAGTGAACGATGTGCGGTGTTTAATTATGAATTAAACTATTTATTCTTTTATAATAAATTCGAAGATTATTTTAATTCCTCGCGTTAAAAGATGTATAATGTTTAACTTTGAATTAAAGTAATTTTCTTGCAATTATACATTTAAAATTTAGGGGATAGATAAATGCACATCTTCATCATTTATTACTCATAATTTTAACACTTGCATTGAAATTTCTCTAATTAAAGAGCACTATAAGTTTAAATTTGTTGGCAAAAAAATGGAAAATTTCTATTTTTTATGAGTATCTAGGGTGTTGAACCTTTTAAATCTAAAACTTGAAAAGCAATAAAAACTAAACGAACTTGCAAAAGTGGAGAAATAAGCAGAACTTGAAAAATTTGTGTAAGCTTTTCGTTTTCGATTACTGAATTCTGTGATTTAGCGAGAAAATGGGTTGTATAATAGACTTGTGTGGTACATTCAAGATACAATTTTAAATCATGATGCGAAACATGTGCTGTTTAAGATGAAAAAAAAATTATTCAGGAAAAGCAGAAGTTAAATTGACTCCCCTCCCTGCCCTTATTTTGAACTATGCATGCATGAAAATTGGCCACTTTTCGCGTAGTTGTAAAGTAAAAAGCTTTACTCTCTTTGATAAGATTTGATTATGAGGAGTATTAGATGTAGTTTACTAAAATTGGAATAATAGTTAGTCTGACTATTAATAATTAAGACTTCATTATTCTTTTAATGTTATATCACGTCTATGCTTTACTCGACAAACAAGTGTTACACATTTAATAAAAGTCTGTGGTCCTACTAATCCATACCCTACACATTTTGTTAACTTTTTCTAAAAAGAGCATGAAATTCTTTAAAGTACAATTTTTTTTAACTATAAAGAATTTGTGGCCAAATTATTTAACAACACAGAATTTGGAAACATTCCTGAATGCAGCGAGTCTGATTGCACCAATATTTAACCATGATAATTAATCCCTTCTGGCACGATTTAATCATTGAATTGTGGTTTGTATAACATGAAAACCAAGGACGAGCTATACTCGTCATTTTACAGGAAGGGGTTAATAAAAATTAGCGGTGTTTAGTCCGACATTTTTTTTCCTTGTAATCTTTTCTTTCTTTTTTTTTTTTTTTATCGTTTTTTGACGTTTTTAAATTAATTTTTGCCATTGTCGCAGGTAGGATATCATCACCAATTACAATTCTAAATTTCATTCTCAGGATTTCTTTCATGTCACCCCTTCCCCGCAACATAGAAAAGTAGCAGAAATAAATCACATCCCACAGAATGTTCGAAGGTGCAACAAGAAGTGGGGGAGGGATGGACACCGGGAGGGGCACCATCCCCGAAGGGGTCTGAAGATGATGAAAGTCTAGCGAAAGAGTGCGTGGAAGCGAAGAGGTTAGGGATAGTAGATATTTGTGTCGGGGTTGCTAGAGAAAAGAACAGGAAAGGAAAAAGAACACGGAGTTTGTGTGTGTGCGTGAGAAGGGGGAGGGGGGAGTTGCGTACCGCGAATCGCAATACGAGTATCGATTAAGTAATCAAGCGAAGTATTTGGGAGACCCAGAGTACTGCCCCAGTTGAAAAGTGAGCAGAAATCAATGGAAGGAAATGACACTGGGGTTTCATCTATATTACCCAAATTCTCCCCTGCACCCCCGAAAATTGGGGAAGGGTGCAAAAACGAGTTTGATGACTGTTAAGATCCTGTGGATTGGGTTAGGAAAGACTACATTAATTCAAGAGCCTACACGCAGGTTGACATGCACTACCGGAAAGGTTGGCAAAGGGCTTTCCATCTTTTTAGGGGTGAAGGGATATTTTTCAACTTCTTACACTTTTTATTCTATTTATTTTTATTTGTTCTTTCTTTCTTTCCTACTCTTATTTTTCGGTCTTTTCTTTCTCTCGGCTATTTTATCTCGCTCTACGGAAAATGGCCCCCCTTACCTTTAGAGAAAAAGGGGAGAAAATCTGCTCGACGCTCGATCATGTTTTGAACTCACGACACCTGGAAGAGTGCTGGCTCGTTGCTCCTACGCTTTTTCTTCGCATTTTCTGATCCGTAAAATAACTAAGAAGGCAGTCAGGAGGATTCCGTACGTGGGGGGTGGAGAGTTATGGTCTTTAAGCTATGGGAGTTTGCTCTCACGGGTGTCAATACTGATGGAGCCAAGGGCTGGGCTTGGGATTTGAAAGCAACGCGTTGAATGCCTTGTGATCGGCGCTACAGCTCCCCAGAGAGAATGTGTACAATAGCTCAAAGCGACAAATATTTGCGTAAATAGAGTACAATAAGAAGGAACATTTATTAGAGCCTCTGTCCTCTTAGTTGGTTTTAAATGGTCTACAAACGACCTGCAGAGGGAAAGGTTATAAAAGATACTCTTATGATCCGACTGTTCCTTTGAGAGACGATTTCACAAGTATTGTAAACCGTATTGATAATACTTAGAAATCATGTACAAATTTTTATGGACACTGGGAGATAGTATGGAGGTATTTATGGACAATTTTTTTGCTGCATTTTATTTGACATTATATAATGCAACACAAAAATCTATGCAGGTATAAATGAGTATAGTTGTGCTAGCTATTTAAAATGTAGAAAATGAATTAACCTTTTTTTTAAATGAATAACACAAGCTACATGAAATAGCTCTAACTTACAAAGGGTAAAATTTGCTGAGTCTTCATGGAAGTTCTGAATTTTGAAGACTGCAAAACATCGAATCAGCAGATTCTGTTTCTGTGTTCTTTTTTTAAACACTGGCTAATTTCTTGTTTATTTCAAGCGAATACAATTTATGAATTGGTGCACATCGTTATTTTTTATAAATATAATATTACGGAAAGAAAGCATTTACGCATTGTTTTAAAGTGAAACCTTCCAGCGAAATTTCATCATTATTTCATGAAACCTGCTTTTTTCGTTTTCCTGGCGTTATATTTCGCTGCATGTTTTAGTAAATTATTATTAGTTTTCAATGTAGATGTTCTATATACATTATACTATGATCTACAGACGACAATGTAGCCATGCTTAAAATTAGGGCGTTCGGATTCGATCAGCATCCGTTTATTTCTGCCATTCTTCTGTGTGATACAGGATTCAATATTCTCTTAGCATAATTTTAGAGCTCGAAACGATCGGACTTCCTTTAATACCACTCTGGGAAAGAGAAGAAAACCACATGATTAAAAGCAAAGTCCCTTTTTATTTTACTTTATATTTTTGAAAAAACAAGTCTTCAGCTACTAGTTTATCTTGCTTATAGAAGTTTATACTCTAAAAATATGTTATATTCATAATGTATGTATATAAACAAATATGAATGTGCATTATTCCTTTATTACAATAGTTCTATTAAATAGTTAAAAGTTTGTTTCATAGGAAATCAAATGAACAGCAAATTGAAAGAGGCTTTTTTCGCCTAATTTTTTGCATCCAATAATTTCAGCAACATCAGAGCGAACTTAAGTTATTCTATGTGAGTAGGAAGCTTTAAAAAAACGTCCAAGGTTAAAAGATTAGATTAAAGGCGCTATCCATAAAAGATTCTTTAAGTCAATTGGAGTTAAAAACTCTGGAATAGTTGAGTCGGAAATTGTCCAACTGAAAAGTGGAGAACAGCGAAGCCAGCAAATCACCTGTTCTTCAAGACAGGAAAAAAAGCTCCACTTTCCCAACAACTGCTGTAAAGTATTTTAAATTGGAGTTATCCATTTTCCATACTCGCCGTTTGACAAAAGCATGATGCATGATGATTTCGAGCGACAAACGAAATATCAAGCATTCTTGGAGCCAATCGTGGGGCATCCATAGATTACGTGTGAGGAGTGTCTGTTCAAAAATGGCAATGCTCTTAATCTAGCTTGTCACCTATAACGTAATAAATTGTGGGCGAAAGCGGAAAAAGCGAATACTTTCGGAGAGAAGTTGTCAACCAGTGAAATCTTTCACAAAAATTCTTGCCCTCCCCGAGAAGCGCAAAAAGCCTCGATTGGATCGCTCGTTAAGTTGACTCGCCTCTTACTTACCTAAGCTATCACTCAGGTAAGACATCAGCGGAATCTGAGGCTTGCGCTTTATCAGAGCGCGAGCTTTGTTTTCCATATTAATCATAAACGTGAAGTGTACTTTTTCTAGTGGAGGCAAAGCTTGGAATAGCGCCCAGGAAAAAGGAAAATGAGGTAAAAAGCTCGGAAAATTGTGTCACCCGAGAAATGCGGCGCTCTCTGGAATGATGTGTCGTGCTTTATTCAGATTTGCATATTTAGTTCTAGGATTCTTCTAAATTAAAGGAAAACAACGCGTCGGGGTTTCTGGTATTCGGGCGCGATTTCTCAAAATGTCAGATCCCTGTCCTGGATTAGTGCGTTCGCCTCGTCTTGCGCGGGGGAACTTTTTGTCCGGGAACACATCCTCGGAGATTGATTCACACATCATCTAGGGGCGGTTGTGGATTCCTTACTCCGGCCTGCATATCTGAAATTTTAATCTAGGCAGCGTTCATCATTTTTTGTTGCACGGGCGATGAGATTTGCGCAAGTACACTTACCGAGGAAAAGAATGCCTTAACTATTCCGCTCCAATGAAAGCCCGCCTCCCTAAAAACAAAGGAACTCCTCCCGTTAGCAAATAATTACCTGAGCCGGGATAGTATTTAGCACCCGAATTTCGGCTGCTGGAAATCCTAAAAATGTTTAATTTGCGCCCCAACTATGTTCCTTTAGCCGATTATTAGGACTCGCCATCTTGAAAAGTTACATTCAAAATAAGCCCCCTTTTTTTGTCCTTATGCCGTGACAATTAAAATTAATTGTTACTGCGCTGTTGACTCGGAGTATTAAAATGAGTTTCAAAACAGAATTGTGGGCATTCGTTACTTCGTTTCGTTTCAAAAGTAAAACGGTTTCAAATAAGATTCGGTGCGGTTGATTTGGGTGTGGAGGTGCTTTTGCGATTATTTCATGACTTGTGAGTCAAGGGTTGTTACAGCATAATTAGATTAAAGTTTTAATATTTTTTCAAATATGGGTGTTTGAGTTAATTTGCATGATTAAAATGTTGGATTGAGGGAATGTTTATATGTTTTTAAATCTTACCTTCTTTGCTTTATACCCAACCTTTAGGAGCCGAAAACAAGATACACGTGCTTCGCAGAGTAATTTCTCCGGAATGTTATTAAGATTGCTATATTTATTGCCTGTTAAAAATTTGAAAATTAGTTAGCAAGTTCATGGTTCGATAAGGGCAAGGCATTATTTCCGTTTTAGGGGGATCTGTTTTTCTCGATATTTTTCTATTTATATCTATTCATACTGTATGTTGTCTTTGGAATGTTGTTGTGTGGTATTCAGTTTCGTAGTCTAAGGATCTTGAATAGTTTTGCTATATATTATACTATAATTTATTAACCTCATCGCGCTCATTTGGAACATAGTCAAGCTGACGTTCTTGCTTAAAATTAGTGTGGTAAAATTAGTTGAATTTGGAAAGTGCAATGCTAGCGCAGGTGTCGTTGCTGTTTTAGAACTGCGAAAAAATTACGAAATTCATGTCCCATCCTGTATCTTTAAACTGGAGCGTTTATTTATCTAATTGAATCCTACTGCATTTTTTTTTCGTGTTTCCAAACCTTTAAGGAATATTGGTTTTATTTTATCTGAGCATCTGCATTAAATATGAATGTCTTTACCAAGTATGAAAACTTATGTACTTGAGGGTTAACAATTAGTACTACTTTCGAGGTCAAAAGATTGACTTCATAAAAATTTTAGTTTAATTATTGTTTACTGTAGAAAAAAATTCAATTCCTCCCCCTCCCTTTGACATTATTAATAGATACAACTGGGAACTTGTTTTATACAAAGTTAATATTAGGATTACAAAAAAAAAACACTCAAACTAGGATTTCAACTTCTTCCCCTTGCGACTCTATAGCTAAAAAAGTATTCAGTGAATCCATCTAGAAGATTCATATTCTTTGATCCCAAGAACGTCTAAATAGAAATGCATAATGAGACAATGAAACATTAATAAATGACTCATAAAGAATTGTGCATGTTTATTTATAAAATTAGCGAAAACTATTCCGATCCCAAATGGCTTTTTTGCATTATTTTTGATTATTAATATAGATGAAGTTCTCGTCTCTAATACAATCGGAAATTAATGTAAGTGGTCCCATTTGGATCGGTATCTATTGTTTAAGAAGCCCTGACATAAACCATCAATTCTTCGACTTAAAATTTAGCTGGGAATTTTACTTTGAAGTATAATGACAGTTCCTTATTCTTATTTCAAGTGGATAACTTAACCTTCTCACAAATGCTTCATTAAAACGGGTACAAATTAGTTATTGAATGCCATATGTATGTTGTCTGATGTACTTACAAACAAATGTTTACCATGGCAATTGTATTGAAAATGTTGCATATGCAAGGACTTAAATGCGCACCTGTTGACTGCCGTGAAATGTGTTTTACGTTATTTGTTTTATTTTCTATATTTTTTTCTGTACTTTGGAAAATCTTTACTTTACATTTCAATTTCACTACATGAATTTCATTTCAAAAGTTTTATTTCTTGAGTGCTTACTTTAATTTCACATTTATTAATTAGATTCCCACCTCTTCTCTTTTTAGTTAAAATAACTGAGAAGGACATTGGAATCAGTCTTTTTTTCCTTTACTTATAATAATAATCTTTGTAATCCTATATTTATAAGTTTGAACTATGTAACAAAAGGTTTTTTTAAACTTGTTTGCATTGATTCACACTTTAATTCAAAGGCAATAAAAAAATAATGAAATTTCTGGCAACTGTAAAATACAAACAATTCCATAATTGCATTACTTTCATCATTATATGAAGTGATTATATTATTATTCAATGACATTTTGAGTAGGAATACTTTTTCATTTGAGAAAATAAAGTAAAAAAATCAGTCTGACAATTCGAATTAAAACTTTAACGGAAACAAGCCGCTCTCTAAATTGTCACTGGACTTTAATGATCTTTGGTTTCGTCACTAGTTTTTTTTAAAAAACAATATGACGCGAGTCTTGTTTGACTTCTCGCTCTCATCTTTTTAATCAAGCTTTTGCCCAAAGCTAGGTCTGAAATGACCTATCGTATGGGATCTTAATGACCGGCCCCATGAGGCTCTAACGAAAGATTCTAATTAAAACTAGTTTAATGAAAATCACTTTCTGTTCCTCATTTGAGCTGCGAATACAAATTCCTTAACATTTTTTTTCCTTGTCTTTCTTCCTATGTCTATTGCAGTGTTTTAATTTTGAGAGTTTTAATCACATTTTTTATCCCCGCATTTTCTCGCCTTGCATTTTAAAATACTCTGCTGTGATTCTTCCTAATGAAGAAAACGTAGATCTCCAAAGGGGAGTGCCAAAGTTGTTACCAGAGTGCGCTTCAATAAATGCACTTACTCAATAGTATTTATTTCTAAACGAAGACCTCTCGTTCCGCGCTGACACACACCGGAAAAACAACGCTCTAAAACAAATAAAACCCGATTAAAAAACAGGAATAAAAAATAAATAAAAGCTACCCTCTTGGAATCGCCTAATTCCGTGGAAACATTAGAAGTCGGGGAAAGGATTCTTTCTTTTCTTTCCCGTATCCACGTGTTCTGCTGTTTGTTCTGTGTACTCTTTCACCAAGAAGTTTGCCGAATCAATTGATAGATCCTCCTAGGCTAGTGTTTATTATATTCCGCCTTAGTAGCCAATTAATTGCATCCAAGGACTACCAGTCTTTCGAGTGGAATTTTACAGAACTTCATCAGTTTTCTAGTCCCTGCCATGTTTACTATTCATGGACTTCTGCAGGAAAGAAAAACTCTTATCCCCGAACTACTGCTTGCAAGCCCCTGTCGGCTTCCTTGGTAGTCTGACTCAATAGGTTGGACTTGAATGAGAAAGTATCTTCCCTTAATCTAAAGGCGTTCGTCGAGGGCTTTTGGATGCAAAAACGGAAATAAACTGTCCGGCGAATGGATTCGGCCTGACCTTCCAGGAGAAGCTTAGTTCGCCATTATTTTTTAGAAAACGCTAATGGATTTCTATTTGTCTTCAGCTCTATGCTAATTTAAGAAAAATAAAGAGATTGTTTGCAGTGCTAGAGGAAAAAATAATTAACAAAGAGAAGTGCGTTTTATTTAACGAAATTCACTTATATTCCATTGTCCATTCTTTTTCGATAAAATACTTAGGTCATATTTGCGATTAGCAAAATATTTTCATTTAATTGCTTACTTTAATATTATTCTGTCGAAATTCCTTTTCATGTAACATTTATCCTGTTTCTGTTTGTTCGTTTGTTCTAGACGCATAATTTTTAGTAGTTTTCGTAACTACACTCATAAATTTTATTGCTTTTTGGTTTCGAATGTTATCTAATGACTTTAAAATTACAACCAATAGCAAGCATATAGTATTCTGTGTTGAATGCAAGTCGATAACTTTGAAATGCAGTGTTTTAATTGCAAGTTAATAAAATGCGTTGAAACATTTGTTGGTAAGTTGCTTGGATTTACGATGGGAGTGCATGGAGAATTTTTTTTCTGTCTAATTCAAATGTTATATTAGACGTTTGGGTTAGTTTTATTTTCATTTCATTCGTTATCAAAATTCCATCAACAAATGTAATAATTCATTTATTTTATTAAAAATTTAATGAACGATTTTTTTCCTGCTGATTTCTGAATGTAACAAAAATTATTTTTAAAAGTTTATGAATAACTTTTGATAGATGATAATCTTCACTGGTTCTGTTATGTTCCTGACTGAAATATAATCATCTATTGAAATATGTCTTAATTTGTATATTTATTAGTTTGTAGTTGTTTGTTTACCGTAATGACACAGCAGCAATAAATACATAAATCTACATATAAAATATTTCAGATGCAAATATAATAAAATATTAAATTAAATGCAAATATATTAAATTATAAATCCTTTTATATTCAAACTTTTGAAGCATATTTCAACATATTCCTGGAATCAATTTTTTCCACAATACCTGTGATCCTATAAACTACTGAAAAATATCAAAATGTAATGTAATTTTATCGAATTGGATACTTCTATTAGTAGTAAAAGTGGAGCAACTGCAAGTTTTTCCAAAATCTAACGAGAAATAAGAGAGTTGGTAGAACTCTCTTTATCTTAAATATACTTTTCCTAATCTTTCCGCTTAGCTTGATTATGTGCATGTGTTAATCGATGCCTCATAATTTGATCTACTTGCCGATGAATCGATTATCTATAAAATAGGGGTGTACATTGTTCTTGAAGGTTTGCCGATAAAAAATCGATTGATTCTGTGTTCTTTACTACTTTGTTTTCAACATTACACTGCCTTACCTATCAAATTATGGATACCTAAATTTATTCTAATACTGTTTTCTTTAGAGAATTTTAAAATGTAAGAGGTATTGATATGAAGATGAGAGCGAGGGGATTTCTAGATCGTGCGATACTTGTGTTTATTTTTGTTAAATGTCCTTGAGAAAGCTAGGTTTTAAGTTTAGAAAGTTGGCGTTTATACTTAATGACTTAGATGTCTTTAAAATGATCCTCTTTAGCTATAATAAAATACCTTTGAAATTTCTACCTTGGTAAATCTCACACATTCTTTTTTTAATTTGGTTCTTTAACACTTTTTCTTTACATAAGCAAATTTTCTTTAAGTGTGTTCTTGCGTGTGCTTATTAGTTTATTTAACCTTCCAAACAGCTAATTATTTAATTTCAGCAATGAGTTTTAACCTTTTCCTTATAGGTGCTACAGAGCGTCAGTGGATTTTTTTTCCTTTTTGCACGCACTGGTACAGACGCTATAACACTAAACCATTAAGATTTCCCTCCCTCCTCGGAACAATTATATGCATCCTCTAATCACCCTGTAGACAGTTCAGTTTATCTGTCCAGTTTTATCACCGTGTGATGATGAGTGAATTTAAAAACTATTTAGGAATATAAGAATAGGTTCACCATTGGCTGCCGAAAGGAACCTTATATTTTACCTTCTAATGGCTTGAAAAGGGAGAAAGAACTTTTCTCTTTCTCGGGCAGAATTCCCATTTTAAAAGGAACATTTTGAGATTCCATCTTTAATATAAAAGTTAAACCATGTTTGAAACATGTTATAGAACCATTAAAACTTGAAGAATAGATAGAAATTTTCAAGAAAATTTAAGAATAAATACAAGTTAATCGATTTAAACCTGAATATGAAAAAAGGAAAAATCTGACTCTGTCCCTTGGAAGGTTAAATTGAGTAAACGTAATCTAAAAAATTATATATTTAACGTATTTTATTTATACTCACTATTGAAGGATTTGATCTACGAAGGCACCTATTCGTTTCTTTGTATCTTTATTATGTTAAACTGTAGACATTTAATCTATAAATACTAAGATGTGTCCATTTTTATTTCAAAAGGGTACCGGAAGTAAGAATGTCGAAAAAGACTGTTATATCGGTTATAATTGCGTGCATTTTTTAAATTTTAAATTCATGTTATAGACGTTGAAAAAGAGTTAAATTAATATAATGATAAAAAAAAGCCTTGTTTTCTGCTAATTTCTTTCATGTATTCGACAATTATTGTTTTCTTCTTTAAATAATTCTCATACTTTTAAACTAAACAAAGATGAAAAGAAATGTACATGATTATTTCAATAACAAGATAAAGTCCACTTGCATTTTAGACGTTAACATAATGCGATATATGTGGAAATTTTAGGGCCTTGTGGTCATTTTCCCTTCACAATCAACCTCCCGAAAAGCCGAAGAGGAAAGAAGTAAATGCACGTTGAGAATTCCAATGGAACGCGTAGTTTCTCACTAACTTCCGTAGGGAGATCAAGTTAGAGATATAGAAAACCTTTATAATATTTTCTTTTAAATGATGATGGATAAGCAATTATAAGCGCTAAGTGAAAGGTCGCGTTTTGCAGCACGACTGAAAAACACGATACTCCAGGTTCCTGGGTTGTTACTTTCATTTTCTTAACGCCATTGTGTGAACTTTAAGCTGGTGGTCTTCAAATTAGTTGGCTTTTGCGGCTAAATATTAAATAGTTTAAAAATTTAGCCTTTTTTTTATTTAGGCTTCAGCAAATTTTAAGGAATTTTGTTACAATGGTTATTTTTTATGTTCTCTGTATTCAGTTGAAATTTTTGTTATTGTTTATATTAATATTCCCTCGAATGAAGGAATAAAGATTGTCGCTATTAAAATATGTATTAAAATTACCTTTAATTCCATTTTGTTGTGGCGTTTCTAAAGGCGAGGTTAGGTAGAAATTTCTGGTCAAGATGCATATTTTTCCTTGCCCTGTATTGGCATTTTAAATTAGTATCTGCAGGTATTCAACATTTAGTATTCTTGTTGGTATTTCAACAACAAGAATACAAAGGATAATATTGGATTGAGAAAAGATTAAAATTTATATATAATTTTTTTATCAAAATTTATATAAAATTGTCCTTATAATTTTTTGTACTTTCAAAGAATTTGCTGTGTTTGTATATTGTGAAGTACTTGGAAAAAACAATTCGTCACCGTTGGTGATAAATCCCGTGACGTCACATTCCCCTGATAATGTAATTACGCGTGTCATCGAACACCTGACTGCATGTTGTCTTACTAAGAACTGTGATATCACGTCCGTTTTCCTCCTGACAGATGCGGAAATCCCCCAAAAATCGGAGAGACGAACTTGAATTTACTCCGTAACACTTATTTAGTTAAGAAAACGTTTTGATGAATTTTAAAATTCAGTATTGCAATATAAACCAAAACGTCTTAAGCCTTTTTATTCTTCAAAAACTTTAGTGAGTTATCTCTTGGAAATATCTCAGGAAATCCCAGAAAATGCGAATTTCTAAAATTACTGAAAAACACCCTTATCCTTTATTTTTGGCGGTTCTTCATTTAAATCCTTTTTATAACATATTTCAACTCGATCTTTGATCTCAGCCTTATCTAAAGAGTATGCATTTGATTGGAAATTGCCTGGAAAAATTAGCAGAACCAAATGCTTCTTTTACGTTTTCTTCCACAATAAGCAAATTCAATTTCCTCCACTCGAATCCAGTTTGAAATGGATAAAAAGATACAACTTTATCGTGTTTAAGTTTTCATGCAGTCATTTAAATCTTTTAGATATCCTAGATTACACTTTTAGCCTGGTTTGTATTTTCCAAAAAACAGAACTCTAAGGAAATAATTGACTGGAGGGAAACTAGGGGAGGGACTAAAATTATTTCCCGGGGAAATCAGGGAAAGGAAATAGAGATTTCCTCGGGATTTTCTGTTTGCTTTTTCTTTCGAAAAGAAAAGAGGGGGATTCCTGGAAGAGAACAATGTCGAAATGTGGATCAAATAATCGTTGTCGCCGTATTTCGGGACTTTAATCCCAATCGTTGCTTCAACTGTATGGAATGGACCCTTTTCTCTCATTTTGCAGTAGCTCCGGATTTTCTACCGCTCCCTTTCTATTTTTAAAATCAAATGAATATACTTGTTTTGTTATTTACTTTTATGTTTTTCCTTCTGCATATTGTCTCTTTAAAGTAATCATTTGTCACGGCACTATCCGATGCTCTCCTCCCTTTTATTTGGCGTCTTTTTATGCTAAAGTCATGGCGAATTAAATATAAGGGATATCAGGACTTCGTTTTTAAAAGTACTTATTGTACTGGCAATTACGAAGTTTTTTCTTTTCAAATCTCTCTTTTTTATTTCTATGTGTGTTGAATAAAGTAATTATTTTCTAAAGGTTTTAAAACTTTTTCTTTATTTAATCTTGGTTTAGAATACAGTTGGCATTTGAAGCGCGTGTAACGGTCCTAATATGGTTCGCATGGGATTTAAAATCGCAATGAAATTTTTTTCCGCTCGATTTTCAATTGTATCTATCTTTAAATATATATTTTTTTTGCATAAAAGCATTAGTAGTCGTTTTAACTCATATTTATTAAATAATAATTTTATTTGCATTTGATGAAATTGTTTAACACAACAAGAATCGTGAAGTTTAAAAAAATTCTTAATCTGCAATATATTTAGAGATTATTCTAAAGTATGGAATTTTTCTAGAAATTTATAAAAAGAGCACATTTTTAATATTTATATATGGATAAAATATTCCTTGCTATCGATAATTTCGATAAAATGTTTATTTTTAAAAAGTCTTTTTCAATGTATTCGGGCATTCATACTAAATTATTATGCAAAATTTCCGTCAGTACATGTCAAAATTTCACATAAAACTCGTATTTATTTCTGTTGGGACATGAAGCTTATCTGAATACTGAAATCCTATAGTAAATTGTGTACCTTTAAAAAACAATGTTTAAAGCAAGTTCGGCGTAAATTCAATAATAAATGTCTGTATATAGCACCCGTTTCATTGAATACCAGACAAAACTTGAATTTTAAATCATCTGTAATATTATACAAGTAAATAAAACATATGCACAAAAATTAATGAAATAGTAACGAACACTGCTAAAATCTGAAAAAAAAAATTCAATAAAGTTTCTTTTTCGTTTTTCTAACGGTACCCAAACTGAATAAATCTTTTTTTTTTCATCCTGTTAGTTCATGTCAATTTTTAAAATCTTGATTTTCGGCGGTGAACTGTTTACTCAAGTATGTGGTGGCAAATTAGTAATGAAATTCACATTTCCACACCTTTGAATTTTCATTTAATATTTATATCAAAATAAAAATTCAGGATTATTTTAGTTTATTTAATACGCTCTTTACATTTAAACTCGATCAATATTTTTATAGCTTGTGTGATATACGTTTGTATGTAGCACAAAAACAACATAAAACATTCAGAAAACCAAGCTTATTTCTGTGTATCTAAACTATATATAAACTTTAAGGCAGCAAACAAAACGTTTGCCAAATATTTGCTGTCTGCTGTTTGGGATGTTTCAATCGAAATCAGCTTGGTAAAATTTTCAGTTAAAAGTTGTAATTTAACATAGATGCTGCGGAATTGCTTCGGCATCGCCATATTTATATCAGTATCCTGAAATATTGCTTATGTGTGTGTTAAAAAAGTATATTCTAAATATGCAGCAGACAAATATTTATTTTTTTGAATCTGTAACAGAAAGAAAATCAATAGTTTTTGTCAAAGAACTTTTATATTTTTTTAAGGTTTGCAAGTTTCAGGTATTTAGTTTGTTGATAGCTATCATTACCTCTCATTTGCTTTTCATAGATTTATATAAGTATTATTTTCTACCCTTTTTTTTTGAATATTCGAAAAATATGATTTCAAGTAGTTTCGATATACAGGGTTCCCACTTATATCCGTTACACTCCCCCTTAACTTCTAAACGGTGACAGCTTAGGCCATAAAGTTGGCGTCTAGGTATAGTAAAAATTCTATGCTCTGTTTGATGAGGCAACTTACAACGCCATCTATCGGCAAATTTTGGAATTAAAGGTCCTATCTCGTAAACGGTGAAAGATACGAGAAAATAGTCAATTAGAAAGTTATAGATCAATCTCGATGTAGTACGAAAAGATACCTTGCACACATTAATACTCCAAACAGAATCCAAAAAAATGAGCATTTGTTTGGTCACGATTTCGAAATTTGTCATGTTATAAAGAGTGGAAGAAAGAAACTGAGACACGTCCCTGTCTTCTGGATCATTTATTTATATTTCTCAAAATGCTCCCCGTTAGCCACTCTACACTTTTGCACTCTGGACTGGATTTCTCGCTGCATATTGTGCAACATGGCAGATGTTATGAAAGCACAAGCATCCGTAATGCGGCGTCGAAAATCCTGCAATGTTGACGGAGGGGTCGCATATACCTGCCATTTTATGTGTACCCATAATAAGAAGTCCAATGGGGTCAAGTCAGGTGAGCGCGGGGGCCACTCTACGAAACCACCATACCCGATGACTTGATTCTGGAATGTCTCCATTAGGTACTGCTTAACGTTTGAAATCTTATGCTGAGGGGCGCCGTCATGCTATTTAGTCCGTAAGGTGGTCTTTTCTCGCTTCGCTCGCGTTTCACGACTCCATAGTGTTGAAAATCACAATAAAACAAATGTTCATTTTTTACATTCTGTTTTGAGTATTAATGCGCGCAAAGTATTTTTTCGTACTAAATCGAGAGTGCTCTACAACTTTCTAATTGACTTTTTTCTCGTATCTTTCACCGTTTACGAGATAGGACCGCTAATTCCAAAATTTACAATAGATGGCTTTGTAAGTTCTCTCATCGAGTAGCGCATAGCCTTTTTACTATACCTAGACATCATTTTTATGGCGTAAGCTGTCACCGTTTAGAAGTTAAGGGGTGTGTGTAACGGATATGAGTGGGAACCCTGTATATTAAATTCGAGTGATTGCGTTAATTATATTTATCGCATTTTTCATTCATTCTTAATTATATTCTTCTTTACAGCGTTTCTTTAGAGACTTTTAAAATTGTATTTGACTTAAATTGCCGTATTCGTCAAGTTTTTATCACAAACTTTGTTTACTCTTTTATATTTGTGTAAGATTTATTATGGTATCACCCGATATTTTTTATTGAGTTTCCCAAATTCTTTCATGCAAATGTTACATAAGTAAGTTAATTATTTATCTATTTACCAGGGCTTCTTAAACTACGAGAACCGACTTCATGTGGGTCGCTTAGAAAAATTCTCTGTATAGACCTACTGAAGAATACCCTATAATATTGATGATAGATAGGGTATTCTTTTGTAGGTCTATACTGAAGAATACCCTACCTATCATAGAGTTTACCCGTTATAGGGCATTCTAAGTATTATAAAGTACTTTTCTTTCGGGTTCTACACCATATCTGAGAAAAAATAATTAAGAAGATCAATTTCTTAATTTTTAAAATTTGTTAAATAAGTACTTTCAATTAATTTTTCTTTCATCTGATTTATTTTTGCTTCATTTTTTATTACTCTTCATTGTTTAAATTTGAACTTGAGGGGCAGGGTACCCTGCTATTGACGAATTTATTGATTTTTTTATTATTACTAATTATTCCTTGGACAATAACTGTTAGAAATCTGACTGGATTTATATCTTTACAGGAGTATTCGCTGCCTTAGGCAAAAACGACGTTCTTGTTTTTTAGAGAATATTCTGTATTTTTATCATCATGGTTCGACAACAACAGGAGCGTACAGGTAAGCTATTTATCTCACTTTACTTTTGAAACTTAGGTGTGGTAGATAATTAAAATTTTCTACTGAGCAAACGCGCTTTATCGAATAGTTGGATGATATGGATAAATATAAGGCTATTCAGATAAACAAACATCTTTGACATATTTTTATACACTTGCAAAATACACGAATTGCTTTCATAATGTAATCGTGCATTCAACTTAAGTATCAGGATCACTTTATGACCGTATTTTAAATTTAATTTTTCTACTTTTAAGTAAACAAATTTTCACGAAATAAATTTTGTCTATCGTGTACAAATGGTGTTATAAAGGATCTGTTTGCAATTACATTTCTTTTATGGAAGTAAATTTTCGATACTGAGACTGCAGGTAAAGCGAGTGCTATAGAAGATTAGTATTTAAAATTCATGGATAAAATTAAACATGAGACCATTACATTAAAATGTACTCAGAATTTGTTTAGAAATGGCATTCAAACTATAGTAGATAGTATAGATTTGATTTTAATATAATGCTAGCAAATTTTGAACAAATAGATTTAAACCAAATTTAAAATATATCTTTAAGAAACTTGGTTCAACTTCATCTGCTTCTTTAAATTTATTTCAATCTCTGTTGGACATTTAGATCATTTAACTCTATCAAAAGCGAAAGTTATTTTATCCATTAAAGCTTTTGTTCCATAAAACTGCTTTTGCTTATTTATCAAATTATTAAAATTATTGAAAAATGTTAACATTACAAAAATTATTCTGTTTATCATTCAAAATTCTTGTAAAAAGAATGCTATAATTTAAACAGATTTTTAAAAATGTGGATTTAAAAAAATCCTTGATTTAAACTTTATCAAATTTTTATTTCATTTTAATTTGGTCCATTTAGAAACTATTTAACCTAAATGAAATTGAATGCCGCTATATACATTTAAAATACTGAACAGTTTGGATCAGTTTTAAGTTTCTGTTTTAAAAATTCTTTATTATTGCTTTATTAAGTATTCCACTCTTATAATTACATTAATCGTTGTTTCGCTGTTAAAGTTATTAAACCTAAATATTAATATAAACCTAAATATTAATATAATGCTAAAAATTTTGAGTAAATAATGCTGTTTCGACTAGAAATTGTTTCTAAAATACAGCATTAAAAAAATTCCTAATGTATACTTCATCAGGCTTTGATATTTTATATCTGCTGAAATGTTTTGAATAAATAATGCAACAATTTGAACCAATTTTAAATTGTAACTTTAAATTACATTTAACTCACATTTCGTTAATATTCCATTGCCTTTAAATTATTCTATTATTTGCAGAATAGTTGAATCTATTTAACCTAAGCATTATTAAAGCAATAATACATATATTAAAAGTTTTGAATAAGTAATGCTACAATTTAAACCAATTTGAACTAAAAAAAATCTTAATTCATGCTTCATGTAACATACCTTACAGTCTTACGCTTACTTCAATCTTTGTCCAACATTTGAAACTATTTAACTTAAGCAAAATCAAAAGCTATTGCATCCATCACTAGTTAATGCAATATTTTTTAATTATGACATTTTCTTAGTTTCTGTAATGGCGTTTATGGAAGAAAGCGAAAAGGGGAAAAAATCCCCCTCTTTTATTTTAAAAATCCCCATCCCCTTAGTTATTTTGCGCTAGCTGATTATTAGTGATGTGAGCAAAGCACTCTCAAGTGCACCTCCTAATTCGGGCTGGAATTTGTAATTTCAGGCATCGAGTGTTGTCTCTGTCCTTAAGACTGCGGAATAATAAAAGGTTTTCAAGTCCTTTGGCAACAAACGGGCATCGTCAAAACAAATCACTTTCTCGCCGCTCATTTTTATCACCTAAATGGCACAATCAATGCCAAAGACATACAATTTCCCAGTTTTCGAGAAGGAAATTGAGAAAATGGCTTTATGAAAGGTAGCACGCCATTTGAAGATGCCCAGCAATTGCTGGGTTTCATCTAATGACTAGGGAGAATAGGTAGATTAATTACATTTTCAAATATGGATTTTATTTGTTTCGTGAAAAATATGCATTCATTGATGATCATCAGGAATCAGTGAAGAAAGTTTTATTTATTTTTTTTACAACCAAGGTTTTTTAATATGTGTTGCCCTAAGGAAAAAAAATTAAGAGGAAAAACACACGAGTTTTTTTTTGTCGGTATCAAATTTTATGTTTGACTAGCTGCTTTTTTTTTACCTTCGCTTTTTACTTTAACACTGTCTTCGTTTATATCGTTCTCACTTTTTTCCCAAGAATGGCATTTAATTTTTAATTAGAACCTTTTTCAGATAGCAATCAATTTTTCCTAGGTAAGCGCATAACTTTTTTTAATCATACCTTAAAATTTTGTTACCAACTTGAGATTTATGATTTTAAAAACTTCTTTTATTCATTCGATGAAACATAATTACGAGAAAATGTTCTAATTTTAAAATATTCTTTTGATAGTATTCTCTTCTTAGTATACTAAACTTAGAAGTTGAACTGAAGTCTGGTATGAAATTTGAAACTATTCCGCTACAACTTCTTCATTTTTGTCACGTACAATTTCGGACTTCCTATCTAGACTAACTTAACTTTCTTTAATATTTTAATCTCCAAGATAAATAATTAATGCCAGTGAATTTTAGTATGTTTTAGGTAATCTCTAATAATAATGAAGGAGAATGTGTGTGTTGGTCCTCTATAGGGCAGACTGCTAGCTCTGGAGCTACGAGATTTGGCACAAACATGCTTTGAAGGGTGGAAATGTGCACCTCCGAGCACTTTTTTGAAATTTTATTTAAAATTTTAATTAATTAAACATTAGGCGAAATTTCGGTGTTTTTTCCTTAACAACTTCCGAAAATATTACAGCACAAAATTCATTTTTACACCATCTGAAAGTGTAAAGAATTACCTTTTCAATGTTATTAATTAAAGTTCCGTACAATGTTTTCTCGAATTTTAATAAATTTTTAAAAATATTTTTTGGCATAATTTACAGCAATACTTTTCATTGTTACAACGCAACTCCAACCTTTTCCATTGTTTAAACAAATATTTAATTACATATTTCTCTACATTTATACTATTCTAAAACCCTTTTTATTCATTGTTCGGAATGTGTTTTTTTTTTTGAAAACTCAGAATAGTACTAAAATGTTATTAAAATACCAGGATGATTTATTAGCTTAAATAATTCAAATTTTTTCAATTTTGATTTATCAACTTTCATGTAAAAATTGAAATTTATCTGGGTGTAAAATATTTTTTAAATGCAAACATTCAAACCACAGTAACAGAAATTTAACTTTTTTTATAATTTGAAAGTTTCGATAAACTACATTACCAAGTAGATGATCAGGATATTTTGATATTGAAATGTTTTCTAATGTGTATACAGTATCATTCATTAGTTGATGTAATGTCTCTGGCCAATGACATGTACTCAAAACATATTTCATTAGACTCTACCTTTATAAGTTTCTAAAACCCTTTTTGTTCATTGTTCTGAATATTTTCTGGATGTTCTTCTGCATCACAAATATATAATAATCCAAAGACGCAATGTATGAACTCAAATTATAACCGTGGAGCTATATGAAAATTGTCTGAACCAAGTTTTTAAAATAAGGTTTGATTGAATAATTTTTTACTTGCTGTTTATTTCAGTGATGAATACAAAATAAAGTATGAAAAATACTATCTGGAGTATATAATTTTGTTTTGAAAATTTATTTCCGAATTTCATTAATGAAATCTCATTATGTAACGCAATTTCTGGTAACCATTGCCCAAAATAATATAATGAATCCGTAAAATACATATTTTCACTACAGTAGCTGCAGTCCCGTAGTTGAATGCAAGTCCGTATCAGTCAGTATATACAATGCTGCAGCCGTGCAAATAGATGAAATTTTCAGTTGAACCAAAATGACTGAGTAACGTATTTCCTCCCATTTCTGTGTTGTCTTTCAGGGTAGACTTCTGAGACATATCCATGACCATGAGCTGAGTTGATCCATGGTTTTAGGATTAGCTTTTAACTTTTTTTTTACCGCGATTTTTTTTTTTTTTACTTTTAACCTTTCTACTGCCGTTATACTTGCATTCGAATTTTCGTGTCTTAAATTTTAAAAGCTAAGTGGATTGTAAAATTTATAATGCGATAAAAGATTATGAGGAATCTATAAACATCTCGTGTTCTGTGTTCTCATAGCTGAATCAATACCCATAACAGATGGTATAATCTAATTGCATTGTAGAAAAAAAACGAAAGAAAAGAAACAGTTAAGAAGTTGACTCATTTCTCCTTTTCGAGCTATATATATTAAACCTTCCTTCTTTTAGCTAATTTGAGCAATGCAGAGGGAATGATGTTTTGATTTTTCTCTTTCTTTCTTTTAAACAGTATTGTGAACATAACTTAATGACTGAAAAAAACAAATTCAAAAAATCGTGTATGGTCTTGAGAAGCTGTGAAATTTGCAGTTTTTCACAATTATAAGACCTCTGGTTTTATGAAAGATCCTTTTAAGTTCACAGTTCTGGTACATCAGCCACACAAAAGGATGAAAACTGTTCGATGGGATTTTGATTAAACCTTTAATTAAACCTTTCTAACCGTATTTATTAACATTTACATTTTATTTAAAAAATAATGAATATAAGGGTTTTTTCAGAAATTAAACTGTATACATAGCAATCTGATGAGTCCGTAAGACATTCGCATATCCGCACATCTTTAATTTGCTGCTAAATCCGTATGCAGCTATAAGATTGTTTATGAGATATTAGACCTTGATTGTATATATTAGTTTCCTTACACCATCATCCAATTTTGAACTTTTTTTTGGCGTAGCATTGCCAAATATTGCTCTTGCGCGATTGTGCAATGAATCAATCAACCAATCACTTGTGCTCTGTTAATTTTTCACTTTCATTTTAAACATGTTTTCTGACAACGTAAGTAAACTGGAAATATTTTAGTATTTAAAGGATGTATTTTGATTACCGTGCGTTTGGCTCTGTTGTGCCAAATGTCGCTCTTGTGCCATTAAACCCCATTTACCGTATCGACTAGAAGATTCTGTCCTGAAGTCACATAAAAGGATGAAAACTGACAGATGGAGTTTAAATTTTTAATTATCAATACTGCAGAGAATCCTTGTTGCTTCCATTCCTCTATTATTCTTGTATTGTTAGTGCTGGAGGAAGGGAAAGGGAAGCCTTTAAGAAGATTGGCCCATGGATTTTGAGTTTAAATTTTGATCTAGATATATATTAACTCTTAATATATTTTATTTATACAAAAGAATTGAAAAAAATAAATAACTGCCTTTCATCAGAAAGAATCTAATATCGGAAGAATTCTGTTGATGTTTGTGTGTCCCCAGCTGTTAATGTGATGCTAAATCTTTATTATTTGCCAGATATTGCGATGCATTAACACAAAAGCATGGAATCTGTTCGATAGTTTTTTATGTTTAATTATGTATTTGAAAAGACAGCTAAGCCTTTGCAGTTCCCTCCATTTCTTTGTTGTCAGTAAGGGCTGATGGCGTGTGGATTCTGAATTTAAACTTTAGAACTAAGAACTTAACTAGATGTGTTCAACCATATTCATTGATTCTTTATTTATTTTATTTCTAAAAGAGAATAGAGAAGATTCTATATTTTGCCTTATGTCTTAATTTAGAAAGAACCTGATGAACCTGAAGAATCCAGAAGATATATATCTGCAGATCCTTAATTTGATGTTAAATCTTTATCAGTTGGCAGATCACACAAATGAATGAAAACAGTTCAGTTAGATTTTAATGTTTGATTCAAACATTAAAATCTAACTATCAAATTATTTGACAATACTTCCTTCATCCTGTAGATTCTAGATTTAAACTTTGGTTAAATCTAGGCCTATTCATCTGTATTTATTAATTCTTTCTTGTGTTTCATTTCTAGAAATAAATAGAGAAAATTGAGATTTTGCCGTATGTCTTAATTTAGAAGAACCTGATTAATCTGAAGAATCCAGAATATCCTCAGCTCCTTACTTTAGTGCTAAATCCGTATTGGCTGGTAGATCACACATATAAATGAAAACAGTTCAGTAAGTTTTTAATGTTTGACTAATAATTTGACAGAACTTCTAAGTCGTTGCAGTTCCCGCCATCTCTGTGTTGTCAATAAAAGCTGGCTTAGTATGGAAGCTGAAACCTGTAACTACATCAGCCTGTGGATTCTAGATTTAATCTTTGGTTAAATTCAGTCATATTTATTAATTCTTTCTTGTGTTTTATTTCTAAAAATAAACAGACAAGAAGATGCGATAGTTTGTCTTATGTCTTAATTTAAAAAGAACCTGATGAATAAGACGAATCCAGAAGTTATATCTACAGCTCCTTAATTTGATGCTAAATCCGTATCAGCTGGTAGATCACACAAATGAATGAAAACAGTTCGAATAGATTGTTGTGTTTGATTACTAATTTGACAAGACTTCCGAGTCGTTGCAGTTCCCGCCATTTCTGTGTTGTCAATACGGGCGGGTGGGCCGTGGAAAGCGAAAACCTGCGAGCACGTCGACCCATGGATTCTAGGTCATTGCCTTTGTAGGAGCGACGGGGCCCCGCTGCTATTTTGGGTTTTCGTTTCTTTTCTCAGAAAGGGTCGGGCGGAAGATTCTCGGTTATTTTTTGTCACGACAAAACGCTCGTCTCCTTTTCATCCTCTGGGGCCCAAAAAATAAAACTCAACGGAAACAAAAAAGTATTTAGAAAAAGATCCGATATAGAAAAAGAGAAGGCGGAAAAAAAGGGCAGTTAAAAAAAGTATACGGTGTCTCTGCGAGCACTTCAAACGGTTTTGTCAAGGCTAGCTTCTTTTATTTTTTTTAAATTTTATTTTTTACAAGTTTTCAAATAAATTTTAACACTCAAATCGTCTCGACACTCTTTAGCCGTACAAATATATAAAAAGGTTTGGGTTATGGTTTTTTTCGCTTATTGTCGCGTTGGAGTTCTCCTTCCTCCCCACATTTTTTTTTCACTTGCGGTTAGTTTTTTGTTTTCATTTTTTGCTTTCATTACATATAAATGATTTCGAGACAGTTATTTCTATTATTCACGTATTTTTTCTCTTTTACTTTTAATTTAAATAATTTCTCCTTCGTTGATCTAAACCTTAAGTGAGAGAAAACATAAAGGAATGATTTTCTCGTTTAACGTTTGTAATGAAAAAAAAGAAAAAGAAAGAAAAAAAAACCCTGAAAAAAAATAGTGGGGAAAAGAGACACAAAAGCGCGGGGGGGGGTGAGAGAATATATATATATATATTACTGTTATAACTAAAAGGAACTCTAATCGTGCTTGTCTTTTATTTCTCTTTTTTAAAAATGGAGCAGAAAAAAATGTATTCATTGTAAATTTGGTCTTTAAAAGTGTATTTTGGTCTTTTTGTAGCGATAATTGAATAATTTTTTACGTTTTTATGATTTCTCTATTTCTTTGTTTATTTCAAACAAATTATTTTAATATTCATGGCTTAATTTCCACAGTAGTGTATGATCAGGTTTTGAAATAAAGTATATAGTTTACCTGGTATTTCTTTATACGTTTTTTGTAACTTATAAAATTTTTTTTCTAAAATTATGAAATTGATTATTATTAAAGCATACAGGATTCCATACCCAGCTCGTAATGAAACCAGTTGATTTAAAATAAATAAAACTCGTAACGAAACGAGTTGTGTGAAAATAAAATATTACGCATCACCTGTAAATTATAAGGAAGTTTTAAGACGTAAAGTGTGGATGACCTGAAATATATTAATTGTTTCTTGTAAAAATTATTTTAATTTGTAGAAATCGAACATAAAATAGATTATTATTAAAGCGACTTTTACAAAAGACAATTACTAACGATATTCTTAATGAAAAGTTTAAGAATGAATTATTTAGAATGATTATTCATGAGGGTTTTTGTTCAGTCATATTTCCCTTTACATTTTATAATGGTTAAATTATCGACATTATATAATTAACTTAGCTCTGTGAAGAACTGTTTCGAAAAATTGTTTATTTTAAAATAAATCGAGTTTAAATTTAAACTCTATGAAAGCAGAAAAATATAAGCGAAGTTAAAATTAATAATTGCATAACTATGAAATAAGTATTTAAAAGTTATAATGTAAACCATTCGAGAAAGTTTTGCGATTATTTTATGTTACATTATTTTCGAAAAAGTGATTAAAACTATTTTTCTGCCTACTTTAAATTTAGAAAATTTGCATTAGTACAGCTGTGATATTCATTTACAGCTATAGAATCATGTTTCTTAAATGCTGTAATAGATTTTCAAAATATTATATCTCTGAATAACCTAAATCTATAACTTTCTGAAATTTCAGAAATGAAAGTTGTAAAGCATGCATATGCTTCAGATTCATGGAAAGGAATTACATTCTTAATTCAAGATTTTGGAAATGCTTTTAGATTTATGCTAAATTTTGTAATGCAGAATTTATGCAAAATATGAGAATTTTACAAAAATCAATGGGTGTTTTAATAAATTTGCAAACTCATAGTATATTTCTAACTCAATTAAATTTATATCTTTTGCTTTTCAACAATCTCGCATTTTTCCCAGTTCTTTTATCAACTTTTATGTAAAGGTGTAAATAATAGTGAATTTTAAGACTATATTTCTATTCTAAACCTTTTATCAAATGTTACATTCATGTATACATATATCATTTTATGTGCAAACTTTATTTTCCGTCTGTCTTTTTTGGTTCACGTGATCCCCCCCCCCCCTTCATAGTGAAGAACAAAATGCGTGATGCATATCCCCATCAAAACTCGAAAATATTGTGTACAGTTTTATCTTATCTCTTATAGTAAATCTGTTTTGTTCTAATCTCTATATAAGGACAATTTCCGCATTTTTTTTTCACAAAAAAGTTAATTTTTTTCTGCTTCATTAAAAGAATAATTTAGTAATGAAAAAATATTTAATTATCGTTGTTTTGACCGATTTCTTTACAATTTTTCTTGTTTAGATTTCTGAATGTAGAGTATGTTAAATTCGAAGCAAATATAGCTTCAAATAGTTTGACTTATGAATTAACGCTCCGGTTTGAAGGTATTCTTTGAGAAAGGAATGAAATATCTCGTAGGTTTAAACCATGGTCATATGTCGAGGATGACATCAAGATCCCATTTCCGAAACTTTCACACCACGCGCGCGCGTGTCAACATTAGGACGGCCTAAGACCAGATTTAACTTAAAAACCATGTATTTACTTTTGATCTCAATTACCAAGACATCACGATCCAATAATTTTCATGCTTATTATTTGATTGCCATTCATTTTATTTATGATAAACCTTTAAATTTTAACGCCATGCATTTTGTTTCATCAAGATAAAAGCTATTGCTATGTATGTTCTAAGGTATAATATTACTCCTAGGTTATTACTCTTATGCTTTCCTTTGAACATTATTCATTATTTTCACTTTACGCTATGTACAATTATTTTTTCATCGCAGTGAAAGTTTTACCATTCGACATTAAATATTGCATCACAGGCGCACCCTTTAAATGCAATGGATGTAACTTCGCATTCAGTGTATAATATATATTTGCGAGCTATTGTCGGCCTGTAAATGAATGACATAAAACTAGTTTTAAGTCTTGTATAGTGACTGAAACCAAGTATCCTTTCTTTCTTGTGAATTTTACCACTTTTCCTCTGTTTTCATCCGGTTCTGACACATGCATGAAAGCTTTCGAGTTATGTAAAGAATCATGAAATGTGCTTCAAATGTAAGCAGATGATTCCAGACCACTTCGGCTATTGTGGAAGGAAAATAATTACTGTATGTTAAGCTTCCATCCATTAAGAATTTTCGTAATACAGATACAGTAGAACACTTTGTGCGAAGAAGGGATCATAATGAACGAAATTTTCATTCCAATTTCACTGAAAGATTTGAATTAATGATGTCGCAAAGTGGATGTGAAAAATACGCCAGTTCTTTAAATGGAAGATAATACCGTTATTTTTTGCCTGCACTGATATATCGGAAATAAATATTTTTGAAATTGTCTGAAGTTAACGACTTGTAGAGTAGAAAATTAATTGAATTCATTAATTTTTTACCTATAATATAGAAAAATAAATTAATAATAAATTGAATTATAATTGAAAAGTAAAGCAATTAAGACAAAATAAAAATGATCCACTTAAAATCAGACTTTTGAAATGTTATTTTGACATTCCAAATTAGAAAACTTCGATTTTACGAATATTTTTTATGACTTTTTATGTTAAAAACGCCATTCTACTGTATAATATTTTTTAAAATATTCATAGTTATAATTAGTATCGTCCAGGTTGCAACAGACGCAGGGAGTGAAAAGAAGAAAAAGAGAGGGGGAAAAATACATGAAAACAGATAAACCATGCAAAGTGTCACAACTGAGAAAAAAAGTTAGAGTACATAAAAATCCTATCTATGTGACTACCACTAGACAAGAGAAGAGAACGATAAAAAATGCTCAACTACCCCAAGAAGATGAAATAATTACAGTTTATTAACATCACCTCTTAAGAGTGATGAAAGAGTCGGAATTGCTAGCTATGTCGCGCAATGTGTGTTTTTTAACCTACTTTTTTTTCTCCTTTTCTTACCCATAATGGAAGAAGTTTCCGTTTTTTTTCACTCTCCCCACCCTTCTACCACACACCCGCTCGATTTGCATTTCTAAATATGTTTCAGCCTAATCCTAACTTTTCCACCTTTACTTTTTCGGCCTTTTTAAAGTGACTGATAAGTAAATTAATTTCTCTTTGATACGCTATTAAAAATACGAGAATACACCTCAAATAATAAAGACAAAATTAGAGGCTGCTGAAATAAAAAAAAAATCGGGTTTTTTTATTCCTAATTTTTTTTCTAGAGGTGGTTATACCGTTTTCTCCTTTTTTTTTCTGACTTCGCTTTTATAGTGTGATTCAGTTTTTGTGAATGGGGGGATTTTTTTTATTTATTATTTGCGAGCTGGGGTCGGAGGGAGAAAAGAGGTACGTTCTGAGACAATGAATTTTGTCTCAATAGTTATGAGAAGAATGACAGTAAGTTTCGTCTGAGAAGAAAACAGTTCAGTTTTTTAAATTCTCAGATTTTGAGTGTTTGCGTGCTTCGATTACCGTAAAAAAAAAAAAAATCGCTCTTTTAGTTTATGAGCTGTTGAAATGAACCTTTTTTTTATTTATACAACTTTTTTAATCGTGTATTTATTGTGCTTTTTTTTAATTCGGCGATAAGGGCTTTATAACGGGAGTGTTTTCACTTAGTACACGAAAGATTAATGAATAAATTATATGAATGAATTAGCATTGATGGATGGTGTGAAACGCAATTATGTAATAATTTTCGGGAAAATGAAATTGTATAGCAAAATATGTGTAATAATCTTTTACGTTTTGTTACACAGACATGTGAGCGAAAAATTTATTTTCTTTACTTAATTTTTTTCAACGGGGAAGATTAAAAATTGTCCGAGTTTCTGATAAGTTTATTTAATGAATCATATGATAAATTAAAATGAAAAAATTCTCGTTAATCGACACCTGAAATTGGCCAAGTTCTTAATATTCATGTTTTTTAAATTATTATTTTTATGAATTAATCGTTTTGGCATAACTTCTTAAATGTTGTTCTAAATTATTTTATTTTTGTTAGATTGCTTTAACCCTTTGCGGTGTAAGGCATTATAAATTTTTTGAAATATGATAAAAAAAAAATCATAAATGGGTTTAGTTTATTGTCTAGACATACAATCTACAAACAAAAATTAAATTTAAAAAACTTTCTTCATTTCCGAGGGGGGGTCACCCCCCTCGTATGAGAACCCCCTTAGATACAGCCACCTTGATACACTAAAAAAATATTGTTGAATCTTAAAGAAAATCATAAATTAAAACTTCAAGAGTAAAATTTCCGAGTTAATTTGCTAAAATTTTAGACGTTCAGAACTGAAAAAATTTCTTATCTATGAGTTAAGGAGTTTTCCCAAACTTTATCTCTAATAATTCCTATTCCGAAACGAAATTTCATGAGGCTGCTATATACATTCTAAAAGGAGTATTATTAGCACTATCCTAAACATATTATTTTCCATTTATAGTTGAATTTAACGTTTGAGAAGCGAATGAAATTAGGTGTGCCATCAGCTGGTACACTGAGCCACAAAGGGTGCACCATTCTGTTTAATTATTTTAGTTCGCAGCTTGAAGTATAAATCGCAGTATGATATATAAATTTAAGCCTTTATTGGTCTCATAAAAGATGTTTTATAACAATTAAATCAATAAAACTGAAAAAAGTTTTTTAAAAAAGGCCAGAATTTTGGTTTTTCATTTTTTTATAAAAACATAAAATGTAAATTTGAATTTAAATTAAAATGCTTCATTGTATAAATCCTCTTAATCTATTGTTCGTTGGCGGTCATTTTTTCTCATTTGTGCTTTGCTACACAGTTGCAAATGATTAATCAGTGAACAGCTGGTAGTCGAATCCAACCTTTCAAACTTTAAAACCTCATAGAATAAATTCAGTTATTTACCGATACTTTTTCTTCTTTATCGTAATATGTATGAAAACAAACTGAGTTTAGGACCTGTTTTTCTATTAAGCTGTATCTTTATTCATTTTCGCTCCCCCCCCCTACCTCCTTTTCGTTAGTCGTTTTTAATTCAATTCTGAATCAATATAATCATTAATTTTCCAGTCCTGTCGTCTGCCAGTACTACTACGAAATAATTAGTCACGTATACACTTCTTCATATAATATTTCAATTTCTTTCAATGCGTATAATATTATGTTATTGCGAACCTGAAAGACCCTATAACTTTTGAATTTTTACTGAGCGAAATAAATTGGGTTTAGTATCTCTATTCAAGGCTGATATGAGTGTTCATTATTATATATTTATTTTTTAAGTCGTGTTTTATTCAGATTTATGCTTTTTGAATGATTTTTTTCATTTATTTTTGGTTCTACTCCTCTTTGTTTCTACTTATTCAGAATTTTCGATTATTCTTTTAATAAGTTTATGTTTAATCGATTTACATCAGCATGTATGCGGTAATATTTTGAAAAGCATCTGCGATTTCATTTGATATGCTCAAATGTCGCATTTCTATTTCTTATTTAAAAGTGAAATAATTTAAACTTTATTAATCTAATTTTTTCTTTTGTAGTTTTGTACTTTTTAGGGTATTTCTTTCATTACCAAACATTGATATTCTAATTTTAAAAGCTAATTTCTATTAGTTTTCTTTAAATTGTTTCGGTATTTTTTTCATTTAATCCTATATCACTTGTCTCTGTTAGTTGTTAACCCATTATCTGCCGTTGTCCCTTTTTTTGGGACACTTGTTTTCTAATTATTTTCACCTAAACAGTGCAATTTTTAGCTTTGATTGTTGCATTTGAATGTTGAGCTGATTGCTATAAAAGGTACAAATCCAATAAAGATAATTTTTCTAATCAAAAAGATAGTTAATTCTATTTAAAAGTTGATTAATCAGTTTAATTAAAAAATTTCAGAAATAGCTTTTACTTTCATATTTCCTTCATGTTATCATATTAATGAATTTTTTTTTGAAAAAGTGAAATAATAGAGTTTTGGCAGGTAATGGGTTAATATCCTGTTATCGTAGTTAATTCGGTGCATCATTTAATTTCGAACCTTTGAATGAATAATTTATTAAAATTTTTCCTGATAACCTTATTTCAGCATAACCATAGTTGTTTCCTTTTCTTTCTTTTGTTTTAAGGGAGATAAAATAGATACTTGTTCAGGATTCGTTGCAATTTAAACAAGGAAAGTGGTATTGAATTTTGCAAAGCTTTGAATCAATAGAATACTTAGAAATGATTTTTTTCTGAAAAATTGAAGAATTTCGAAGGAATTATTGCATTGTTTTAAGAATTATATATAAAAGTAGGATCCATGTAGTTCTAGTATAATATGGCAGATTTCCATTGTTTTCGTCAGACAATACAATGCAGTACATTTTACGGTTTCGGTCTTACTATTTTCATTCATTATTTTCAAGTCATTATTTTAGAAAAACTATTTTTTTTCTTTTGCTATAAAACAGAAACAGTTTTTGTAGCAAATATCGGTGCATGTTGAACCTGCCTGAATATCAAATGCTTATTTGTGATCAATATCGAATTAAGATGCTATGAGGCTAAACTTTTTTATTAAATTAATCTTTTTTGACATCTTGAAACAAATATAAAAGGACCAAACGCAAGAAAAAATGTGTTATTCCTGTTATTGCTCTTTTTTTTATAAGCGCATCTTTTCATTCTTTAAATATATTTATACTTTCTTAATAGAGCATTAAAAAATGATCGCAGTTTAACAAATGCTCGATTGAAAAGATTTATTGAACTCTTTTACGGTTTTCTTTTGCCACTTTTAAATAGCTTGCAACTTTTTTTCCTTTGTGCTCCGACGAGAATTTTCTGACTTGCGTGTAGAATTGTATAGCCTATATTTTTCAAATAACGGACGAATTAATTTCACTTTAACGAAGCGAAAAAGGGGGAGGATGAAGAAGAAAAAAAATGTATGTATTTTTTTTAAATCACAGTATATAAAAGCCCTTGAAGTTATTCTGCCGTTATGTACATGAGTACAAATTGTTTCGATTTTTTCCTCCTGCTTTTTTTCCCTATCCCCTCTAACGACAAGTTAAGGGCAGGGGGAAAAGAAAATGAGAGGGGACGAAAAAAAGGTCCCTCCCTCCCCCAATCACCCAGCTTGAAGAGGGTTGCTAATTTCAGCTTGGTTTACACCTTCTCCACTAAGCACGCTGTGACGTCGAATTAACTGACAATGCTCTTACTCTTCGTTCACCATTACGCATTAATTATGAACGGCTTCATTACGTATTCCCAGTATCGAGCGGCCAGCTAGCCCTGACTGGCGGGGAGCTCTTAAAAAGGGGCGGATTCTTCATCAGACGCATACACACATACACGCACGCACATACATACACACACACATCACTGATGGCACGCGCCGCTCCCTCCTACCCTCCTGCCCAGTTTTTCCCCTTTAGCATCCTTCATGATAAAGAGCGCCTCTAGTCGCTGATCCGGCTGCACGATCTAATTGGCTGCCTAAAATCTGTTTCTCGCCAAGTCACCTTCGCCAAAGTTTTTCATTTTTTTTTCTGTACGACCGAAAATTTCCGACGTGAAAATCGACTCGGATTCCATCCATACAATCGCACTCGTAAAAAGAGAATCTCTCTCTCGTAAAACTGCACTGTTCTTCTCACTCGCGAAAGGGGTTTCCTTCGGTTTAAATATATTTCAAGTGTGGATGATTTTTTTTAATTTTTGGTGTGTGTGATCTTGGTTTTAGAATTTTTACGCTATCGTTTGAAGAATCATGAACTGTTTAATATGATTACACTGGTGTGCGCTTATGGTTGAACAACGCATTTTTGGCTTCATTATTGGTCTAACAAAAACAAAAGAAAAAATTGGGTTTTTTCCACGTCTTTTTGTTTACATGGTCTGTAGCTAGCTGCCTTTTGGTTTTAGATCATTAAATTTCGTTCTCTCGGTCGAGGCATTTGAAGAATCGTGCTATTTTTTTTTATCTCTCCCGTCGCCCACCTGTGTTACCTTGTTTCTTTTGAGTGTGGTGCCAATAATGTAGATTATTTTCAGTTTAAAAATTGCATATCAAATTTTGAAGATATCCTGCCATGTCATCATAATCTATAAATTTCCAACATGCAGTGAGTTAATATTGTTTAAAATAACAGAGAACAAGAATGTTACTTAATTATAAATTTTTGAAAAAATTTATAAAATTGCATAGATTTAAATTTCTGTTAAGAACTGCTTCTTTGACCTTAATGATATAAACAAACAGAAAAATATTAATAACGGTCTGCATTATATTTTTTAGTCATTTGCTATTTTGTTTTTCATTATGTTTATCGTTTAAGAAAGGATTCATATTTTTTTAATTAGACTAAAACGTGTTTTTGAAAACGAAAAATGGGTATTCTCCAATCAGAAATTATTTCTTATAAGCGACACTTAAGAGTAGTTCACAACCAAGCGCCTCCCTCTCTGAATGACCATTTTCATTTGTCGCCTTTTTCATAGGAGCTTAATTTATGGATACTTTTTTTGTAGTTTTAAATAGAAATAGTCATAGAGATAATTGCCGTAGTGTTTTGGAATCAGCATTTTATTTTTAAAATAAAAAAATAAATAACAAGGCTAAGAATTTTTTGATTAACAAAAAATTAAAAGACTCGAATACTTTATTTAAAAACATTATAATCAAACACGAAACACTGTAAACGTTATCTTTAATTGGAAATTATGAAATATTGCATCGAGTTGTCAATAATGCTTATGTCTTTCCCATCTTACAGTGCGGTGTTGAAGTTTGAATAGGGGGAGTGCAGGCAGTTTTGTCGTTCACGTGATCTGACAACAACAATTCAAAATTATGAGAACCGTCCCAAAATATCTCTCGTGTAAATTTAAAACAGGACGATTACCTAACTAAACTAAGGATTGAATATCTAAAATTTTTTCTCGATCCTCATTCATTCCCAGTGTGTGTTTTCTTCGCATGTGGACATTATTTTTGACGAACTTTTTCATTGCCTGTTTTGGCATAAGGCATGATTAATACAGTCTATTTGATATCTGGTAGTTTTATTCAATTTAATTTTTTGCTTCTTTATGACAAAAAGATTTTAACAAACATTTCAACTAAAACAATTTTTTGCATTGACTACAACAGAGCTTGAAGGGTTCGTGATAAATCATCCATCGAACGCTCCCATAACGCTCATCATCTTTTCCATCTTGAATTCCTTTTTCAAAAGTGATTTTACTTTCCATATGCCCGGCAAGCATTTCTCGCGAACATTTCCACCATTGCCTCAATTTTCCGCAATCTGCCCACCCGAAACAAAAACAACTGGTTTATTTTTCCAACTGACAGAGTATGTTTAGAGTCGACCCTTTTTAGGAATTTAAATCTACATAGCAGATTACTTATCTTCCCCCCTTCGGAAGTTCTTATGGTTCTTTTAAAGCGGGGGGGGGGGGGATTTGGCAACCAATGAGATGCGGAAGCCTGTTCAGCGGCTTTGGAATGAAAAGGGGGTTTTGAAAGGAGAAGAGGCAAAAAGGAGAAAGGGGTGGGGGCCGTGTCTTCTTTGTGCTAATGAGTGGTCGGCGAAGAAAGAAAGAAATGGCTTCTTCCTTCTGAAGTCAAACTCTCCCTCTTGCTCTGGTTGAGAGGACCCCTCTTTAACAGGGACTTAGCTTTCGCTCGAGGTTTAATGGGAGGGTAAAGGGCTACGTTTTAAAACAAGATGCTAGATCCAATTTTGCATTTAATAAGTTGACGCCTTTTGTTTTGCGTTGCTTCGTTAGATGGGTGAATAGGTACTCTTCAACTGTTTAGGTCTTTTTCAACGTTATTCAGAATAGATAGGCTATCTATTGAATTGTAGGAGGCTTTACAGTAGAGAAATATTAATTACTTTATTTCATTCTTTCTTTAGACCAACCCTGGTATTGCGCTGTATGATATACTACATAAACAGAAACTACATATCGTCGTCGTTCAAGTAGAAGTCACTAAGTCCAAAACTATAGTTTCGAGATGTGGTCAATTTAAACTTAATGAATCTTGAGTCAGTAAGATAAATAACAAAAATTATTTTACATATTTCTAGCTCCTACGGTTTATTTATTGATGTTTGGAAAACTGGTTTCTGTCACGAAATAATAAGTTGCAAATTTTCATTGACTGCAGTAGTCCGTCAGAAGGTTTTTGTGACTTTCGTCTGAACGACGTCGATATACTACATAACAAAACGATATACGTGGTGGTTAGAATTCATGTTGAAGACACTAGACCCAATTTCTATTTTAATAAGTCGAGGCCGTTTGTTTTGCGTTGTGGGTTAACAGGTATACACTTAAACTGAGAATCTTTTCCAACATATCCATGTTTATGTAGTATAGAAAGGCTATCTTTCGAATTGTTAGAGGTTTAGCAATGTAGAAATTTCAATTACTTTATCTTATTATTTCATTAAACCAGTCTTGGAATGGGTTGTGTTATGTTCAGAACATTGTGGAGGGCGAAGGAAGGGGGAAAAAAACAGAATAGGAAGAAAGGCAAAATCCTGACCTCTAATAATATTTACAGTTCGATTCACGATTATTTCACAATAGTGATTCATTTATTATACACTGTAAAAAAAATCCAGTAAAATTTACGGTTTTAAACTGGCAGCTGGGTTGGTTGTGCAAAACCGTAAAAGTTACGAAGTAAATCCGTAGGCACAACGGTTTTTTACCATACAGGAACAAGTTTTTCCCGTAAAAGTTACGAAGTAAATCCGTAGTCACAACGGTTTTTTACCGTATGAAATTAAGTTTTCTCCGTAAAAATGAAGTCATCGAAGTAAGTGACGTCATCGACTGAGTTGAGTTGTTTTTCTCCTTCTGTTCGAGTTGAAATGTGCTGATGTGTATTATCAATTAGGAATATTAATTAATCAAGGCTTAATTATTAATTTCAATTAGTTTAATTAATATAATTCTTTATTAAACTTACTTGGACGATTTCGATGCAAGATGGTGACAAAACTTCTAACTCCTCCGAGCCGGGGTTCGAAACCGCGTTCATAGAAATAAAAGGCAGTCACTCTAACCACTAGACCACCGCAGACTTCATAAAATGAAGTAAAAATAATCTATTTGAGTTTTAAAGTCACTATAGCTCTAGTGGCGCCACCTAGTGGTGTAAAAAATCAACTATTGCCAGAACATGTGTTGTAAGGTTAGCTTTCATGAGTGACAACAGGTTACTGCAACATGTGTAAACAATAGCGGAGATGGAACCCTATTAAAAACATGAAATAAATGCAATAAAATTACATTTAAGAAAAGGGAAAGTTATCATACGGAAAGCAATACCGTATGACGAAAAATAGAATTTGAACTGACGGTTTTAAACCGTTTATGGCTGGAGCGGAAAACGGCGAAAAACCGTTTTGTCAACAAAACAGCTTTAAACCGTCAAATATATGGAAAAAGTCCGGGAAAAAGACGGATATTTTTTACAGTGTACAATTGCAACTAAATTGTGCTTAAACTATGAGTTTTTATTTTATCTTCTCCTGCTATTTTATATTTAATTTTGTTTTATAATTCATTTATAAGTCATTATATATTTAATTTTGGCACTTTTTTGGGCGTCATTCGCATGTAATGCATACCACTGAGATTTAGCGTTCTTAATATTACTAGCTTTTCTCTACAATGTTCTGAATAGTGTTGCTTTAAATGTCACCACATGGTATTTACAAGTTTACATCTAGTAAGAAATTGAATGTTTTAAATTTGTTCTATGATTTATCTCACAGATTATTTCTTTTGTTTATGGATTACATGATTTGTGGTTTTATGTATTGTTATTGTTTGTGTGTGTGAAAGGAAAATGGGTCGAAAAACTGTTTTTGAATGGCATTTAGATTCCCCCCCTTTTTTGTATGCTAAATTTCCTCTTACTATGTAATGGTTTTTTTTTTTTTTTTTTTTTTTTTTTTTTGCTGTTGACCGGACATAAGCAAAGTTACATGTCATACGAAAAAATTGATTTATTTTGAAGTTTATTTCAGAAATATAGAAAAATATTGGAGTTTTGGTTTAGTTGACAGTTAGTCTGTGACGAATGATGATTTTAAAATTATAGTCTTTAAAAATGCCATAAAAGATTCTCGAATTTTCAGCTTGTAGACGTTGGATGAGGGGAGGAAAAATCCATTCACTTTTTTATTTATTTAATTCAAGGAAAAAAAGGCATTTTTTCACAGTAATTTTCATGCTTCAGTCGCTTTCAAGTTAGCTGTCGAATTTTAAGTTAATATAAAATAAAAATGTTTTTGTGAAAGGTTTCATTTATTCAGTTGGAGCAATTTAAAACGGTGCATTTTTTAAAAAAACTTTTAGACTGATTAGTAATGCTATTGATTTGCAATAAACTCGAATCACTATTCTTTCGATACAAAATAAAAGTAGAGCATAATCTTGAAGGAAAAAGAAAGTTTGTTCTTATAATTTTCTTAGCTGTCAAATGAGTGAACAAATCTGGTTAACAAAACCAATTAACCATTACAACTATATTATTTACTAGGAGAAAAAATTATCAGTGAAGGAGCTTCATTTATTATAAATGTTAATTATAAAATACTAATATGTAATGTTAATTATTTATTAACCACTTAAGGTAATTATAATTTACCGATTATTATGTCTTTTGAAGAATTTTGAAATTTTACAAAAAATTACTAATTTGGTTCTAACAATGGTGGCTTAATGGCAAAGTTTCGTCTCATAACTTGGAGAGTCACTGGTTCGAGACCCGATTCAATACGAGATCCAATGTGTGTGTTTAGTGGATGCTAAATCCGCCGTCGTGGGTTGCACCTCTTGACGTCTTAGTGGCGGGGAAGTTTGGCTAGTCTGCTCCTGTAGCTTTAAAACGGGGTGTTAATCTAAAAAAAAATCATCTACAACTGCTGCTCTTTAAATAATCTTTTAGCTTGTGCAATTTTTTTCCAAAAGTATAGAACAATAATAAAAAAAAAAGTATAGAATTTACAAATTCACTGTACAAAATAATTCCTGAAATCATTTTTCGGTTTTTAAAAAGTTGAAACAAAAGTTTATAAGAAATAAAGAAAAATATTTCTAACAATAATTTCTCTTCCTCCTTAAAAGATGACTTGATTCTTCATCTTTCATCTCAGTGGAGCTCGTTTAACCTGTGCATTCAATTGTGACTGAACCCTTTGAAAGAGATTCATTCTTACAAGTGAATCTCGAGTGAGACCGGATACGAGAATCATCGTGGAGACAAGTGACGCACTTGATCGACTAGAATGAAATTGAATTTATCCGCCGATTGCAAAGCCCAAAGTCTCTGGTTCCCTGAGACTTAATCAACGACCACCTGTATCGCCTCTGCTTGTCATCACTCCCCTGTATTTACACCCTCCGCGGCTGTCACTCAAAACCGCAGGGTCAGCTCCTCTTCTATTAGGTATCTAGAACCTCTTATTAAAAAAGATGCCGCGTTTGGACCCGACGCGAAACCTTTTTGGGGTCCTTTCCCGCTCGGTGGTCTTTCCCCCCCCCCTTTTTGGCCTCTTTGATTATTATCATTTTTTTTTTTTTACTCGCACTGTATACTTCTATGTATGTATTTTATTTTATAACACTGATGCAGAGGAAATGAAAGTATTCTGCTCTGTGATGATGACATTGACAGCCATGCCTTTAAGTTGTGGGGAGACGTGTTAATTTTAAGATTACGGTTTTTGGGGATTTTGTGAGTTAGACAGAGAGTAATGTGGTTTTCAGTGTTGAAATTGAATTGAAGCATTTTTAAAAAAATCTGATCAACAATTGATTCGTAATGGAAAAGGGAATGTATTAATTGGTTTTATTGAATTATCTATGAAATGTGACAGTCTAATAACGCCTTTTCACACTTGCCTTTCTTTACTGGCGTCACGAAATTTGGTTGCTTGTCCACTGTGATGATCGAAGAAATTGATTCAAATTTATCTCCTCAGCATTTAATATTTCTTACGCTGAACGTAAAGAAGATTATTTTACTAGCATTGCATGGATCTGGACAAAGTAGCTTTTTGTAATTTTCTCAGGGAAAGAAAAGTAAGAAGTTTCCGAAAATTTTCAATTGATAGTTAATAAATAGACGTGATTCTAAAATATTGGTTACCTAATGATGAATCTGTCCATAGAATATATTCTATGAGTGCATTGAATTCGTTCCCTTAAACTTAAAAAATAAACTGATAACTGTTTTTTTTTTCTTTTTTAAAAAAAATCTATGGAGCAGTGTCTCTCTTTTACTTGCCTCGGAATCTATCTTGCATTTCGTTGCTTAACAAGCATCAACGGCCTTCTCAATTTTCTGAAATTTCAAAGAGGAAGAAAAAACTGAATTTTTCGCCACTAATAATGAATATTTCTGAATTTTTTGAACATCTGATACAAACAGGAGACCACGTGTTCCTACCAGATGTGGGAAAAAAACCCAGAAATATTCTTTGTCGTCTGCGAAAAATTCAGTTTTTTCTTCCTCTTTGAAATTTCAAAAAATTCAAATGGGTATTGCTACTTATTAAGCGACGATATAGGATGTAATCACTAATTCGTATAGCTCTGAGCATAGTTTTCTAAAATCAATTCCGGAATAAAACGAGGTTTTCATGGAGATTTGGTTTATAAACCAGCGGGAGTGGTCTCCCCTAAACTTTCTCGTCCACTTCCCAAAAAAGTTGCTGTTCCCCCTCCCCCCACGTGGATAAAAAATTCGAACCTACTGTAACCCAGGATCCAATGACTATCAGAATGTATTTAGGTAAAAAATCAAATTCAAAGAGATGCGTACCGATTTCCACTCTTGCTGGCTCAAAGACAAAGTGGCGTAATCCTTCCGCGTGCACAGATTGCTACCAGTACGCAAGCGCATAGAGAGTCGGATTAAAAAAAATTGAATTTGCAATTTGAAGACCTCTTTTTTAAACGATTGAAACGAAATTTGGGCACAGATCTATAATTAATGTTAGCATCCGTGATACCAAGTTTTATTTATCTAAGCCAAAGGGCCTATGAGATACAGGTATGCGATTATACAGATCGACAGACAGTCAACCCCTTGACGGATTTGGTCCAAAATTTTATACGGGCCTACATTCATGACCATAAAACTGTGTACCAAATTTAACCATCTAGCTATTCAAGTTTTTGAGTTATAGTGTTCACATGACCGCGGACAGACAGACTTCCCGTGGACGGATTTCTTCCAAAATTTGATAGAAACCTACAAATTATGTTTAAAGACAACATACCAAATTTCATCCCCGTAGCTCTAATCGTTTTCGAGTTATCGTGTTCACAGACAGACACACAGACAAACATAATTCCAAAATTGTGTTTTTAGGACTCAAAGAGGTCTAAAACGTAGAGATTCGATCTCGAGTTCGAATTTTTTGACGTTTACAATACTTTCTCTTTGTATACCTCGTATACGAGAAAGTAAAAAATGAACCTCTTCTTGCGTTCCTGTGTCAAACCTCAAGTCGAAAAGGTGAGGAAAGTTATGTAGCAGTAAACAAAGAATGTCGTAATTTGCTTCTTTCCTTTCTTTCAGTCATGCTATATATAAATTTCTCAAATGCTGCAACCAGGGACGAAACTAGAGGAGACAAGTGGGAACACTTGCATTGGGTGTTGACTTGTTGAGATACGCACTTACTTGCATGTTACTGTCTAACTACATGGAACAGAAGCCTGCATAACCTAGTTTCACTCTTGAATGCAACTTGGGGTTTTCTCAGTTGATGTATCCAGTGTTATCAGAGGTGAGCGGTTTTGTGAGGTGTAATTTCTGCGATAATTAATTTGACATGATTTTGTATTTCATCGGCAAGTCAAATTCATATATAGCGTTCAATGAAGGGCAGAATTAAAGATGAAAAAATTATTACGACAGTTACTGAATGCCGTACTGCTTTAAACTCTCATTTAAATCTAACCGCACCATCACGGTGTAGACTTTGTGGCTTCAGTTATAAACGAAAAAGGGCGGAGTGAATCCGCTTCCTTATCTAAATCATACCCCTTCACTTGGTAGATTATAGGAATTGGACGAGGGGTTTTCGCGAGTGGGGGCATAAATTCAGGAAATCTCAAGGACGAGGTAGGAAAACTTATTCTGCTTCATTAGGGTAGCTTTGCTGAGGTAAAATAGCCGACAAAAATGCAGCTTGTCCTCAATGCACCGAAAACCAGATATCCTGTCGGTTTTTGAAATCCATAAATTAAATAGGTCCAGCAAAGTTAGCTGCATTATAATGTAGTTTTCTTCTGGCCCCCTATAAATACGGAGGTTTTGGCTTCTAATAAAGTAAAAGCGTGCGAAATTTATCACACGTTTAGTAGTCAGCGACATTTTATTTTTCTTCCGAGAACAGTCTCACTTTAAAATCATTTCCATCTCTTTAAAATAAAAGTCACCAACACAAAACGACAAAAACGGCATTTCTTCTCGTCGATCGGAAAATAATTGTAATTTTCAGTTCATTAACGGTTAGAAATTTGAAAAATAGGTTCGAAAACCGTGCCATCTGCTGAAGGGGTTCTCGCAATAATGCGCATTATTTTTTTCACGAAGTGGGTGTAGGAGGCAAGCAGGAACAAATGTCGGTTGATCCATAGATAAATAGCTTTATTTTAGTAATGATGACGGTTATTTGTCTCTGCGGAGACGATTTGCAAGGCAAACGAATGAGATAAGAAGAGTGTCCCTCTCTCTGAAACAGACAGCAGATAATCGCGCATATTAATAAAGCCGAAGGCACCACCCACTGCTGTAACAAATTGGGCCCCCTTCTTTTGGCCGCCAAATGGCCCTCATCTTTCGACGGCACCTGAAATTTTGGCGGTTTCCTTTTAATGAGGTCAGCGCTGTTGTCGTTGGTGTCTCCAGGGGAAGGGTACAAGGCAGGCGCGGCTGACAGTGACAAACCAAGTTTTTCCGCCCTCCCCGCCAAATCAAGAATAAAAATCGTCTTTTGGTGGAGAAGGAAAAAATCTGGGGCTGACCTAAGAAAGGTGGAGCTTTTCGAGGGGGGCTTCTAAATTACCTCATCTTCTGCATGTTCGCTAAACGGTCCTGCTAATTACTTAATGGCACTTACTTGCTCAAAGAACAGAGTCGGTTTTTTCCCCTCCTGCCTTCTTTCTCAAAACGTTCATTACCAAGTCGTTAATTTGTCTTCTTAATGAAAAATTAAAAGGTTTACCACTAATTAGCGTCTTGTCTCGAAACGTGGTCCTTGCAATAAGTCAGTCAAGATAGATATATGTCTTCGTCTTCCTTCCACTGCGACTGTCCCCTGGTCGTTCTTATCGGTCCCCAATTTTCTTATTTCGACCTTCCATTCAGTGGATACTTCCGCGATAGTTCTGGCCTGGCTTTTTTTGTCTCTCCACAATTTTCATTTAAGGTTTCTACATTTGGCGAATCTTCGCTCCATCTATCCACGAGGAATGGACCTGGAACGGGAATTAACGCGAATTTTCTGTAAATAACGGACTCGTTATGGACTTGGATTGTCCGTAAGTGCTTGAAAAAGAAATAGCGAATTTTTTAAGGAACATATTGTTTTCATAGAAAATTCAGAGCTTTGTATCAAATGCTGAAATGTATTAACTAATGACGGAAAAAGAAACAATATTGCATTTTTTCTTTCTTTTTTTAAATTAATGATTCAATATCCTTCATTTTTATTGTTTTGCTTCAAAAATTTCAGTTGCATGATTTTCTGTGATTACTGGAATCAAAATGTAGGGAATATTTCCTTTTATAATTTTTCGTTTTTGCTCTATTTTTGTTCATTTCTCGTTACGTTCATTACACTGGCGTACTACTTCACCGCCATGATATCAACTTTATAATATAAAAAATATTAGAAAATATATCTGTGTATTTTTAAAGCTTATTTTTTATTGAGTTATTTTACTTACCAATTGTTTGAAAAGTGTTGTGCCCCTTTGTTTTACTTTCCATGAGATTCAGATTTGGCGAATTCCTTTTTCACTGTCTAAATTCTTTCTTTAGTTGTTCACAAAATTGTGAATGAAAAGTTAGTTAGAGAAGACAGTACTCAGTAGAAATAACCGAAGGAATATTTGTTAAATTATTATTTATACATCTAAAAAGGCTTTTAAGTGTTTCTATCTGTGAAAGCTAATGTGGAATAAGTTCATCCTCCTGCTTTTGAAATTTATTATATGTACATTAGTAGAAAGTGTGTATTTATTTAGATGATCAATTTTTATGATAGCAGGGTGACAGACAGTTAGGAATCTTTACTAATATTTCCTTGTGGTTATGAATGAATTCTTTTTTTTACCATTAATAATAACTTTACTTAAAAAAAATGTGCTTAAAAGGCGAAAATTCAAAATTAAAGAAATCCATTTTTTATGTTGATTATAATGTATCTTTGAATGTTACAGTCATTTCTCATTGAAATTCATATAAATATTGCTTAAACTTTGCATAGATTCAAATTAAAAGTTACGTATTAAGCAAGTTCTTTAAAAATAAATAAGAATCATGAAGTTAAGTTTCCTCTTGCTTTTCTTTAGCAGTGGAGTGAATTTTGAGTTGACTTCATATTTGCTGCGAGAAGCCTTCTCATTAATTCCTGAAGTTATCGATGGAATATTAATTGATCCTGGTTCTAAACTTCGAACTTGATGGAGTCAATTTATGCGATGTGAGAAATGTAACTGAGCATGCCATCTAATATATAGTTGCTCGTTGTTTCTAACCGTGATATGATGTCACATCCTCTTTCCTCACGTCAGATATGCAGTGGATTCGAAAATCAGATTGGCGGCGGCCTTAATGGAGTCAATTCCTGTGACGTTATAGTTGCATGTTAAACGTAACTGGGCTTGTCATCTAATATATAGCTGCATGTTGTTTTAAACTGTGATATGATGTCACATTTCCTCGTGCAAGATATGCAGTGGATTCTAAAATCAAATTGCCGCGGCGAACTAGACGTGTGTCTCGTGAGCACCCCATTGGCTGAAAAGTAGTGAGTGCCGTCATTTATATTTGTTTTACAGTTACATCCTTATATATGAATGATTGTGTGCATTGCAATCGTATGATGCCTAAAAGATTAAAATGGTATAGTCTGAAGCATCGCAAAAGGCAATTGTTAGGCAAGCAAAAATCGGATGAAATATCTCTACCCCTGATCGAACATCCATGCCCTTGCGACCTCGACTCCGTGTCAAAGACCTTCATCCCGAACTCTAACCGTTATACCACCTGGGCCCTTCCATTGAGTGAGGGGGAGCCGCAGCACCTGTTCAGGGTCAAAACAGTAATAACGGGAACTTTTGTATTCAAATTCTTTTCAGTGCAAATTCTCAATTGGCGGTGACATTGGCGCTGATCGACCGCACCTTGCAACCCTGATCACTGTTCCCTTTGCTCTCTGTCGTACACCAAATTGTCACGAATCTCTTCCTCTTTTCTAAGGGTATCATTAAACAAAGTCGCATCTGATCCACCCACTACCCCCTAACGACTCTTTGCTTTTTGGATAATTTTTACAATAGCTGCATCTCATTTGTATACTCGTCTTCCCTGTATTTTACAGCTGCCGAAAGGGTTCTTTGAAAGCGGGACTTGTTCGAGTTTTTTGCACTCGCGCTTAATGTTTCCACCGAAGGAAGGGAATGAGAGTTGTTTCGGTTGGAAAGCAAATTGACTTAACATGGGGAGACAAATTGATATTTCGAATACGCTCGATGGAGTTGTTATATTTGGTCGAAGCTTTAAGGTTTATGTTTCATAAATCAGTGCAACTATAGAAAAAAAGCTACTTTGGCATCTTTAAGGTGTTTTAAACTCATCACAAATGTTTGGGGCATAAAGTGGTTGACTAAGTATAACTAAGCCGTTTATTGTTAGTTGGAAATTGATATGGGCTTGTTATCAACTCAGCCTCCTCAAGTATATTTTGTCGTTAAAATTTCAATTTTTAAAGATGCGTTTGAACTGATGCACTGAATGATTTTTTAAACCTTGAATTGATAAATTGATGCGAACTGAAGTTCTTTTATCTTTTGACAAATGAAATAGATCGAAAGGCAACTGATTTCATTTTCAGTCACCTAAGTTTCTCTCACTATTCCAGAGTGGCAAGAAAGAGAATATTCCTCGGTCTGGAACTTTGGTAATAGTATTTGAAATTCTGTATTTCACATTTAACAAAAAAATTGGAATAAAAATAAAAACTGTTGATGATTTCTAGATGTTTTTCTTCGGTGAGTATAAGCATTTTTTTTTCAATCTTACTATCTGTCGACTTAAATAAGGACAATAGTTTGGAAATACAGTTACAAAAATAAAGTTCGTGTAAATGACATTATTAGCGACATATTTCGCGTTATTTTTTTAAAAAATTTTTATACTTTTCCGTCAGTTTAAATAAAATATATTTTTATTTTTTCAAAACTTTTTAACAATATTTAATTTAATTTTCATATACTAAAATATAATTTGAAGGAACAATAATTGGATGATAGTACAGTGTTCTGTTTCCTCATGTTTGAAATGAGATAGACTTTCGACAAAAGACACTTTCTTTCTTTTAGAATGATGCAATAAAATAAATAAAAATAAAAAAAAACATAAAAAAATAAATTTAAAAATTAAAAAACGAAAGTCCTCTAATCTTTACTCTCAGAGCTGATGCAAATCTAGTAAGAATCTGAGCTAAATAATAAATAAATCGTAAAATATGAGTGATACATTAAAGAAAGCTGACTTCTACCCATCACTAATACCACAATATCTTCATTTTATGCATATAAATAAATGGGTTCTTCCCTATTATAACTTTCTTTCACACAATATATTTGATGGCCAGATTTGGCTTTTGAATCATAAACCCTATCCCCAACCTTTCATGGGAAAGAGTAAGTTATATTATAGAGCCAAAGAAGCTTCTAATAAGCTACTAAACTTATAAATCCAAATATTTCAATATTATTTAGTACATAACCTTGAATTATTTTGATGTTAAGGAATAATTAGTATTAGAGGTCACCCAGCGGTTGAAATTCGACCGTAATTCATTAAGTTTTCAAGTTTGAACGTTATTGAGATTATTTTTTATTGAAACAAAAAATACCTGGCGATTAAAAAAATAAATGTTGTCCGACTGTTGACCACAGACTTTTATGTGTTTGACATTCAGTATGAACGTAAACAATGAATGTTTAATTTAATTTAATTTAATGTATTAGTAATACTTACTATATATAAATTCCTTAGAGACAATCTCTACTCTGTGCGACTGTTTGACCACAGACTAATATGTGTTTGACATTGGCAGATTTAAATCATCTGCATTTTGTATTTCACTCCGAAGAATTTTTTTTATAAATAATCTAAATAAATTCCCTCTTGGAGTGGATTTCACTGCGGGGGGATTAAATCAATTATAAATCATTGACTCCGCATTCATTCCAAATTTACTCCGCTAATTTTTTACAGTGTACGAACGTAAACAATGAATGTTTTATTTTTTTAAATTTAATGTTTTGTAACACATATTATACATAAATTTTACCTTTCTGCACTCCTTCTCCATATGAACTTTAATTATGCGAAATCTCACACTCCTCCGTGCGCGCAATGTGCTTAAAAAGGGGTACAAAGTTTTTTCTTCACGTATTAATATCTAGATGACTTATATTTCACTTTTAATTCGATGTTTTAAATTTTTTATTCCTTCCGAAAATTAAAAAAACCCCTATCATTATATGTATACCACATTAATATCACTCCTATTTCAAGATGAAATGATTATGAAATCAAAATTTTTATCGTAGACTCCAGTTTCTATTAATTTTACACGAATTCAAAAAGCAAACAAAATAATATAGACAGTCCCATTTTAAATATTCAATCCTAACGTTATAAATTCGTATAATTGCAGATTCTCTTGTAATGTATTGAATTTTATAGCCAGTTTCCTAATAACGGCTTCAGGTGAAATATTCTGCCTCTGAGCTGTAGTGGGCATAAATATTTTCTTGAGTAAAGAAAGTGAAGGTTAAAAAAAATGATCTTTTCCCAAGTGAAAATAACAGCACCCGAAACGTAACTCTAGTAATCTACGTCCAATTCAACGACAACATTACGTTAGTTATCTTTGCATATGCTACTCCTGTCACGTGCTTCTTAATGAACTCTCATTTAATAAGGTATCTCATCAGGTCTTAATAGCTTCTGCGTAAAGCTCCAGGGTCAGATGAAGCGCGGGCCGCTTTGCACAATTGCCTTGAAATAAAACTCTCAGCTGCAATCTCCTTTCACAGCCGTGGACAACTCCTACACGTTTAAGCATGTGAAATTGATCGGTTCGCTGGGAACAGATTGGAATTAAGGAATTCTTAAACTTTCTTTTCATGGGGAAGGTATCCATTACAGCGCCCCAGATCGTTGCCTTTTACTTAATTTTTTTTTAAAAATATCTTCAATTCGTATGTTTCAAAAGAATTGACTATCATTCACATGGTCAAAGTTGGGTTGTATTTTTTTGCATTTTATTTGTAAATAAAGGTGTTTTTTTTATTTTGTTAAACGCATTATTATTTTATGTTGAATAGAAAAAAGTTGTGATTGGAAGGTTGAATTTTTTGGATGAAATTAGGATTTGTTTCTCGAGGAATAAGGAGCATTCATTATGTAGCGGGTTTTTGATGACATTTGCCAATCATCTTCTCTGAGATTAGGATATACAGTCAAAGCTCAGTTCATGGATTCCATGGATCACGAACGATTTGGTTTACGAACATAAAATGTCTGGGATGACGTACTGTGTTTCGAGTTACTACAGAAAATCAACACGATTAATTTTCAGTAAGAAAATGAAATGCCGGTAAGAAAGACGTTGGTGTTGTCAAAAATGATTTTTATCTATTCTTTATGTATTTATCATTTAAAAAGATGATCAATTCATTGTCTTTAAAAACAACAAGGTTTAATTTGTCAGATGCATATTTACAATAAAGTTCGCAAGAAGAAACAACTCGTTTCAGAAGCATCGATATACATTCAGACAGAGGCCCAGTGCGTCTATCAAATAGAGGCAAGGGGATCTTTAAATGGCATGCCTTCTCCTAACTTTCACACCACCCCAGTAAGAGGATATTTGATTCCCAACGAATTTAATATAACGGCGGATCTGTGGTAGTGGAATCCGGTTTCGAAACTTCTCATTTTTTTCTGTTCTTGTTTCATGACAATTATAAATTGAGATTTGATTAAAAATTCTACTTCTTCATAGCATTTGTGGTTCAGGTAAAACCCAAATTTTCGACCAACAAGTAGATTTTCATATACATTGTTCACAGCTATCTGTCATTTTAATTTCATTTACACTGTTATTTCTATGACTTTTATTTATGATTTTCATTTTCTGTTGTATTTCGTAGCATAGGCCTATTAGGCAATCAGCAAAACAACCTCCTTTGATATTTTTAACATTAATTTTTTTTTCAGTTACTATCCCAACGCATTTCGTTGATAAAATATACTATATAAAATTTTAAACATTTACAAAAGGTTTAAGAAAATATTAATGGAAAAAGAATTGATTCTAAATTTTAACTTCTTCGAAATAAATATTAAGATCTTTTATTCTACAAAGCGCTTTCTATAATATGCTACTATAAAAATTAGGTTTTCACAGACTTTTTTTTTCAACAATACTGACAAAAATGGAACATTTCTGTTACGATTTAAACTCAATTTTATTTCTTTTAAAATATGTAGCAATTAATCTTTTTTCTTCATTTTTTTTTATTTCTTTTCTTTACCATTAAAAGAATTTAAGAAAGTAATATATTCTAAATTCTTCTTGTTATGTTTCATGAGTTTTTATGTTTCCAATTGCAACTTTTTTCTTTAGTTTATTGTAATTAAATTTTGAAAATTGGTCTTACCATTTATAATCCTGTTATTTTGGATAAAAAGACGAAAATAATTGAAACAAGAAATCACTCAAAGACAGTTTACATTATTAAAAGCTGGGTTTTGGATATCACAAATTTAATAAAAATAATGCGTTTCATAAATCAGAATCTTGTTTGTCTTCTTGTGATGTTTTTTTTTAAATTAATTTTTTAATATGTAAAAATCTTTTAATACTTGCATAATTTTGCTAATTAAAGAAGTTCGTCTTTTAATTTTTTTAGCTAAATAGTGAAAAAAAGTCATATTCTGGCAGTTAAAAAGGCATTTACTTAATGCATATTGTCTTAGAATAATTGCAAAATGCATTTCAGAGTCATTCTATTATTTGTCATACTCTTCTAAAATTATTTTAATTTGTTAAAGATGTATTTTAGAATTGGTTTTAAGAATCAGTTTTTCATTCATTTTCATTATTTTGATGAATCATGTGCCATTTCTCTATAGATTTTATTAATTTTCTAAATTTAAATATAATATGAAATATTTTTACTTTTGTTTACCAATATTTGGAATTTTGAGATTTACTAAAATCTTACGAATTGTTAATGGATGAATTTAATATGAATATTGAGAATCTGTCATTTTTAAGCATAAAGCGATTTAATTGTAGCATTTTAAAAAAACATAATCGTTGTTATGCGAATAATATTGCAAAAATTATGCGCCATATTCAGTGAATGTTATGAAAATTTCTTTTGGCATGATAGTTCGTGTGTGTGTGTCACCAGTAACAGTTTAGGGAATCCAAGATTTCTTTGAAGTGAAAAATGATCCGCTTCTTTTGATATGAGAAATAATTTTGTAAATACTTAAGAATTCATTTGTTTGAAGGCTAAGGAGTGCAAACACAAGAATAAATTTTACCAATTAAATCAGATACATATAGGATTTTTAAGTTAATATTCTGATTTTGACGCTATTCGAGGACTTATTGGGGACGGACCTCTGAATTTTGAACTGTGGTCAGGTGACGAGGATGCAACAGGGCAGGTACTTCCCTCTCCAAACGCTTTCAGCGCATTAGTCAGGTGATGCTTTGTCAAACTAAGATCTGATTTATCTCTAACATAAATCGGGTATCACTGCGAGAATCGATATCAGAATACACGGTTCTCTGACCGTGAAGTCCGGATATGGTCTGTAGACTACTTCGGCTCCAAAATAGGGAGATTTACGAAGTATTTTTAGATTAATGTCTCATTTTTGAAGCCTCATGGAGACCAATTAGCGATGGACTTGTCGATTTAGGACCCTTATCGTCCGACAAAGATACTTGAGTTAGTTTAGTTATATTAACGCCCCGATTTGAAGCAACACGTTGGCTATTTTGGGACGGACCTCGTCATTTTCAACCTCGGCCAAATAACGAGGACGACACCTGAGCCGGCACCCCCTCTCCAAACTTCCTCCCCACACCAACGGGAGAGATACTTGACTAAAAAAGTAAACTGTGGATCTGATCTCAGAATTCACGCCACATCAACCTAATGAGGTTTGGGTTTCCGCAAGATTTTAACGTCTTTCCGACTCAAAGAAAGAAATCTGCAGTAGAATGAAGAGCTGAACGTGTTGCTTTATACTTGACCATTTGGCTCAAAACAAGGCCCTAAGGATTTGATTTGTTATATTAACTTGACGTTACAAGAGAGCTAGTGGAGAAGAAGTACCTCGAAATTGCGAACTTTGGTCAGATGACGAGGACGACACTCAAGCCGGTTTCTCTCTAGTCCTGACTTCCACGCAACACTGGAGGGAGGATGAATTTTAAAATGCGCCAAACCGGCGTACACGGCGAAATTTTTTTTATCGAATGGGGTCTCGAACTCGTAAAAAAAAAAATAAATAAAAAAATCCATAGCAATCGATGTAAGATCCTTAATATAATGATCCGTCCACCGTTTCTTTTCCCGAATCGTAAATATTAACTATCAATAGAAAATTCTGAAATTTCGGTGCGATTATAAGCAACTTGGTGTATTTCTTCCACTGCCTGAAGCACGCTGTATTCCGGAAGCACACTTGACAACATACGACTCTCGGTTTTCATTTGAGTATTCCATTCTCATCTCGTTAAAGAGGTTAAACAATTGGACCGGTAGAAAAAGCGCTGCACAAAAATGTTCGCGAGCGATCGAGTCGAGCAAATCCTCTAAATGTTTTTCTTTAACGAAGATCTATTATCTGGAGCGCTGGAGGTGGGTGGGAGACAGTCCCAAAAAAACTTCCCTGGCTCCCGAATCCAGAGCTGCTACTCGTGGTGCCACCTATCGGATCCACAGATGGAATTTCAGCTCGCTGCCCACACGTGTTTGGATGGCCGTCACGTGACCTCCAATAGGGCCAATCATCAATCAGACAGAACGCGGATTTCTGGACGATGACAGAAGTTTTTCCCCTTCATTCCCCACACACTAAAAGAGATTTTTCCTTTGTTTTTGTTCTCTTCCAACTATTTTGGGTCTGTGCTGCGTTGTGGGTCGGCTTCTTTATTTCTTTTCTTTTATTCCGTCTTCAATTTTTTTTTTCTAGTGGTAGAAAATTATGAAATAAAAATTTTATTTATTTCCGATTATCATTTTTCTGTTACGTTGACAAGTCTTTGTGTTTGTTTATTTAAATGCTTGTGTAATGATTTCCTTACACACGTGGCTTTTCTTTTCCGCACTTTCTTGTCACTTTTTTTTTATGCGACGTCGAATGTATAAGCACAAAATTAGCGCGAGATCTATTTTTTTAATGGTGTGTCGATTGTGATTTCTGAGAAAATGTTGTTATTAATCCCGCTTCTGAATGTTTCTTTTTGTTAAGAAACACATCGCTTATTTTATTCTATTTTATTCATCTATTTTTATACCAGTAAAAATAAACAAACCAACGTCAATTATTTAATAATGAGCGTGATATCTTTTGAAATCTATTCCAAAACTTATTGTGAAGAACCAGAATTTAATTTTTTAAAATTATATTAATTTTTCAGATATTAAAAGCATGCCTTGTTTATTAGGAGACAATTCTTCTAGTATACATACTAGATTGCATAAATTTTGAAAATTACGTAAATGCGAAATATTGATCAAATTTTGAATGCCCTTTTGTACTGTAAATTAGCCATAAAAGGTATTAATGTTTTAAAGGATTGAATGGTTATGTACCTAAAAAACCAGTTTTCTTTCTGAAATCGAATTTTTTTTTGTGATACGCTTTATTCAAAAACTTTTTAAAATGTCTTTCTCAATTTATTATTGTTATTTGAAACACAGATTCGTGTTTTTAAGAAGTTTCTTTTAAATGGGATCACTTTATTTTCTTTCCATTTTTGTTTCATAGAAAATGATGAACTACTAAAAATGAATGTCTTACTGAAAGATGCGCGTAATGGAAGTACCTTCAATTATATTCTAACCCGAAAAGTAATGACGCATTTAAGTTATTGGATGCAATACTGTTTGGATTCTAAGTGATATGAGAACATTTTGATAGTGGCAGTCCACAGTAGTGGGAGATTTATATTATCAAGACAAGAGAAGATTTACTCTTAGGAAATAGGAAAGCGAGTTTAATTTGGTTATATTGATGTCCCTTTTTGAAGCGACGCGAGGGCTATTTTTGGACGAGCGTCGTAATTTTGAGCCATGGTGAGATGATGCTTGAGGCAGCGCCAACTCTCTAAACTTCCACACCACACCAGCGGGAGGACGTCTGACCCTCGACGCCATACCCACATACACGACTGATCTGTGGTGAAATCGGGTTTCGAACCTGGAACGCTCCGGTGCCGAGACCGGGACGCATATTTACAAACCCTACCCTGATAGAACTGAGGCAGGAAATCAGTCAATATCATTGGCTACGAGGAGCAGTGACGTCGTTTTCAGCTCTCGCACGTAGCGTACGGCAATCATAACAAAACAAGAGTCGTCCTACTTTTCTTCTCTGTTTTCCCACAGTTGACCACAGGAAACATTCTTCCGTGGGTTGTAATATTCTTAAAAATGATTTTTTTAAATGTCATAAAAAATAAAACGTCCCACACTGCAAGAAATTATACTAATGAAAAGTACACGCACGAGAGCAAAGAACGACGTCATCGGCTCTCGGCGAAGCGAGCCAATCATATTGTCCAATTTCCTGCCTCAGTTCTATCAGGGTAGGGTTTGTAAATATGCGACCGGGACTTTATTACCGTGCCATCGCTGTCTCAAGGATTGGAGCGAAATTAAATAAAAGAATCAACATTTTTAATAGGAGAAAAACAAACCTTCAAAATATAATTTAATTTAACTTTTGTGAAGAATTAGCTGGAATGACTTCTGAGACTGAATTTAATAAATTGTAAATATGAGATATAAAACTCAAACTTAACGAGCCGTTGAAAGTAGGGCGAGTTATGTCTAAAAATTTTCCTTAGGGAAAGATTTAGTAGGCTCATTTATAATGATAATTTATTCTCAAGATCTGAACAAAAAAATATCCCAGACTTTCATAACTGCAGAAAAGGTGATAAAAATTTAGCCCCCAAAAATTCTACGGTTATAGAACATGAAACTTTCATGTTAAGTATATATTGTTGCGAAATAGATGAAAACATTGCACACTGGAAAATTTTAATTTTCTCTCATTTTAAAAAGTATAAATAAATAAATTTTAAAATTTATAAATAAAATTTGTTTTTTGTAAAATTTATAAATAAATATTGTTTAAAATCCCGCATACTAGGAGATCAAATTTTCACCTATTGATTTAACCTAATGAAATAATAGTAATTTTATTCGCATAATTTTTTGAAACCATACACACATAAGATGTTTATATAAACCCATTAATTCTCTATCTACAGGCAAGGATGATGGCTTATTTAAAAGTTATAAACATAAAATAAGGCAGATCATGTGTAATATTGACTCATTTAAAATTTCTCTAACATTTTTAACACTGTTTGAACTGAAAATTTTTAGTTCCTCACTGGCTGCGTAGTCCATTTGTCGACAGATTATCAAACTGGCAGCTATTGATATAAGTATTGTCAAGTGCAACAGTTGCTTTGGTATGGGGGCTAAAACACAGATAAAAGTGCGGTGTGGGGTTTCAGTATTGTACTATTTAACAAAGCTAGAAATTCTAGAACAAAGCCGTATAGAAGACCTATCAGTGGCAATAGATTAAAGGATTTTGCCAGGTGGTGATGAAATACTAGACGAAATCGCGGAAAGTTATTATTATCAAAAATAGTTTCTAAGTGCTCTACTTAAAAGCAATATTATTTTTTTTTCTTTTCTTAGATATTTTTTATATAATTTTTTTTGAATTATTTAATCTCCATCACAATTACATTCGAGCGCGAATGACTATTGTAAATTATTAACTTGTTATCGAAACTGCCAGAAAAGAGTAGCATGAACATAGATTTAACTGCTGCTGCAAGAGTTAAAGACTTTTTTGAACGATATCTTTTCTACAAGAGAGAAAAAAAACTATAACAGTTGAACAACTAGTAATCAGTATTGTTTAGGTTTTTTTTTTAAAGTTATCTTATATCTTCATAGTTTTTTTTATTATTTCCTACCTCAAATAAATGTCTGTTGCCCTCGCATCAGTGATCAATTCCTTGGAAATAATCAGTCAAAAGTTTTATCCGCATTTTTTTTTATTTCTTAGCCATACTCAAAGAAGATGTTTACATAACGGTTATTTCCCTTTCTTCTATGCTTACTGAACAAAAAGAAAACATCTTTGTGAATTGAAATGCTTCGCTAGTGATCGTAAAATTTTGAACTGTAATCGTACGATCACTGCTTAAACGAAAAGTGTTAAAAAAGAATTTACGCTAAACGGATAGCTAGCCAGTAATATTGTGATTCTTTTGTCGGAATTGAAATCTTCCCAACTTCAGTTGCTTCCCCTAAAATTGCGAAGGATGTATACAATAAGAAAAAGAAGAAATTGATGCATAGCGTACGTTTCAGTTTAACTGGCACTACTAAAGGCGTTGTTTCGGAATCATTCACTGACTGTTTTAGTCATGGCGTCAATTCATGCTTAGTTCTTTCCCTAGTCTAGACAAAACTAAGCCATTACCGGCTTTTAAGTCTTTATCAGTATCTACTGTTTATCGGTTGGCGTTGGATTTGATAGAGGTAAATGTGTTTTTAAAATATTACTATGAAGAAGTGTAGGCTGAATAATTTTGTGGTTGAAATAGATTATGATCGTTGTTATTCCGTTGTTGATGTTTCGGGGAGTCATTGTCATTTCTTCTTACTTCACCCCCTCCTCTTGATGTTGTTCTGTTATATTTGCTACATGTTGGGAGCATATCGTGTTGTTTGTGGAAGAAGTGACCGGATGTGGGAGTTGAAACCTGTATCGGTTCTCTACGTGTGTTGTCTTAATCACAAAGCGGCGTTGACTCGTGCCCATACAGCGTTTCAGATCCTGCGCTTTTGGTTCTTTCTTGCAATGAAGTAAACTTTACAAATAAAAACAAATGTTCTCAGTATTTTGACTATCAAATGTTATTCAAACAGGATTTGTATGCTAAATGTACTGAAAAAATATTTTGTTCATTATGTAATGTTTAAATCAATCAAGACTTACACTTAATTTTAAGATGCTCAGAAGACATTTTGTTGAGCTTCTTATAGATTTAAGTTTTGTTTCAACAATTTGAAATGACAAATAGCTCATCATATTTAGTGTAGCTTTTCGAAACGAAAACTCAGTAACGATAAAACCTATATCACGTAACAATAACAATGATTTTTCAGTTGAAAACCTCAAACCTACAGATTTATTTAACCTACTAATGACCTCCACATCCTATTTTGAACATTTAGTGCTATTTCAGTCCATATAAGAACGTAACGCACATCTGAGACATTTAAGTGTGCCCTAGTGGTTTTATCTTTTGAATTAATTAGTACTTTTACGTGTTTTATCTTTTAAATTAATTGGTACTTTGACTTAATTACAGATTTAAATATAAAAATTCTGTTATCTGATGCACCAGTCAGACACGTCATTGTACGCGAAGGGGTTACATTTATGAAGATTTTGCATCCTTTACTCTTAAACAGTTAGCATTTCATTTTTTTAAATAGAATTTTCTGTTGTCAGTCAGAAATATTGTTTATTGTCTTCCATGAGAATTCTCGTTTCTGGTACTACTTATATATAAAGTCGTAAACGGCATGAATTTTCTAATTGCATATCTTTCTTCAAGGCTATTAGAAAAAAAATATCATTTTTTCCTAATGCGTTTTATCATCTGAGATCTATCTTCTTCATGCTATCTGAATCACCTTGATTGATCGAGATGAAACTGAGTTAAAACAATAATTGAAAGCGATTTCTCGTCACTATATCCTTCGTCACGACACTCGATCCATTTAATCCCGATTGTGAAGTGGCAAATATTCATTGGATTCCGACAACCTAGTGGCAATCTCAGCGTTTGATTGCGTGGAGGCTGGGAAAGTCGATGACAGGACTTTTTCTCTGATGCATGAAATGATATCGCTTCTGAAAAGCGATACACGAATTTCTTTTCACTGTTCCGGATGATGAGCAAGCGTCAGGTTCTCATCTCTCATTAGACTGCATTTGGCCACTCGAACCTCGACATAATTATAGATATCAGGATAATAATCCTATTTCCAGGTCTGCTCCCCGAGCGACCAAAACACATGGCTTGAATGTTCCAGAGAGACAAAATGGTCGCACAACTGCTCATTTGGCATTCCGTAGTATCAAGGTGGATGTTCTTCTACACCTGATGCATCAATGATGAATAATCGTATAATAAAAATGCATTCTGCCACTTAAAACTTCCTTTCAAAGGGTGTATTTTCAGACGTCTGGTTGACTGTGGGGAAGAGCGAGAGAGAAAAAACGAAGGTTGCCGTAAAGTAAACAAATAGAATGGGGAAATGTTGTTTCTTATTGGACAGCTAGCAATATTTTAATGTCTAAGGTGTGTGGGTAAGTTTTTATTGCTGATTTCTGCAAGAAGATATGTCTCGGTTGATTTTTTTTCTTTTTCAGTCACGATTAATGTCCAAGATTTAATACATTTTTAAAAGAAAGGTTACAGTTTGTTACAATGTATCCTTTGGCTTTGCATCCTCACAAATGAAAATGCTATTGTTTAAGGATGTTTTAACTCTTTTTATTTGAAGCTATAATGTACGAACGCATGAATGTTAGGCCTAAATATTTAGAAAATATTTATTATACGCTACTAACACTCTCCGCATTCTCTACCAGGAGCGACTAACAGTAAGATCCCTACAAATTTCTTATCAAATTAGTTGCCCTCAATAAATTTGAGATTTGCCGATTTTTAAGAAGCAATGATTGTGTTAAGTCGTCATCTTCGTAAAAATATCAATTTCTCATGTTAGGTTTGATAATTTTATATTAATCTTAACCCTGCATTGGTGCGGTTATATTTCTTACGCCGTTAGTGCGTCGGGGAAACACACCATTATATATATATATATATATATATATACGGTATTGCAAATAGTTGTGCTGGGGTACTGATATACCCCACCGCATTAACGCAGGATGTATTGGTGTTGTGCCTTGATATTGCTTCCCTGATTATTCGAAGAGATGACTGAGCGATTCAAAAGTCTTCGTAACTATTATAAGAGATTATTGAATGCCGTTTAGGTCTGGTTATATGATAGAAACACAAACTTGATATAGGTTTTTCATTTAAAGCCTGCACTCTTAATTTTGTGCCAAGGTGTTTTTTTTTGCAGTATTTCTGAAAATGATGAAATACTAATATATAGAAGAACTCTGTATATCGAATTAAACATTAAAGAATAAATGACTTTGAAATCTGAAGAATGATTAAGTAATGAATTTACTAGTGTGACTTGTTTAATTTTGGAGTTTTCATAAAATTGTTCAATCTTAAGCAGGAGACATTATAGGTCTTTAAATATCGGCTTTAAAGTGGTGACATATGAACTCGTTTTTGGAGATACAGGATGTGACTGAAGTTGGGAATATTCAAAGCCTAAACTGAACAGGTTTTTAGGGGGAAAAAAGAAAGAAATCTATAAAAAATCATCTCGCAGGATCATTTCTCTCTAATATGTACATTATTTTCATCGTAGATTTTTACCTTATCCTTATCGATGGAATCATCTTATATTGGTTTGGGCAGAACTTGCTTATCTGTAATTCTCGTGGTCATTATTTATATCGTAAACTTTCTTCTACCTCTGGTATAAACATTCATCTGTCCCTCAAACATTTTATTTGCTCCAATTTATTCCTAAAAATAAATCGAAAAAAAAAAACCCGGAACATAAGGAACGTCAAGACATCGAATAACCTTCAGCTTCACCTCCTTCCTATCCGAAATATATTTCACCGTACCCTATTTGCCTGCATATCTCGTCCGAACTCACCTTTTGAAGAGTTGGATCTTGTTTGGCCATTACAGAAAGCAAAACGGACGCAAAAACTCCTGTCGCTATCCTTTTCTTCTGGAGTCCCATACCTTTGTCGGTACTATGTATGCAGGCAGGGGGTTCAGAGAAGGGATCTTCTCTATCAATAAATGAATCCAACCGGGTGAGTCGTGAACCCTGAATACCCGAGCTTTCACCCACCCTGACTGACTGTCTGGGGAAAGCTGCTGTGCGTTTGTCAACATGAGCAGCGCTTTTCATAAAATAATACTAATAAAAAAAGACCCTGTAGAAGTCTAAATTTACCTGCATCTATTCAATAGCAGCGTGCAGGAAAACTCGTCAGTGCACACAGGCCGTTCTGGATTGTTTAGTTTGCGAAATCCGGTCTTGCACCTGATTCCCGATTCTTCAGCCGGTGTAGAGCTCTTGTTGAAGGGTGAAGGCCGCCTGGGTTATATTAAAGATGTGCGATACTGTAAACAAAATGACACTAGCTAAAAATCAAACCGATTGACTATCGTCGAATTGCGTTGCAGATTTAACGTTCGCTGCTCTTTTGTTTGTCTCGTGATTTCTGCTCGGGGTATCGGTTGTTGGTTTCTTTATTGCATTCTTTTCTTTCTTTTTTATCGATAGATTATCTTGATTCTTAAGAAAGATTGAAAATTTTTTGACACGATTTCTTTAAATTAATAATGTGTGTATTTTTTTTTGACGGGGTAAGCAAAAGAGAAAGCTTGAAATTTAAATATTTCTGAATTTCATTTTTATTTTTGCCATTCCAGCACTACGTTTTTCGAGACTTTATTTGCGTGAGCTAAATGACGTTGGCAAACAAGAGCGAAGAAAGAGGGATATCTCCCTCTGATCGGAAAATCTTACGATACTGTCAGCACTAGTGTGATCAGTATTACTGTCGATCAAACATATGTCTGCATATCTGTCTAGCATGCATTGATCACCATACTTTTACTGGTATCTAAATAAATTCATCGTTTGATTAAGTTCTGTTAGTAATTTAAATACATTAATTAAGTATATGAATTTTTATTGTGTCATACATTCGCATAGTATTCACAAAATAAATATGATTTTTTATTATTAAAACACTGGCGAACAAGATGCCAACGCTATGTTATGTTATAAGCTTGAACAGAAGAGTAATTTAAACAAAAATGGTTAAGTGACAGATTATTTTTTATAATCTTATTTATAGTTGGTTCATTTTTCCATCTCTTCACGAATGACAGCAGGGAAGATTTCTGCGAGTTTCAGCTTAGTGGATATATCGTAAATTTCTTTATGTATTTAGAGTATTTTAATCTTATATATCAAATTAATTTACATTTCAAAACTGCATGGATTTTTTAGCTATGATTTCTTATCTTTAAAAGTGGCGCATCATAACCAATACTGGCTCTTGCGCCACAAAACGCAATAACACAACAACAACAATTTATCTTTAAAATAAGATATCCGCCCTTATATTTCAGATGAATATTCCAAGTCCAATGTTTGACATATCAATATAATCATAAAATTTTCAAGATATGCTTTTTTATTTTCTTTTAAGAATAATTTTTATATGAATGTGCATATTGATTTGTCATATGTAATTTCTAAAAAGTCATTAAAAAAATCAGCAGATCTATTTTGTACTTCAGCAATAATGTTGCTCTGCAATCGGTCTGAATGTGTGGATGTCTTGGTAGCTTCCTCTCGTGTAACGCATATGTGGGCAAGAAAAACTTGAGAGGTCCAGCATGAAGATGACCCTTCCTTAAATGATATCCGATTCTAGTATATCTTCTACCTTTGTGGTGCTCCCATGTGATTATGCAGAAGCTGAATAATCTTATGAGCTGAGTCGTAACTATACATTGGCAAAAGGACATCTGGAAAAAAAAATAATACCCTTTATAAAAAACGAACAAAAATCTATTATTCTGTGTAAACAGTGTAACTTGTAAATAATTATTCTTTTCTCAATTCTGATGTAGTATCTCGAGTTTTGTTTACTTGTGTTTTGAATTTATAAACGCAAACTTTTGCCAAACCTGTTCGTCGTATCTTCCCGGAACTGTTTACCTTCCTTAGTGTTGTATCTGATGGCAGAGTTTACTCACAGAAGTGATTCACTTCCCCAATCAAAATTGTTTTAAAATCTAAATTTGATAAGTCGGACCAATTCGTGGAAAACCTTGAATTCGTTGAGTTGATCGTCAGTGACAGAGAAACATTATCTGATGTTGCAATCAATCTTTTCCCGTATCCACAACATCCGGCTAGGTTGTCGCTGAATTTCACGGTTCCGAGTTTTGCTTGGAAAAAGGATTTTCAAGCGTGCAGTCAGTGCCTATCTATTTTGTAGGCAGGGCCGCAGCGAGGGAGCCGTCGTCGGCATTTCCATTTAAACGGGGAAGTGTAATTTGTTTTTGTTCCCGCTCTTGAAATTCTCGCCCTTTATTTTGACAATCGGAAAAAAGGGGCGGATAAAAAGTTGAAAAAACTGTGCGCACCTGGTTAGTTTTCCCTGAAATAGAGCCCCATAATTAAGAACTATTCCGCATTTCTTGCGTGTGTTTCGAGAGATTTTAATCAACTTATTTAACCTCCTCGGGTCTAATGAAGCTCGGGCACAGTGCTTGATTTAATTAATTTTTGATTGGTTTTTTCTCGGTTCTCGGACAGCATCTTATTTGCTTTAGGCCTAGCCATGTTTGCATCCAGTATGACTCCTTCCCAATTCAATGATAACCTCAGTCTTTTAATTTTCTTAAACTGTGGAACTGAAAAAGGGGGGAGGGAGGCTTGAACAAACTTTGCCGCCGTTTTTAGAAGTGTTTTTCTTTCTTTGCGTTTCATCGCGCCGTTTTTATAGTGTCCGCCCATTATTTTTTTAAGAATTAAAACACAGGTATTTGGTGGCTAGAAACATTGTTCCAAGTTAAACTGCGCATTTGTTTGCTATTTTGTACTTTTATTTAAATAATATGCTTTTTTTCCATCTAATTAATTGAGTTTACTGTAGTAACGTAGCTAGGCACTCTGTAAAGACGTTTCTGGATGTTGTGTGTAACAATTGAATTAGGATGTAATGTGTGGGAGGGGAAGATAAATATTCACACAATAAACTCTGCAAGTCCAGGATCCTTTTTTATTAATTGAATTTCGACAATTTTTAAATATTTGCGTATGACAAAGGTTTAAAAAAATTTGTTAAATTGTTTTTCCTCCTTTCCTTTTATTTTGCAAGCCATGGAAATTTCCTTTCGTATAGTTAATAAATTATTTGTATTTACTTTCTAAACTTAATGTAGGACAGCTAATAAATTTTAAGATTTCTATATTCACTTTGTTCTAACTAGGCCTTTTGTCAATTTCTTATTACTGAAAATAAATTCGCAAAATTTCACTACGGGTTGAATTAAAGAATGATATGGGAGAAAGAAAGGATTGCTCATTACCAACGCGCAATATTCGAGAAAAGTTCTATGAAAGCGAACTTTACGAAAACGAGGGCATTATTCAAGTGAGACATTATTCATATTTCGGGTATCGAACTGAAAACTTTTGTGCTGAAGACGCTAGGAGGAACAACCTTTGCAGTACCTTAGTCCACCAAATGATAATAAAGTTAAATAGCTCAGCGGGTTCTTTTAGTTTACGTTTTTAAAGTTTAGGTCTGTATTTGTTTATTTTGTATGTTGTTTTGTTCTTTAATTGTTTATTTCTGTTGGAACATGCACAATTTTATATAATCACGCTTTCTTATGCCTGCAGTGTTTATCCAAGAATAATATTTAATGAGATGATTTAAATGATTTTAAAATAAAATCTTTGAATTCGTAATTTGCATGGGTCAGCAACAACAACAAAAAAAGATGCGCAGTGATTGTTTATGTTCTTTAAACAAAGTGACCAGGCAAAATACGTACGATAAAAGAAACTGCTTTTCTTAAGGATGCGTAGGATAGATGCCTTCCTGGGGAAAATTGGTTCACGTTCGTGTTACATAGATGAAAACCAGAGAAACCCCCCTGCAACCAATTTGACTTTTTGATGTATTGGTTTTGAAAAAATGCTTTCTATAAGTGTAACTTGGGTAGAACTCTCTTTCTCCTAGATAATAGCAAATTTAATCCTATCTTGGCCACCAGGCAAATGGTTCGACGTAGAAATAATAAAGTAATCCATTTCCTTGTGCGATTGCTGTTTGAAAACCCTACTTCTAATCAGGCTCTGAATCTCCTGAACCTGTCGTATTAACAATCGAGACTGTGAGGTAAAGAGTTTTAACTTCATCTATGATGGAAGGCATGGAAAAAATATTTTATTTCTAGACTTTTTCAATTGAATATTTAGCTTTGAAGTGATTTGGAGAAATACAGCTTCCATTCTTACCTTACATGTAAGTCCATATAGAAATAAAATGTTAGGACAGGAAAGGCCGATGAATTGTCTGGTTTATTCTTTAAAAATAAATATTCAGCTAATTTAAACAGCGTCCTTTGTGTGATACAACAAATGAGTTAAGTAGGTAGATAATGAAACGCAAAATCTTCCTTAACAGTCTGTCATGAATAGGTAGACAAAACTGTTTAACTTCTTTTAACGCCTTTTTCCATTCCCGAAAGAATGGTCATTATAACAACCGAGCCATCCGCCTAATTCTTTTAAGGAACTGTCAAACTAGTTGCCAGCCGTGTGATATTCGGGGAAGTAAGAAAAAAAGGCCGCAAAGGAAAATAGTCTTTGATTCTTTCTTCAGCCGATTCGAATGACTTGTCACCTCTCCAGCCCGAATATTTGTGGATATTTCTCGATTTTGTGCTGAAACCAAAGTCATGCCCTTACTTTGCCCTTGGTGCGTTCAAGTCTATCAGGAATCGAGACCAATTGTGGTGGTCTTTGCTTCGCTGCCTTCCCAAATCACGGCTGACCACCAGTAAGTAATGCATGCCAAACTTAATAAGCATTCTCTGACGATATGCACCACCGCTTCAAAAAAGCCACTTTCTTCCAATATCAACCCGAGCTTAAATTACCCTCTCATTAAAAGTCGCGACAATTTGTTTTGTGTTGTTCTAGCTCCCTTCCCCCCAATCTTTATTTTATTTTTTGTGTTGCCTTTTTTTTTTGCTTTTTCATTCCGCAAGCACAGCATATAGATATAAATTTTATTTTAATTTTACCCTCTTCTTGCGGAGAAATTTTGTTTTTAATAGCATCGTGGGGTCTTTAGTGGATAGTTTTCCCCCTCAAACTCTTCGTATCTAAATCAGTGAGCCTCTTGCCCAAATTATGGAGGGTGCCATTTTTGAGGAAGTTTTGCTTTTTCTCTCTGTGGAAAATTTTCTTCATGTTAAGCAAACTATAAACAATGTGTAGAGCGTCTTAAAGACTTTTAAAACTTTTTTTCTTAATAACGTAAGGGGGATTCATTCAGTAATTTCTTTTTCCCCCATGGATTGACTATAATCATCCAGAGTTAACGCTTCGGGTGGCATAGTTAAAAAAAAAATTAGATTTCCAGATGTGTGGTTACTAGAGCTAGTCTTACTCTGTTAAACGTCGTAAAAGGGGAATTTAAGTCCTTATATCACTCTTACTTGCGCACTTGTGGTAATTGATGTAATTTTTATTTCTATTCTTAAAAGTGTTAAATGTGTATCAATTTTTTATGATGGTTCTTTCGCTATCAGAGTAGTTTTTGTTTGAATTTAGGTCAAGATCGGGAATTAATGTTTTCCGTTTATTAATGATGTCATTTAGCTATCCAAAATAACTCTGGATCAGTATTAAAAAGGGAAAAACATTTTTTTTTATCCCTTGGGAGAGTTATTTATATTTAATTTTTAGTTTTGTGTGAATAGCTTTTTTCGAAATTCTGCTTCAGGCCATACCGTTTTAATACTTTATTAAGCATTACATAGATATTAATGCACCCTTTTATATACTATTTATGCAAGCCAAGGCTTTTGAAACTTTGAATTGTGATCTGAATTTGGGTCATAAAACGATTATTTGGGGTTCCGAAGAAATTTCTAGAACAATAATCTCTTTGTCTGAAAAGAATTCAGTAGAAAAATTTGAACTGTACTTATATGAATCCTTAAGCGGGATTTTATATAGTGGCGGTGACATAAAAAATCTCACTATTCTAGCATATTTAGTCATGTCCACCAGTTAAGGACTCATGATACAAGAGAAGTGTGACATCTACTTTTGGTCAAAGCGACCCTGAGCACATAGGTAACACCTGAGGTAGAAATCTGACTTACCTTCGATATATGAGATTAGGATGCCTTTCTGGAGGGACTAGAAGGGGAAAATGGTCAACATTTGTGTTTCGTCTGGAAAAAATACGGAAAATCGCCGGCGACCAGCACGGCTGCAGCGAGCAATTCGTTACTAATGAGCACATCAGTCTGCCATATTTTGAATAATTATGATTAAGAGTTCGGCTAGAGGATAGAGCCCATATCCTTCTTCTTCTAATTCATCTTAACCCTCTTTAGAACGCCATTCAAGGGGCTGCTTCAAAATGAAGTGCTATCTTGACGCAAAATGCGAGAAACTACTTTTTTATTCGTTCGGTTTAAATGAGATTTCATTATCACTTTAGCATATTATTATGCTTATTATTTCAGACAAGATTGATAGAATTTCAAATACTCAAGTATAACTTTATTTTAACAGTTCAGCAACACTTTTATTGCAATTAGCTTTATTGCATTAGTCCTTGTTGAGTAACCATATATAGATAGTTTTTCTTTCTCGAATTTTTATCGGGGGACATATAATAAAAGGTAATTTTCATTTATTAGATATACTGAGATATTTTATATCATTTTATTGCAATAGATAGAAATTAAAATGTTTACCTTTAAGGAGTACCTTTTAATTTAAAGTGATTACCTTGTAAGGAAGTTTGCATGAGGATGTTCAAATTTTTACTTCGTTTATTTGTTCTGTTAGTTTCAATTTATATTCTTAAAAAAATTTTCTCATAGAGGTTTAGGCGATGCACTTTTGAATACCAGTGATGTTCTAAAGATATTTTTAACATTGAAATTAATAGGAATGAATCGGGATCAAGGCAAAAATACGTACTGAAGAGGTTTGTCTGTAATATATTTGAAATTAAGTTGTAATACAAGAATTATCCAGCAAAATAATAAAAAACTCGACTTTGCATTAAAAGAAATGACAGCTGAGAAACTTTCTTCCCCTTTGTTACTAAATATAGAGAGATCTTTGAATAACGTGATTTCAGATACACTCAGTGTTTCGAGAAAAGAAAAATCAAAGTGACATTTCGATATGGATACTTGTGCTACACGGATATAAGTTCTTAAATATATACATATATTTGATTAAAAGTGATCGGAAAAGAAGTGAAAGTTTCTTTTCCTCCTTTGAACAAACATTTATACTTTGACAATCTCTACGTTCTGTATACTTATTTAAAACGAACTGAATGACAGCGAGCATATGTTTTTCTTATAATAACACGTCTTGTAACAATTTGTGCCTTAGGCTGTCTTGGATATCAGTCGGGGATCTCATTTTGATGAGAATGCAAGCATCTTCGACACGGAAGCGACCTCGTTCTGTGCAATAATTAAACATGGCTGGATCACTGAGATGTCACAAGCTTTCTTTCGGGGATCTTTCGGACTTCATCTAGAGGTTCGAAATCCAGAATTAGATTTCGTTGATATGTTTATTTTGAATGAAATATTACCGTCTAGGAGTGATTTTGTTGTATTATTGATACATACGCTATGAGGCCCGGTATGTTTAATTGCAAGTCGCAAATGTTAAGTTTGAAGAATTGTGATTTCGTATTTTTTTTTGTCCTGTTGCAAAAATTTTAGCGAGTGTATTGAAGAAATGATTTCTATTGTTGTTTTTCATTTTTTTAATGTTGGCTATATGAATGAAATGGCGTTTAAAATTATTTTGAATTGCCTAGTAAAGCTCTTCTTAAACTTTTTTCTCCTTTGCGACCCCATTTTGGCAGGGGGAAAAAATTCTCGCGTCGTCTGTGCATGGCAAATTTTTTCACAATCTCAACTGCGCGATGTAGTCTAATTATAAAAAGAAGGAATTTAATTCAATGAATTTATATGTAAAATTTTGATGAAATGTAGAATTAAAATAATTTAGTAGTCACGTGTTTTCTTTTGGTCTAAAAGCCCATGCTAAACTAGTTAAGGGGGGATTTAAATGTAATTATATGATTTTTTATATAAAACTAGCATGTTTATGCTTTTGTCTAGCGCTTTTTAAACGTTTTTGCCATTTGCGACACCATTCCGACTTCAAAATAAATTAATAAAAATAAATAAATAAAAATATAAATAAATAAAAAAAAGTGAGACATAAAACGACCTCATCTGTGCATGACAAAAATTTTCGCGTTCCCAGCTGCGCATATAACTGACACCAATTGAACTCTCATTTTTAAAAAAAGGCCAATCTAATTGAATGCATTTTGTCTTACCATTTCGAGGAACTCTGAAATCAAAGCAACGCAGAAGTCACATATTTTCCCTTGACCAAGAAGTTCATTCGAAATGCGGATTTTAAAAGTATTTAAATCCTTTTTTATGTAAAACTAGCACATTTATTCTTTCTCTTAGAATCTCCTCTCAATGATACAAGAACTTACTTAAAATGAAAAAAAAAAAAAGTTGTTTACTTCAGTCTTGGCATCATTCCAGCACGACTCCATGTTTGATCATCTTCCTGCTGCTAACGAAATATTTTAGGTTCTGAAATAGATTCATTTTGCACCACTTATATTGTACCAAGTCTTCCTCACCTGTTTTTGAAGATATTCAACGGCACTGCATTCATTTCATTTCCATTTTCATATTTATTAATAATCCATTTATTATAAGAACTATGCTCAAATAAGTGAGTTTCCAAAGATAACTTGCTATAAAATACTGAAACTTAACTACTTTCCAAATTGAATGATTTCAACCTTCTTATAGTTAACCCTTCAACTGCGTACTTTTTAAAATTATTATTTAGACACAACGTTTGCCAAAAAAGGTTCCAAATGCTTTTGAAATGAAACGAATTGTTATCTATATGCAACGCTATAATAGTAAGAGGGGAACACTTTAGACCGCGGAAATCGCAGGATACGTAGCTGAAGGAATGCTGTTCTGCATGACTTACAAATAGTATAAGTAAGGGAATGTTTTATGGAATCAATGCATGCTCATGTGACAGACGTTAAATGCGCTGTACCAGTTTAATTTGGAATCTACTGCGCATTTTGCAGGAGAAAAAATGAAAGCTTCGTCACCGTACAATATCAAATGACGTGTAGTTTGATGTTACTTAACATGCGCAGTTTCGTTTGTCACGTTATGGCAATAAACTCCATTGGCCATTCATTTCCTTATATGTTTTACACTAGGGATTGCGAAAACATCTCGTGCCCCAAGAAGACCAAGATGTTTTTTAGGGTTGAAAGTGAATCTCTGATCTAAAGAAAGGCTTAAACTGTGTGTCGCCGTTCCAAGTGGAGTCGCCTGTACTTTTAAATAAATAATTGAAAATTAATCCGGTAAATAACTGAAGCCTGTAATTTTACGTCAAAGCTTGATTGTTAAAATTGTATAATTTTTCATGTTTAATTTTTAATTTTGGGTCACAACAATATGTTTAGGATTAAAACGGGGTCGCGAAATCTTTTTTTTAATGTTGAAAAGGGGTCAAGAGGGTAAAAAAGTTGCTGAAGTCTTGATCTAGATGACAGAATAACTGAAGTTGGTTTGATGACTGATTTCCAACGTATGAGCGAATTCGTTACGCATCTTCAGAAACATTTTCATTTGGTAATTTCATTTTCATTTTAAACATAACCTACGTAAATGAATATACGTACTACCGACTTTTTTCAGTATGCTATCCTTATGTGACAAGGACAATTTTTAGTGTTCTTAATAAAATCTGCACGAAGAAGGTTAAGCTACTAATGTTTGCTTGCTTTGACAGAACGGGATCTTTTCCCTTCTGTGACTGACCTTGAAAGGCTTTTGGGGCCTCTAAGGATTATTTCTCTTGAATAATTTTTTTGTAAAGAAAATTACTGGTTTATGATTTTTGGACAATTTACATATAGAAATTTTATTTTAAAAATTCTATAAATTTTTCTCACTTGGACGCGCTTTCAAACTAATTTCTCTTTTTCAGTTTTTCAATCAGTCCAAACTTGGTATTAACGTTACTTTTTTTTAATATTGAAGGGCAGTTTCTATGAAGTTATTGTTTCAGCAGGATTTTTTAAAAATTTTGGCTTCGTGGTGAAGATCTCCAATGTCAACGGTTTTAGCTGTGAAAATTATACGGTCTTCGTGACTATATACTTCAATAATAATTTTTATATGTACTTAATTGATAATCATAATTAAAAATAAAGTATCAGTTTCACCTATTTCATAAAATCATTTTAAATCTATTTAAAGGCTTCTGAAGTTGTTCTTCTTGTAACCACTAATAAACTGGAGAAAAATTTTACAGTTAATGTGGTTAATAGGTTAGTATGAATATTTAGTGTGATGTGATAAGTAGTATGTAGTTATTGATACTAACCGGTTAATCATATTAACCGTAATATATTCCTATACAGTAAAGCACCATTTATGCGTCTTTCAAAGGACTGACCTAAAACGACGTATAAATGAAAAGACGTATAATCGAAACGAAGTAGGGGGAGTTGGAGGTGATTCATACGCTGGAACATTGATACAGTCCATAAATTTTGATGATTGGAATGGCTCAAGATGTTCATATGCCCTCATATATATGCCACTGTAACCCTTAGATCACGGTATATTTTTCGGCCATGTTAAGTCAAAAATTAATTAACAAATGAATCAAACCGCTAATTTTCTAGTCTAAGTAAATTTTACTCCAAGTACGTGTTATGGGATTTCTTTAACTATTTAAGTTTTCCTGCCAGGAAATCTACTCCAAAGGTAGGAAAAACATTCATTTTCTGAACTATATTAAGTTTTGAGGTTTTTTAGCGTTTATTTTGCGTGACCACTTGTTTTAAGTAAAAAAGTCTCTTGGGGCAGATTGAGGCAGTTGACTCCGGAGCACATTGATAGGCATCTTCTGTGTGAATCAATGCGCCTTAACAGCAACTACTATGCCAAATCGTCTTCAGAAATGGAAAAAGCATAAAAATAAACTATCTAAGCGAAAGACGCAATTAAGAATTTGTTTGAACAATGAAAACGGTTTGAATTTCATTTCAAAAATGAAAAGTATTGTTGTAGATTAAGTTTAAAATATTTTTTGCGAATTTATTAAAATTGGGAAAATATGTACTGAAAAATAATTAATATCATCGAAAAGATAATTTTTTTGTATTTTCAGATGGCGTGAAAATTATTTTTTTACTATATTATTTTCGTAAGTCATCAAGGAAGAACGTGAAAATTTCCCTCTATTTTTAATTAATTAAAATTTCCAAAAACGACTTCGAGGCTCACGTTCCCTCCCTCCAAATTATTTTTACACACACACATTCTCCTTTATTATTTGTAGAGATAAATTATTTTCTGAGGCATTATTGTTTCAATTTCCCAGTCTCATTAAAAATGTTGAATTTTGATTCAAATAAAAGCTTGTTACTTTGTTAAACATTGATTTGGAATATAAAGTTTATTGATAAAACAAATTTTGTTTTGATCCCAGACCTATTAACCATAATTATTTTCGATATTTCCGTGTGTATCTGTTGTATGGGACAGATTGATACAAATCCATTTTTAGGAAAAAAGTGTAATAACTATTTTATTTTGTCATTTATGACCAAAGCTCGACTGAAATCCTATGTTAGATTAACAAATGTATAATTTAAGTGTATTGGTTCTAATAATTACCGTTGGTAAAATCATTTTTTAGGTTTCCAAAAAAAAAAAAATGTATCTATGTCCCCGCATTTCCTCTACTTTATCATTACAATGAATACGAATGAATCGGGACTGTGATGAAATATAATAATTCGTATAAATGAGAAATGTATAAACGGTGTTTTACTGTATATAATTTAAGGGTGGTAGCATACTTTGTAGAAAGCAGAAGTGCAGGTTAGCACGAAAATATTCAACTTTGTTTTCATAGTCAATCAGGCAATCTTTGTAAATCAAGGTTTAAGATTTGCTTAGTAATTTTCAGACCCACGGTTTAAAGTTTCCTATATGAATTCCAACTGCCACCCCATGAAAATTGTTTTGCAGGGAACTCTAATACGCATGTACATTTCAGTAAGAAGAGGGAGGAGCTGGCAGCAGCCAAATTATGTCTAACAGAAAGGGAAAGCCCCTTTTGGTGGAATGAAATATTGATAACAATTTTCTAACTCAACTTATCAAAGGGGCTCGCGATGCTGACCGAACCAGACAATTTGAGTTAAAATAATCATGGAAAAAGAGAGAACTTGAGTATAATTTTAATATTCAACTTTCAATACCGAAATTCAAATTATTTATCACATATTTATAATTGAATCTTTGATTGCAGAAAGCACATAAATCAATAATATCAAAATGCTTATAAAAACAACTGATATATTTTTTAAAATCGTTGATTCATTTTCTTTTTGCCTGGTATATTTTATATACCTATAATGTGACTTTGCTTTTTCTTGTCATTTCTTCACTTATTACGTAAATTCCCCTTAAGAATATGAAAACAGCATCAACGCAATTTTGAAAAAAGAATTATAATTACTCATATGATTTCTGCAGTCAACGATTCAGTTATTCTCAAACGTTTATATAAATTGGAAAAAAAGTAGTAAGCCAATGAAGCGTTAATTAATGGCAAAATATATTTAATACATATTTTTAACGGAATGCTTTAAATAAAGACGACTTTCTTAATAACTTAGTTACTTTTGCTTATTAATCTCTGTCAGTTTTCAAGAAGCTCCGAACTAACTGATTGTTCCCTTTTTAAGAACTGTAGAATCCACGGCGGCCGAAATTTATTTTCTTTAAAACCCTGTTCCGACTCTCATATTTCTTTTCGCCAACACGATCTTTTACCTTTACCAATTCACCCTATCGTATTACGCCCAAACCGTTCAGACTCGGTCGTCTTCAGTGAAGGTCTCAATCAAGTTGGACAACCCAACTGGGACATCTCTTCACCACCTCTTTGAGCCCGGAGCGTGAGACCAGATGCCCCTTTTATCTCTCGCCCGCTCGTAGATGCGTGGGAGTGGGTCCACAGTTCGAACCAGAAGTAAAAAAAGAACTAGTAGCGTAAGGGGAGAGTTCTCTGGGAGGCGAGATTGACAAACGCAAATGGCATTACTAGTGGTACATTCAACCCTTAAGTCTAACGGAAGGAACTACGGGTCGGAGGGCGTACGGCATCAAAGAGTTAGGGCCAGAAAAACTACGCCGTAAGGGGAGACCCTCTCAGTTGTTAGGGATTTCCGTTCTCGAAATTTAAGCTTCATTATTTCCTCGTACCTAACTCAGAAGAGTACCGGTTGGCCGGGCTTCACCTTTCATGTAGAGTGTCATTTTAATTAGGGTATAACGATCGATAGTGTAATGCATATCGATCAAGTAATGAATCCTTACTTAAGGGGATTTTTTTATGTGTGTGGGGGTATTATAGATCGTATTTTTCGATTTTTAGATCTTTACCTTGTTTCCGCGGGGTTTTGCCATGCTTTTATGCTCTGCGGCTGACTAGAGTTGTTTTAAGCTTTTGTATCGTTTTTTGAAATAAGCTGTGTTGGTATGAAATTTCGTGTTTTTTTTAGATTGAGTAGAAAATCTAAGATCTCCGAAAAATTATGCAGCCTTTTTATTTTTACATAAGAAGAACCGTCATTATAGTTTCAATCAAGGAATCTTAAATTTATTAGCACATGAGCAAGCTCACAGGTGTAGTGCCAACTGATGTATTTATGAGTTATGATCATAACCAAATCGTGAAGTTTTATGATTTGTAGAAAATTAAAAAAATCAAATGTTTTTAAAGGTGGAAAAAATAATTATTTAACCTGAAGGACAGTTTTCAGTTAAAAAACAAAATGTAGTGAAATTTTAGGACTAATTTAAATCATTTGTGTTGCATTTGATCTTTTTTAGTCAAATCGAATGTTTATAATTATATTAATACCTTACAAAGTATTTAGGGATTGTTGTAAGTATAAAGTCATTAGGAAATTCTTCATTTTTGCCATACATGACTTAGCACGTAGTGATATAATTATTGAATTCGGTATCTTTTCTTTTATGACACATTGATAACCACGTTTAATAATTTCAATCATTGATGCAAAAATCGTAATTTATATTTCTATGTTATGGTGAGAAAAGACACTTGTATTAATCTCTCGACTGGTTTATAGCATCTGAGGTAAATTTTAATAACATCCAAAATGTCTTTATTGGCCTGAAAATGGATAATGTAGTGAATGTAATTTGTTGAATATAATTTGGAATAAAATGGGACAAACTAAAATATATTTATAAATTTGAAACATTTGACAAACAAAATTTTATGAAATCTTGTTAATCAATTATGTATGATATTGTCGTTGTATATTAGGCATGTTAAATTCTAAGATAGTAGATGAAAAAGCTTTATCTACACGTAAATGTGGGCAAAGAAGTCATGCCATTCATTTTTGCTCTTTAGCGTACGGGAATAAAAATAAAACCACTCTATTTTTGCTTCATTTTAACGATAACGCTAAATATATACTTCATAAGAATAGATTCCTTACACACAGATATATATAATGTTATTTATTTGATTTAGAATATATATATTTTTTTTCTTCAAAGGAGTATCTTTTAATTTTTTTCTTAATTCATGGATTCTAAAAAAAATTCACTACCTTTTTCTAGGAACTTATTTTCTCTTTCATTGCATGGCATTTCATTGTCGTCACCATACATAATAAATGTAACTTCACTTAATCACCTTTAATTCATTCTCTAGCAATTGTCTTGAGAATAAATGTTCTTAATTTAATGTTTTGTTCGAATTAATTTCCTAACAATGAACATTTTTTTTACGAAAATGGCTTCCTCTTTTTATTACTTATGAAATCTGTATTTGCTTATTAATCTTAAATTTCCTCACTCCTCTATTTTATCTTTATTTTCTCTCGTTTCGCAGCATAATTTTAAACTGTCACTAATGAGTTAGTTATTTTGAAATTTAGTTGAAAAGAGGGCTCCCCGACTGCCAAAATAATGCATCTTCCTTTTGACAACGTTTTGTTTCCTTCGTTTTACTCCGATTTACATTCAGCTGGGACTTAAAAAGAAGAAAGCGTTATTTTTTTTACTTTTGAAAGAAACGTGTAGCACAATAAATAAACCTAACACCGTGTTACAAAATGTTGTTCCGGTTTATGTGACTGTCATCTTCGGATCGGCGGTGAGCCTTATAGACCTTATTAAGCTTTACTGCAAATATTTTTTTCTTGAAACCTTCCTGTCGTAGATAGGGATGGGGGCTGTAAAAAAGGAAAAACTCCAATTCTCAGTAGGTAACCCGAAAAGGATTTGTAGCTTGTTATTCGTCACCAAAGTTCCTCTGCGGTAACTTAACGCTCACTCAGGACAACCAGAGCACAAAAATTTAAAGCCCAAAATCGCGCTACACTGGAGGAGAAGAAGGGGAAATAACTAAATAAAACAAACCCACTTATTCGAGGCGAGTTTAAAATAATTCGATTGTTAAATTCCGATTCTTTTCCTCTCGCCTTGTTAGAGCCATAAAAAAGTGTGACATTGTCTTCCCCCCACACCCCTGGAGACAATAAATTCCCCAAATAATTCCGCCAAAACATCGCATTAAAAAAGAAGCCCTCTTGCAATCTTGACACCTCCTTAAAGGCAAGAGGAAAAACAGAAGGTTTTGGGAGACAAAATAAATAACTAAAAAAAAGTGACAACAAGCTCAAAAAGGTTCTTTAGTAGCGAGAAGCTCGTTTTTCCGAGATTTCAATTTAACAAGCACTGGCAGCATCACGTCTATTTACTAGAGGGGTTCTGTAACCATGGCTACTGCTTCCTTTCCTTCCTACTGATTGCTTCCCCACATCATCTATCACCGTTTGATACTAGGGAGACTTGTTATTTCGGCCGACTCTGGATTAAACATGCCCAATGGTTGGCCGCTTAAAAGCCCGACGGTTTTCACATCTTCTGATGTAAGCACGTCTCGGGGGCCCCGCTGCGAAAAGGCCTGCTTTTTCCAGATCTGTTGGAAATAAACAATCAAAGGTATCGTTTCTTCGGAAACAGTTTGATTTCGCTTAGAATCCTAGAAAATCACTCGCTGCTTGCCCATCATGTGCAGAGGCGCAAAGAAATTATTTGAAATTTATATTGATTTCTTTTGGGAATTTTATTTTTATTCAAATCTGGACTAACACTTTCGCTGCCTGAATAAAGTTTCACAACCGCCTTAAATTTTTGATATCTAACACACATCAATCCGACATGATTTGGTTTGCTCGATTAACGCCCTGTTTTGAAGCTACTGGAAATTCTGTACAATCGTCACAAGATGAGTGTAACATCGACACCCCACTCTTCAAACTTCCACTCCTCACTAAAGTAAGGATATATGACACATAACTACAGTTTTAAGGTGCACCAGGTCCACATATATGACGGAACTTCGGCTGAATTCGAACCCATGATCCTCCGACCCTGAAAGTGAGACGCCCCACAAATCCTACATATAATATGCTGGTATGTCATTGGCTGTTGCTTCATAGCTCTAAATCATCGTCGGCCTCAAATACGTTAGGAAGCTTCATTATAACAAAATGCGACCCATAGTGGAGAAGTGAAATATTGCCAAGTGTGTGGAGAATATCCTTTTTCAGATGAGAATAGGAAACACTGCTCAAATATCGCATTTGCTTATTATTTTTGTAATAGATCATATTGAATAGAAGCAGCTGGGAATTAACACAGAAAATCCGCGTCATTATAACCATTAGCATTATTATTCTTCGAAGACTAGTTAAAGTGGTAAGAATTTAACTCAGTATTTAAAACATTCTACGAGATATGTCTCACGGATTCTTTGGGTTGCTTCTAGGAAGTCTCTATAGTTATTTCATTATCTGCTTACTAATGTTAAATAAATTCTTAATACTACTATATACCTGAGAAACCTGGACACACGCGAGAGAAATGTCTTTTGGTTATATATGCTTGAGAATATTATAAAACGTAAGAGCGTACTAATTGGCGGCAATCATGATTCCGAGCTGTTGGAGGAATTCAATTATTTTCTCTGAATCTTCCGTTTGCGACTATGCTTTTATGGACATTTTGGGCTGTCAGATCAATAATTACGTCAAACAATGATGCCTAAATAATAAGATAATTGTTTCTGCTTATTCGTAACGCTACATGGAAATATATTTCAGTCAGGGCATTTAAAAGTTATTCAACATCCATTTTGTATTTATTGCACCTGTTGTGAAATCATCATGATTTAATGGTGCTGTTGAACAACACGATTTTTAGTTTCCATGCCGTTATTAAATATATTCCTTTTATTGGTTCCTTCATGCGATCTTGCTAATTAATATCATCATTCATCTGCTACTGAAAACATAATTAAAAAAATCAAATTTCTGTCCAATTTTTATTTTGTTGCATTGGATGTACACATGTATGTAACCAGCAAATTTGCTACTGATCTTTGTAGAGTGTATTTTTTTTTATAGTTATCAAACTACTCTGTTGATAAATGACTGTTTCAGATATGAAGGTTTTTCATTTTATTTTGTCCAAAAATCGTTTTATGTTTCGAATTAAAATTTGTGATTCACTTTGTAGCTTTTCTAGGAAAAACATTGTTCCCTGTTCTTTGATATTTTCTTTATCTCGAAGATTCAATTTAAAATTTAAGGGAAATGTGGACCAGACAACCGATATCGAACAGAGTACGACAGAAGTTTTAATTCACATTTCAGTCACGGAAGGTGTAATTTTTACACCACTGCGGCGGACAGGAAGGTAGAAAATCACTGTTTTTTTTGTCTTGAACCAGCTTAGTGAACATGTTAAAAAGAAATGGACGACAGTAGAAGATGCTCCCTATTTAATCGTTCAATTTATTTTTATGCTTGTATCTAAAAATACTCGGAAGGCAGACAGAATCAGGGTCGAATTGGAACTCCAGACATGGGAAATTTTTTTTAAGAACAGTTTTTAAGTTACGTGAGAATGTTACTCCGGCAAGAGAAAATAATGAAACTTAACCAAAAACCTTAATAAGATAAAGCATCTGTCTCTAAAATGACCAGTGTGACAAATTGTAGATTAAAATAATATTAAAGGAATTAACAAATTTTTCGCGTTAATGTTAAAATGCGTGATTTTTTCAGTTTAAAAAAAAGGCGAAGTATCTGTAAAAGCACAATGAAGAATTTTTATAGCGAATTTTTCTAATTTTTTTTATTTCTGAAGGAATCTTTTGTCTTGATCCAAGTATTATAAATTGAATATGAACCGTAGAGACTTACGTTATGTTTTTATTTTTGTTTAATCTTTTGGAATCATGTTGATTGACATTTGTTTCAGGTAGTAAATCTTTGCAATCGTTTCATCCTTGGATTGATGTAAGCAAAGAAAATTATTCTTTTTAACTATCATCTTAAATATTCAATAAAAAAAACTATATGAGATAAACTAGAGAACCCAAATTATACTTGCCTTTTCATGTTATCGACAATATTGAAAAGTAAAGAAATTCTTCTTCTTATATCCAAGAATTTGTAGTGTATAAATATTACGTTATGACATTAACCACGAATATTCTGTCCAAACGTTGGGAATAAAAACAACTTTCATGTTCTTTCTTTCTTGTTTATTTTGGAGTATCTGGTGAGAAGGCTAATTTTTCACGCTCACTTTTGTTTTTGAATGTCTGTAAAAAGTGATGGATTGGGGTTTTGTGGATTCTGCTTCTAAGTTTGGACACTCAAGGTCACATTAATCTGCCGCATTAATTGTATAATAACGTATAGATCAATAAATTCACACGCTTCAAGAAATATTTTCGTGCTATTTTTCAATTCAGGGGCGAAGGTAAGAAAGGTAGAAAAGATTATTTTCATGCTAGATTTTTTTCCCAATTTATAGATCCCCCCCCCCCCAATTTCAGGCATGTAGGGAAGTATTTTATTATCAGTTTCAAAATAGGACATAATATTTTATACTTAATGTTAACATTATTGTTTAATCTGTAAGCTGTTTTGTTCTCTCTACTATCTAATTAGATCACACCATATGTTTTGGGAATGTCTTATTCTATTTATTCAGCTAGTTTATTTACGTCCCGTTTTGAAGCAACACGAGGGTTATTTTGGGCCGAACCTCGTAATTTTGAACTGTGGAACGAAAATAGGTCAATATGAACGATAGCTGACACACCCTCTTCCATGCCACACCAATTGATTCAACTAAGAGTCCAAGGAACATTTAAGATTATTTATGGTCTTGTATCAAATTAATAGCGTCTATAAATGACTTAGTTTAGCTTATAAATTTAAAACTGCGATAATTGTAAACACATATGTCGTAAGGGCAGACGGTTAAGGGATTAATTGCTAAGAGCGAGAGACTTATTGAGATTTGGTTACACTTAATGACTTTTCATAAAGTAATGCATTAATTACTTTTTATTATAAATTTTTTGGAGGGTTGTTGTGTAATCAAAGACTGACATATTACTTCGTTTGGCGAGGATAATAGGGAAAATGTCTTGCTTAGTCTAATCCAATTTTACTTTTGTTAAAATGTGATAGTTCTTTCGATGACCTGATCTAAATCCAGCCAATCTTTTAAGCTATGCCAAGCCATAATTTGAATGGATTAAAGTCAGTCCATCGATAATTTTAAATTATCAGAATCAAATTTAATGTCATGTGTATAATTAAGTTTACTTACCATTTTTAACTAATATCCAGATTAGGCTCTTAGTTGTATACGAGGGAAGAAGAATAAATGAAAAGGCATTAATGTTCCAAAGAGAGGAAAGAAGTTACTATCCTTCTACGAAAACGCCACAAGTGAATAAATTCGCTCCTGTTCGTCATTCAGGGGATACACATTATAATCACCAATGTTTTTACAAAGGCTTTCGAGGGAAATAAAACACTTTATTCTGAAGAACCGAAACAGTTCGAGAAATCAACATGCCATTTGTGAACCCTCCCCTATTGAGACGTAGCTTTGCGTACAAGTGGGAAAAACTGTTCGTCACGCACTGAACTGGTAGATCCATCGGAGAATTCTTTCTGGATTGCACGTGTCGGCTTTAAAAAAAGAAAAAGAAGAACGAAAGAGAGAAGGAAACCGAGGCGAAAAGAAAAGCTTAGGCCGCCACTTGCTTCTTTAAGTTCAATTCGAGCGTTGTATACATCTATCCCCACACGGCACGCATTTCAATAATCTCAACACATTCCCTCACTCAATTCGCAGCTTCTGCATTTTAAAACCCAAGTTACTCCCTCTTTGGGCACCGAGTTCCTTCTATTCCTAAGATTACTTTTTTTCCCTTTGCCATCCTCCCCGTTTCTTCCTCTACACCCCTTAACAAGGGAATTTTTCCTAAGCAAGTTAATATTCAGTCTTCTCGGTGCCCCCCTCCTCCTCGACTTTTCTAAATCCGCCTGTGCTTGTTGCACTGCTTTGCTTACGGAGGAAGCGAATGGATAATGACACTTTTATCTTCCTCGAGTTCTGTCTAAATGCTGCCCAGATGCCCCTAAGTGTAGCGCTGAGGAACACTAAAAACCTTTGGAGATATCTTAAAAACTATCAAAAATAGTCTCTGTGAGAGTTTTTAAAAAGTGTGGGGAATCAAAGTGTCTGTCTTAAATTAATACGGATTTTATTTTTCCGCGAGAGTTGAATGTTTGAAAGGCATTTTAAGACTTGGTAAATTTTGATTGCCCTAGTGACCAGCCGGCCAGCAAAGTCTACTGTTAATTGTCACTGTCGGTTAAGGAGGTATAAATAACCCGGGCACGATTTAGAGGGTTCATGGCGACAAAACATTATTGCATTCATGCCACTTTTAAAGTCAAACATAATGAAGGGCGAAGGAATTATATCATGTTTCGGGTGCCATTTATCCTTGCTAAACCACTGACGACGAATGTGTATATGAAGGGTGGTTCTTCGAGATTTTGCTGAAAGTAACGAAATACTAGAGCTCTTTCGTTATAGTATTTCGTTACTTTCTGTTAAATCTTGAAGAAGCTGTTTCGTTAATTTAACTTGTTGTCTCCCCACCGACCGCTGTAGGCCTTACACCCGTTTCGGTGAGCTGGTTGGTGTGGGTCTTTTAAAAAAATCTCTTTCGTTAGCCTATTCACAGTTTCTAAAGTTTGGCCTAAGTTATCTTATACATAAAATAATTATGTTTCAAACCAGTGATTTATATTTTTTTTCTCTCGTGTCCCCTTTCCAGCTGGAAAAAATTTTTAGACACCATTTTCATTCGGTGAAGTTAGCCGCGACCCCAAATTCGGAAAATAAATAAGAAATTTATTAATGGTGAATGAAATAATGGATAAAGTGAAATAATGTCGAATGAGATGAATGAATTGTAATAATGATGAATGGAATGGAATGAATGCACTAAATAAAATGATGAATGAAAAGAAATTGAATTTTAAATTATTATTCAGCAAATTTTCATGAAATATTTTAAGTCAAGATGATCTTTTTAAACTTTTTTTTTTGCGTGTTTATGTTGGAATAATATAAAAGAAGACGGCGGTATAAAATCTTCGGGTCGTGACCCACAGTTCAAGAAGCCCTCTCTTAAACATAAGTAGGCAAATAACTGAATCCAAATAACAAGAATTGGCCGGTAAAGCCTTTACAAAACCTGCATCTAATGAAGACACGAAATGGCTATAATTCATTTGTCTTAAAATCGATAACAATTTTGATATGTTTGCGAGCACTTGCGTAATGTAAACAAATATTTAACCAATTGTTATATTTTAGCTATTAAGAATCGGTAAATTGTTTAGTATTCTTATCGAATGAGAGATGAAATATACATAAAGAGTGCTATGAGTCAAGATATCAAAGAATTTGCTCAGATAAACTTGAACCATAAGATTTTATTTTGTATTTTCATTTTTGACTTCTTTATTAATGAACTTCTGATCTATAAAAATAGCTCTGTTCATTGGTTCATAAAAACTCCACTGCACCTAATATTGGAAGACGGGTGTCAGATCTGGTATTGCCTTTGTTATCTGGCTAGTGTTGCAGATTTTATTTTCTCTGCTCCTGTGCAAGAAGTTACTTTTGCAACTATCTCTTTTCTGCATATTACGCCTGTGTACTTGCTGCACTTGTCTAATTGCTGTCCTGTATTTGCCCGTCATTCTTGAAATGTGAGGTCTGTTCCAACTCCTCTATGCGACCTTTTCGCTAATGTAATATACGAAATTAACCTTGAATTAGAAAGGAAGAAATTGGAAACGCCGACCTGAATAGTTTCAAATTTGTATGGAATAGAATCATCGCATGATAGGCTAATACTAATAATAATTATTATTTAGTTTGTATAAAGGAACTATGCATGATATTTCTGAGCGAAGACATATAATGACATGAATTCAATAGGGATAAAAATAACTGACGAAAAGTTGAGGTTTGCTTAGCCTTTGAGAGTTATGTACATTCTCATTATTAAGAAGATATTTCCCACTTTCAATAGTTACAGCTCAGTTTAAATTGCATCCTCTTCTGAGTTAATTTCTTTTTGCCGTTTTCCAATAGTTATGTACATTTTGTCCACGCATGGATACAGATGACCTAACATATCTACCACATACATATGTTTTTAATTTTTGAAACAATCTCTCTTGAAGCTATCTTTTCCTTCTCTTTTACAAATAAAAAAGTTATAATAAATAATTCTGCACTTTTGGAACAGATTTGTGCTAATGTGTTACAATCTTCCAAAAGTTTCAATTTAATATTTGTGGAGAGCTCGTGTATCTTTCACTTTTTTATCATAAATATATGAAAATTATAAATATATAAAAATGTTTGAACTCCTAATATACATATTTATTTAAGACAGACATTGCGATGAGGCGCGCGCGCGCACACACACACATTATTTAAAGAAAAATATTTAGCCTTTATTCAAACCCGGAACGTTCGAATTTGCAATCCCCCTTGACTGTGGTCCGAGTTGACTTAATGGGAAAGTTTCGGTTGCAGGCCTAAATGGTCGCTTGATCGAGACCGGATTCCACATAAAATCTGTCATGCATCGTGCATGCTAAATTCGTCGGGGTGAGTTGAAACAGACGTCGTTCTCTTCATCTGGTCACGATTGAAATTTGAGACGTCCGTCCCCAAATAGTGCCATAGCTTCGAAACAAACGATCCGTTAAACTAAACTCCGCTTGACCATAGTGCTCTTAAAAACATGCATTCTCTAACTCAAAGCTCCAAAATAAGTAAGAGGGAAGTTTCAACTCATATGTAATGTACTAATAAAAATTGTTATTTTCTCAAGATATGAATTTTTTTCCCTCCCAGCTCCTTACTTTTTTCCTTTTTAATTTGCACGAAATGTTTAGATACATCATGACTCCACAATAAATTACGTTCGCTTGAATAAATAACCTATAAGTTTCCCTAAAATACTACAATGTTCTACTCGAATAAATACTCGAATAAGGAAAAAAAATTGCCAAGTGTTGGAAAAGAAGGTTGTAAACCAGCGTCAAGCATACTTCTCCAATTTGTGCTTCAGACATTGCACACTACCACTTAAGATCTCTTTTCGTATCTTAAAAAACTGGGATTAATTAGGGATATCTTTTTTATACGTTATTAATTAGTTTACTTCAGTTAGAGAGGAACTTCACCTCGCTACATTTCCGATGAACTTTTTTCCTCCAGTGTTTCTATGACATTGGAAGGTTGGTTTCAAAGGTTTGAAGCATGTTCATTAAAATTATGGCACATCTTACATCGTATCCATGCTTCGTGTTTATGATTATATTTTCATGTTTCACGGGAATAGGAATTTAAGTAGAGGAAAATGATTTTAAACAATTAGTTGGATCGCTGGTATGCTTGTGATTTGAAATGAAATATTTTTGTATAAGGCAGCGGATAGGTTTTTTTTTAAACTCCACTTAAAAACTTACGCTTTAGGTTTGTTAGCAGATTGTTTCAGAATAGCACTTTGGACGTTTGGTTGTTTAAACCTCTCATGAGTGTTCTTTGTATTATGAAGATTCAGCCATGAAGAATAAATAGCATAAAATATTCTAAATTGTTGTGCGACTAAAAGTTGATTATTCTTGAAATTCTGAAAAACTGCTGATGAAGCAGGTTCATATAGCTTAATATCCATTAGCACATACCCAATTCTCAGGAAAGTATAACTTTTAAATGTTTCTAACAAATTTTATGTGTTTCTAACAGAGTTTATGCTTTTATTTGCATACTTTTTTAATATGCAGTTATATTAACATAATTGCATATTTAACCCTTTGAGGACGGCCGCCGCGCGCGTCACTCTACGAGAAGCCGGCGCGTCAGCGTGACAGTCGCCCTCAAAGGGTTAAAAAGTATACAAATAAAGATACAAATTGTATTTTTACTATTTGTTAACGAGTCACAAAATATATAAGAAATACGTTAGAGGAGAATATTATGGATAATACTCGTATTAAATGATTTTGAAACGAAAATGCTAGTGATGTTTTCTTTTTTTTCTTTCTCTGCCCCCAAATCTGACAATTTGAGTAGAACGTTAGACATATGTCTGATAAATTCATATTTAATTGAACTGAATTAATTTTTAATGAATGAAATTACCAATGCATTTCATTATTTGTGAATATTTATGGAAAAGTGCTCAATTTTTTTTATTGATTCCAGCCTTACAGAAACTGCAGAACAGTTTCGAAGTTTTTTAGAAAATGTTATTTAAAATGGTTCATTGCGTGAAATTTGTTCTTTTGGTTTAAAAATGCCTTCATTTATTATACATACACAAGTTCAGGAAATCTTATAGAATTAATGCTCTAGCTGATTGCCTTTGTTTGATTTATATAGTCCAAAATGAACATTGTGTTCATGATATTGATTGTTGGAATGTGATGCACTTTTCATAAACTTGACAAAAATGCAACTAGTGAGTGGAAGAATGCTGTGGTGAAATCGCAGAAAAAAAGGTGTAAGAAAAACTGGCTCAATTTTTGCACATTTCTTTGATTGATCTATGAAATATTTTGGCGTTAATGTTTCTTTGTTAAAAAATGCATTTTGTAGAATGATATTCTTGTTAAAGTATTTAGAGGTGCATGTCAAAAGATTGATAATGTTACACAAGTCACTTGTTATTTTATACATTATGCATGCAATCCAACAAATAGTCTTTAGAGGTTTTAGAGTATGTAGTCGTTACAATTTATAATCCTTTCTGTCTTCTTGTAAAATGTTTTCTTGAAGATATTTCAGTATTAAAAATTCGTTAGCCAACGCTTGACGTTCCTACAAAAATTTAAATGATCAAATTTTATTATACAATAAAAATGATTTTGTTATACTATAACTTCTATATACTTATTTCTTCATTCTCAGAGATTTCAGATATATTGATTTTTCCCTCTTTTGCGGTTTTTAACAAGTAGAAATTCCTTGTACCGTTCTCCTGAAGATTCTAAAGTGTTAAAAAAGTTTTTCAATTTTGACCAAAGATCTGCTAAGAATTCCAGATGTTATACATACATTTCCCTAAAATTTCTCCTATTAGGATAAAAACTACAATTCATCCAATTATTATAAAAAAGCAAATTATAATGTTCTTAAAAACTAAGTACTCAAAAATTATCGCCAGTATTTTTTCGTCGATGCTTGTGCGAACCGAAACTCTCCACTTCAGGGCGAGCAGTACATAAAACAAGTGTTTATGATATTCTTGAATTAATAGCCAGCCTACCATTTAGAAAGTCTTAGCTTCTTTTTGATTTTCCTCTATGCATAAATTAAACCTAAGATTTTTATTTTCTGCTATTTTTTCCCCCCGTAATCAGACAAAACAAGCTTCATTTTTTTCCAAGGGGCGAAAAATATAATCCATTTAGTTGGGATGGTGCCATTGTTCTTCGCATTCCTTTTCGGTGGGTGGAATTCTACCAGAGAAGAAAAGGGAGGGTAAAACGCTGTTCAAAGAGATCGGTTTTTATGGATAGTCCCCAATCGAAGAAAACGCGCGGGGGTTTTGAGGGTTCCCTCCACCAAAAAGAAGAATGGGATAGGCAAGAGCACGAAAATCGTGAGAGGTTCTTCATTATGCACAAGACAGGCTAATTAGTCCGGACGAGGAGCCTGAAAAAAAATTTTCACCCTTAGCAACTAGCGCACATTCTGGAATCGCCTAGGATTGCGTTTTCCAGTCAAACAAGATCCTTACTGTAAAAATATTCATGAGAAGCAAACAGTAGGATATGACTCCAGTAATACTCATGTTTGTTCCTGGCTTGGCTTCTGTGTTGCATCCAACTTACAAAGCAGGAGGGATTTAGGAGGAGAGTGGTACTTTGTTTTAAAAAGGCTGTTTACTTGTAAGCGGTGCCCGAGATGAAATAGAATTCCAGTTGAGTGAATGTGATTTTTAAATTGACGCAGTGATTGTCTAGAAGTGTGTCTGTTAATAGTGGCTTTCATGGTTTATTTTGTGTAACAGCGTATTTCCGTAATATATATCCATTACCATTTTACAATTGTCAAAATCGTTATGTTATCAATTATTTGTTAACACAGATATGTTTTACTTGCGGTTTTAAATGTAAAATACACCACTAGATTGTGCTACGTAACGGGCTAGTCAGTATTTGCTCTGCTGTTGTCTTTTAATGCGTCTGATCTATAGTGTTGTAACAAAAACATTTATAGTTTACTATTTAACAAATCCTCATTAAGCTCATAGCTAACATATTCACATTGTTTTTATTGCATATGATGCAAAAAATAATATGTACCTCTCTCTTTCCCGACATTTCGTTTGAAATATCTCAGTCGAGTATTTAGCGTTCTATGTTTTTTGCCTACTAAACAATATTTTTGCGTCAATCTTTTTTTTGTTTTGCTTTTTTGAAAAAAAAAGCTCTGTGCAGCTGGTGCATTGAAATAATGTGTCATTTAAAGAAGTCTTTGATTATCTAGTTCATAAGATGACTGTCACAATTCCAATGAAGCATTCTTTATGCAAGGATATAAATCCTTAATCCGAAATCTGTTTTTCTATAACAGGGTAGCGACAGAACCGGCATATCAGGGAAAAGTCAAGGAATTTTATCTATCTGGAAAAATCAGGGAAAAGTCAGGGAAATTCGTAAAAATATCTAAAAATTAGGGAAAATAAAAGTTATTTGTTACTTGAGTTATTATCTATAAATTAGTATCTTATATCTAGCCTTATTTGTAATAATAATTGGAATTTTTTTAAAAACTTATATTCATTTATAAAAGCATAAGTTTTTGATTAGAGCAATTAATTTCTTATGATTTGTTAAAGAATAAAGATTTGAAGTAATTTTTGGCAGTTTCTCTTGTTTTAACCTTTGCTAATATATATATTAATTAGGTACGTATAATTATACGATTTTTATATTGATGCTGCAACATGTTATTCTGGTACCCATACAAAGAGCACTAATTAGTTATTGAACTGTTTTAAAGTTTTGAGCAAATATCATAATAACCTTTACTGTTAACATAATTTAACTTGTGTTGCAAAGAGTAGTTTTAATGTTTCTTAGAATTCTTATGCAGTTTTAGAAGCAAGGTATTTTGTTAAAATTTCCAGTATTTTTTTACATATGAGAAATGTAATATACTGTTTTAATAGATTTTTTTAGGATGTTCATTCCAATTTTTAAAAATTAAATTTTATAAAAAATTTATTTTTTTTTTCATATTTAATAACTGGTAAAAGTGTTTTTAATAATGTATATTGTACACATACAGCGATTCGGAGTAGTATGGGAGAAAGTCAGGAAACTAATATAAATAGTAGCCGTAAATCAGGGAAATGTTGTAAGTTTAGTCAGAGCAATCAGGGAAAAGTCAGGGAATTTTTTTCACAGTTTCTGTAGCCTGTAGATATTACGTAGTTTCTGTAGATATTACGTAAAGTATATGATAATGACCGTTTCTCTGAAGCACTTTCAAGTATTTTAAAGATTCGTATGTTTCTAAGATTGGATGGCCACAAAAAGTTCATAACGCTCCCACTCAATCAGCTTACCAGAATTTAATCTGAAATTAATACTATTTAAACTTTTCTGTTTTCAAGGTACACTGAAATTTACAATCCGTGTTATGCAAGTTTTTATTTTAGTGAACAGTGGAAAAGTACCAAGCTTAATAAGACATGCCTAAAAATTCGCATTGCGATATTTACTGCAAGGCACTTGTATTTCAGTTTTTCTCTTGAAAAGAGATTAACTTAAAATAGATGAGACATGTCCCTTATTTTCCTTACTTAACATCTAATCATCAATAAATTTCCAAATGTTTAAACTTAATGACTGATCTTGCTATGAAGAAATTAAAAGAATTTTACGTAAATCCTCACAGAAACATTAAAAAGGAAACTCTGTAAATCATTCCCGCCCCTCTTTAGACCCCGAAGCACCCGGAAAAGCTGAATAATTGGATCCGCAGATAATATTGCAGGTACTGTGTTCTGCACAAAATAACACCCCATTTTTAGTAGCCCATCATTAATGAGGTACGTCACGTCATCAACGATGGGACCATTACGAGCCAACACCACCATTGTATTCTCCTCCTTCAGCAGAAGCGAGAATCTGCGTACTGAATCGGACACCTTTTCATCCTCGAACTACGAGGTGCTCACCCCCCTCCCGGGAGACATTTGTATAAGATCATAGTATCTTATCCAGGTATCTAAATAAGATAAACGTTTTTCTTATGGTATTCTTTCCATAAACATGGAATGCAAGCTCCATGTAGTATGATTTCAGAGCTAGCAATGATTTGTTTCTGTTCTTTACTATTCCAGCATGTGGAGATGTATCAGAAACAAACCTGGAAGTTCTTATTGGTTCAATTTAATAATTCTTTATAATGAGCGGAAAACTTGAAGATCTGGTAAACAGGTGTATACTAAAATACTGAAATTTTGTATAGCTGTGGTAGGTATAAAATACGTACATGCAATTTGTGAGTTGTTCTATTGATTTAAAGAGTTAGTTCGAAACAGATAAAAATCTTGTGGCAAATAGAGACATAGAAAATAGAGACCTTCCATAATCAGTATTTGTTTACAATTTCTGTTCTTAAGAAAAGTATGCCTTACTTTACGAATAGTTATAAAATTGAAATACTAATGATTTCTTGAATGAGCGAGTCTCTCTAAAAGAAGTAACTTTTGGGATTTCATTGTATCTCTTTTTTCGCTTGAATGGCATCGAGCGCTAATCACTCGAATCTGAGTCTACCAAGTGCTTCAAAGTAAATAGAATAATCCGCTCTCCTTAGGTATATCTAATATTGTAGCACTTTTAAGGACTCGTGTTGTTTGCCATTCGAAAACACGATCTCTAATAGGTCACGTTTTTAGAGCTTCCGTAATTATCTGGAATTTGTTTTGTCGCCTAGGAGAAAACTTAGAGTGCAAATAATTGAGTGTACGAAAAAGGAGTGGAAAAAAAGAGACACAAACGTGTTGAAGAATTTTTTCTTACCCGAATATTTATACGGCAGTGGGGTGGACTCGGGTAACTCATTTGGCGACAGATAAAAATGTGTTCTTTTTCTTTTTTTTAATCGTCTTAAATTTTCTCAGTCTAAAATTATGTAAACTGTTTCGAAGCGCGGTTTAAAAGAGTGTTGAACTGCTTTTTAACATGCATTGCATAATAACAAGATTTGTTTTATGAGTAAAATTCAAAATGGCAAGATGAAAAAACTCATTAGTTTAATATTTTTTCTAATTCCCGCAAATTAAATTTGATAAATGGAATTATTAAGATTTGAAATTGAATTTAAACGAATTTTTTTCTTTAAATAAAGCTTTGCTTTTATTCCATTTTGCTTATTTACGTTGTAAAATGCATTTGGAATAAAGAAATAATTCGATTTATAGAGATCAAATATCATTTTTATGATGCTTTAAGAAGTTTAAGTAGAAGATTATTAGTACTTGAGTAACTCTTAATTTCATTTCTCACTTATCTTATTATAGTTTTATTTTTAATACTCAGTTTCGTTTTTATCTCTTTATTTTTTGCTTTTACGTCAAGGACATTTTAGAAAATTTCACATTGCTTTTTCAAAACTAAAATTACATTTATAAACTAAATAGCTAATTTTAAGCGGCAGCCAGAGTATAGGGTCGATTCATGTGACATCGTAATCACATGATAAATGTTAATGCGGATGACATCTAATGTGTGAGCGTATGTTGTCATATACTGTGCTGTGATGTAGCCTCTTTTTTTCTTCTACACGATGAAATCCAAAATTAAACTGTCACGGCGCATTTGACGCGTGTATCACATGATTCCATTCTTATTGTACATATTCTTATATAATGTTATATGTTCTGATATAATTGTATTGTTTAAAACCGAGAAAACGCGTACTCTATTTTTCATAGATCGATACTGTAACTTTTAGCTTTTCAAAGTTGTTTAGATCAAAAGAATTTTGCTTTTAAATTATCAGTGCATTTTCAGTTCGTAATATATTCTTAGATTCTATTGATATCGGTAGAAACAGAATTTGAATTTAAAATAGTATCATAAATAGCGATTTCATTTTCTAGTTGGTGTTTAAAACGACATGTAGGTACAGGTAATAGAAGAATCGCATGCTGCCTATTTCGGGAGTCTCCTCACAGAGGTTTCGTGTATATAAAATCTTTCGAATAAATTATGAGTAGGATATGCCCTGTATTTAACAATTTTTCTGGTTGCTGGATTTATAGTTAAATTTTTAAGACTGGATTGAAGTTATTTCAATATTTTCATTTATAACAAATTTATAATTTATTCTGACATATATCATGATTATAAGCACCCTGTATTATAGCAAGATAAATTACATTTTTGTCGCTCATTGTTAGCTTCTTGGCATTTAATACGATTTTAAAATTGCTTCTCGTCGTAAAGGAAAAATAAGTTTACACGATGCAGGATAACTTAAATAATCATTAACTTGTTTCGAAAGCCTCAAATGTTTCATTGATATTTTACTGAAGTATATTAATTTTTGTATGCCTTAAGAAAACCCTTTTTTTTCTTACCAGATTAACTTGTGTACTCTTATCGGTCTCGCCACCTTTTATGTAAGCAATGACCATTTCGATTTAATGCATGGTCAATCTTCGTATATTCTGTTTTGTTAATCTAGCTACCGTGTTAGTACATGAATGAATTCTTGCAGTTTATTATTTAACCCAAAAACACAGACATAGAAAAATAATGTGCCAATTGTTGCAATACATGGTTTTTTCATTGTTTCAGGTCTTTTCCGGCCGGGTGAAGACGATGAACGTAATAGCCCGCCTTCCGAATGTGGAGATTCAGACAGAGACTACGCAGGAAAACCTGGCGATTTAGTTGTTCAAGACATGAACCAATTGAAGAAGCTGTACCCTATTAATGATATTAAGGTAAGTGAGCGGCCTTCATTTGATTTCTTATAATATTTCAGTTGTTCAAGAGCTTAAAGCTGTAGTTGTTGAGATCTAGTTATTCAAGACATGGACCACTTGAAGAAACATCATCTTATTGATGATATAAAGGTAAGTAAATGGCCGCCTGAAATGGTCCTTTTAAAAGCATTGGGAGTCAATTTAGGAATCTGTTAAGACCGTGAAGAACCATACTGTGAAATTTGTTTTCAATATCTTAGGAACTGAAAAACAAAGAAAAGCAGACATTATTACTTTCGAAAGAAGATTTTTACAAAGACCCTTCACACACCAGTTAAATTTGTAAGATAAGTATTTAAAAATTACAGAGTTAAGAGGATATCGCATCTTTATTAAGATGAGAGGAAACGACGCTCTGTTATTATTTACATTACCTTTATAAATTTGTATTAAAACTGAAATTATATATTCCCTTGCCCATTTCAGTTAGGATAAATAAAATGGATGCATTGAAATACATAAATGAATTGGCAAAAAGTCTTTGAATTGGTGTAAAAATTATTGTATCACAATACGAGTTTTTCAAAATAAGCATTTACTAAAAGCAAATATTGCCAGAAATATTTGTACTTTAAAAATGGAACTTACTAGTTAATTAGAGCAGAATAGTTGTTGTTTTTCATATTTGTTCTCTAATCTTATAATCAACTGTAAAATTTTTAAGAATTTATTTTTTCTCGCACCATAAATATATAAAAATTGAGAAATAATTATAAGCTAATTAAAATAATTGAGCAATGTACGGAATGTAAACTGAATATTATTTTTTTAAAAATTTGTTGTTTTTAGTATCTTTTTTATTTATGTGCGCATGAAAATTACTTTTAAATATTGGAAGAAAATTTTAAAAAATTAATATTTCCTTAAAGTAAGGGTGAACAATTTCGACGAGCCATTTTCTTAACCGCATGATCTTAATTCGACTTATTAATTTTGCTCACTTTGTATTTAATTAAAAAATTTTTGAAAACCTTGTCTTTGCAAATTCGCTATTATAATGAAATTATTAAATAACCCTTACATCTTTTAGATGTGAAAAAAATTGAATTAATAAATACTATTTGACTAAAATTAAGAATGCATATAATCTTTTAGAAACGAAAAGTGACAAATTTTATTGCAAAACATACTTGGCGTCATTAAATGAAACTCTCTTTTATCATATTTCAAAATTGTAAACATTTTCAGTTATGTGCTAGGTAATTTGATTAAATAATTTTCATATTACAAAAATTTTAAACAAAGATAACTTGTTAGATAGTCTTCAAAATTTAATGTTAATCATTTTTAAAAATAACATTTCGCATCACAGCTTTGGTGCTTTTAGCCCCAAACACGCATACAGTTTGAAATGGCATTTGCGTCAAAATAATAATAATAATAATAATAATAAAAAAACCCCACGAAATGCTAGTTATGATCTTACGAAGTGATTTCCGTTAGAGACGGCATATTTTTTCCATCTTACTGGTGTATTCTTCCCGTGATCCTTCAAATGATACTGGTCTCATCCACTAAACATTTTCAGTTATAGACTAAGTAATTTGATTAAATAATTGTAATATTTCAAAATTTTTAAACAAAGATAACTTGTTAGATATTCATGAAAATTTAGTGTTAATTGTTTTTAAAAATAACTTTTCGCAGTTCAACTTTGACATTTTTAGTCCCAAAAACGCATACAGTTTTAAATGACATTTACGTAATCAAAACAAAATGCTCGAGATGATCTTACAAAGTGATTTCCGTTCGAGACAGCCAATTTTTTCCCGCTTTCTGGTGCGTTCTTCAC